>JAPYXD010000355.1:0-600000 GCA_030998225.1 Diplolepis rosae
AAACTGCCAAACTCTGAGCTTAGGAAATTTAAAATTTAGTAAACCAAAATTTGTTTTTAATCTGGGATCGTATTTGCCCTCTCCTCTGACTTCAGGAGGCTATCCCCTTTATACAAGAAAACCCCCTTTTTCTTGAAAATAAAGCTGAATGAAAGGATAAGTTCAAAAATTACCAATTTTTATTTTTCCAAACAGGTGAAAAAGAATTAAATGTGGGGTACACACATACATATAATTAGAACAATACCTTACATCGAGTTTTTCCTAATTCTGCCAGTACTAGGAGAGAGAGAGAGAGAGAGGGGTTTACCCCTGGGCTCCTTATTCGTCCTAGACTGGGCGGTGGTTTCCTGTTGTTGCGAAGAAATCACAACTTGAGTCTTATTGGTCGGTCGCGCACAATATGCGCACACCAAAGAAATTACCGTTTCGCCACCTGCTTTTGTCGTTCCTTCCGAATAGGAATTTTGGACTTTAAATTAACCCGCCGAAAGATTGAAATATACTTGAATATATTCAAGTATAAATTTGCCTTTCCGTCTAGATGAAGACTTTTGGGTTTTTTTCGTCCGCCCGACACGATTCCAAAAATAAATAAATACTCGTTAGATAAAAATTTTACGATTTTACTCGACTAACGAATCGCGAAGGAACTGTCGATCTAGACCGCAGACAGGCATGATAAAAGAAAAGTATTTTCTTTATTATTCTAAGTTCAAGATCTAATCAAGACACTTAGAAGACTGCGTAATTGCCTGGTTTAGATCCAACTCTTAAGCTCATCGCCCGGTGAGCATGGTAGGGATTTTTTGTTTGCTAAGGAGTTTTTGGATTGGATGAAATAAATGTGGCAGGGGTACGTGGGAAACTATGTGAATGCTGAATTTTAGTAATCCGACTTTTGCTGACCCATAGGTGTTATTGGATACCTTCGTCCTTGCTATCTTAGCAAAAGGAAGTAGCTCGCAACTATCATTCGATTCATATCCATTAATTATTTTAGAAACGATTTTTAGTTTCTCCTAATTCAGGTTGGATTGAAATATTATAGTTTGTCTGAATTTTAATTGTTATTAGGAAAATTGTTACTGAAACAATTCCATTGTTCAGAGGATTTTATTTGATGTCTTAAAAGCACGTGGCTTTTGTTATGGTAGGTCAGTCGGCAAGCATTTAGGCTTGGATGGGTGCGGGGTACGGGAAGGGGTAGGTGTGTGCTGGACCTTACGCTGAGCGCAGAGTCGGATCGTGGCAGTCATAGAATCGGGTAAAATATATGCATATATCTGCCTTCTTTGGTGCGTGCCTGGGCGGACGAAAGATGGAAGCAAGCAAAAGCAGAAAGATGGCTTTAACGCGAGATGCTAGCTTGAGCTGCAGGGAGATAGCTCTCTCTCTCTCCTTCTTCTCTCTTTCGTTCTCCTTTTTCCTATTCTATTCCTTACATCTCTTTTCCATTTCTTTCATCTTCCCTATTTGTTCATTCTTTTTTATTCATGAGATGATTTTCGTGTGGTAGGCATGCAGTACACATACATATATGCATATGTATGTACATATATACACACGTGCATGTCACATTAATTTCAATGCGTGCAACATAGTTAGATTCGCAAAAGTTATCCCATTCAGAACCCATATCGAAAAGCCTCTCGTACATGGCTACATAGGTTTTGAATGAGGATAACTGATCGTCCTGGAATTTATAAATTGGGATTTTGACGCTCATGAAAACTTCTTTCGAGTCGTACATTATTTTTAAATCGCTTCTCCTTACTCTTATTTGTAGCGGTGGGACGAGCGTGTTACATAGCATCTCGATCTACTTCTACCTTTCCCGCGCTCTCTCATTCTTACACTTTGCTCTCTCTCATTCTTCACATGGTTCGAGGCATTTGCCTCGAAACCAACTCGCTACCCCAGAAATGTTGAGTCGCGGTGGTTATCAGGAAGACTCAGGTTACGAGCGATTCAAGCGTAGACTTGCTTCATTTGTAACTCATGAACTAATGTCAGCATTGAGTATAATATTTTATACCGACATTAGTTCAGCAAAAAGATTTTATTTTATAGACTCGCACGTAACAAACCACACCGGATTTTTTATGTTTTCGTCCCCGACAAACTAGGGTGGTTCGAGTCAAGCATAACTGCACATTCATTCCATGCTTTCAGGTGGCATCGTGCGTCTGTTACCTTTTCTTTATATCTATTTAGGAAAGAGAGGAGAGAGAAGAGAAAAGAAAGAAAAAAGACTTCCCTTGCAATGGTCTTATTTTTAAAAATATTTGTTCTACACGTATGGTGCCGTGAAGACATATTTTGTCGTTTGCTTCACTAGCGCATTGGACTTCTCAGAAATGATATAGGCAGGAAGCTGGAGTGAGCAGCCCCCCCCCCCCCTCATCATAATTATAAGAGAGGCTGAAGTCCCATAAGGTATGCTGCTCTTGACCACCCACTTTTCGTCAGTCGTTCATTACAATTTTAATCGTTGATCCGAGTCATTCGCGCGTCGCGGTAGTGAGACCAGTGTGCAGTGGCTAACCAGGAGTTTCAGTGCGGGCTAAGTTGTGAAAAATTGGTGAGAAGAGGAGTGAAAACAGAACATCAGCGAAAAAGAGGAAACGGGATGTCGACTTCTAAGGTTGCATTGTTGCAAGGCCTGTTGGGGAAGGTCGACCAATCGTTGGAGGGTGAAGTCCGGAGGCTCAGGAAACCACCACCCTCCAGTCTTCTGCCCCTAGTCCTGGCTCATCAGAAGGCCGCCTCCCTGGGAGGATCACCAAGAGATGGGTGAGTCCTGCATTACTATTTTTCCCCTTTTTGCTATATTTAACTGTGCATTTTGATAGAAAAATTCTATTTATTCTTTCCAAATTGACACATTCAGCCTCTTTCTTTTGGCGGCTGAATAAAATCTTTTAAACAGTGTGGAATTATGCAAAACAGATTGATGAAAATCTAGACATATATATACAAACGGAGATTTATTCACAACTTGAAAGAATACCGTTTTAGCAAACTGGAGTTTACCTTGTAAATGGTATATTTTTCTATTGCTTTTTTATATTTTTTTTTATAATTGTCTTCCTTTTCATTTTCCGTTTATATTATCCTCCCCTGTGGAGGGGAACCGCCACCCTTAACTTTTTATTTTCCAAAAATCAAAAATATTATTATTTTTTTTTTTTTTTTTTTTTTTTTTTTTTTTTTTTTTTGCGAGATGGTACTGAGGTTTGTGGCGACTGCATCTAAGGGATACAGTTCTCTTTCCCAATGTTTGGCTACCTGTGAATTATATTTGTAACCTAAAGCAACCGCGTTTAGAACGTCTGTTTGTTTGTTTCAGATTTATGATAATCTTTGGCGATTGGTCGTTTGCGCCGGCGCGACCTCTTTTTACCGCACCTTGGGGATATGAGGGTCAGTCTCCCACACCTGGCTCCGCCAAAGCCCTTCCTTAGGTCGAGATGGATCCAGGAATACACCTGGATGGAGTCAGAGGGCGCCTACTTTTGTAGAGGGTATTGGGCCAAGGTAGGTACTCCGTCTTCATGTTGCTTATTCGTTGTTGTGATGCATGTGTTGCCGAATATTTACTTTTACGCTCTTTTCTCCCCTTAGAAGATCTTAGTTTGATTCTCTCTACGCATATATATATCCTTAATTGATGCCCCCTCCTTCTTTTTCTTTCTAGTATCCTTATCGTCATCCTATGGTGGCGGACTTGGAGGTGTCGAGCATGGAGATGTGGCAAGGGGCGGGTCGCTCCAGTCCTCCGATTTCGACGTGGTTAGTTGCCTTTCCTGTCATTATACTAGTATAGCAACTTATAATCACTTAGATGTGTTAACGCGCAACCATGGCTGTTCGCGTGAGAAATCACATACATACGTGTTAACAGTTATTCATCCCCCTCCCTTTTTTTTTTTTTTTTTTTTCTTTCTTCTTTTCTTTAGTATCTTCAAGGACCTTCCTGGTATCCCTCCGCGCACTGGGTATCAACCTCGTAATAAGGCCTACACCTTGGTGTGGGTCCAGCGCCATTACTTTCTGGGCCCCGACGAACCGCGCGTCTCGTATAACTGGGGAGCTGGTAAGTGATACTCTTCTTCCTTCCTTGGAGGTAGTGTTACAACGAGAGAGAAAAAAACAATTTCTCATGATTAATAATTTCCCCAGCGTTATGCAGTTGGTCTGGAGCATCATTGGGAGAGTTGGCGTTGAAGCCAATAAGGAGCGGGTTGCTACTAACTTCAACTTCCTGCGCCAACCCGAGTATTGCTGGGTCACAATGTTAGAGAAAGAGAGAAAGAGAAAAAAGGAAAAGAAGAGAAAAAGAAGAAAAAGAAAATAAAAATAATAATAATAGTTGTAGCAATGATTATTATAAATACACAGATTGCATTTATACGCGAGGAGCCAGTCTATGAATAAAAATAGTTAAATCTAATTTGCACGATATTTCGATTGAACAAAGTTGACTGTAGTCCAACAATGAATTGGCTTCCCTTCCTTTATAATACCTAGATGCAACTTGATACCCATTATAATAATTATATCAATAAGGTAAATAGGGTGATAAGTAGATAAGAAAAAAATAATAATAAAAAAAAAACGGAATGGATAATAATCGTAATAAGTAGGATAAGTAAGGTGAATTGGGATGCTAGGGTTTGGAGTTTCAGGCATTCAACCTGTGATGGTCAGGGAAAGGTGAGGTTGAGATAAGCAGCGCTGGAAGAAGGAGCGATAGTTCCCAATACTTAGTTCTTAGTAGTCTGGAAATATGTCTATTATTCCTTGCGCAAGTTAAGCCGGCTGAAGTTTTTGGGGTGGTAGCTGTGACTACCGCAGTCATGGATGATTTCTCCCTCGGCGTCACTGAAGGCATGGCAGCACTGGATCAGGTCAGTCGAGGCTTTGGATGTCTGTGTTGTAGAATTTCCGGAATCCCTCACTTTGTAACTTCTCGTCGACAGATGCAAGACTGGGGCTGATCGTCTGATTGTTCTCTGCCGTCGTGGGGATGTTCTGCTGTTTTCCTTTGATGGTACTAAAGTTGACATCTTGATCAGCTTTCATTCTTGGTGAGAGTCGTGGATGGCAGGCAATAAACTTTTTTCAGTATTCTGGTATAGATAAGGTATATCAGCAGTCCGGTAGATATGATTCCTAGGCCTAGGTAAGACCCGTGGATCAGTTTTGTTTGATTGTTTCCTGCTCTCTGTCGGGCCAAGCTGGAGCTCATACAGCTGTTGTTCTAGGTATTCCAAGGACTTGTCGCTGGTTTCAAAGGCTCTATCCTCGGTCGTGATTTCCTTCGTCTGATCAGGCATTGATTTACCTACAAGGTGTGTATCCTTGAAGTTCCTGCACAGCTGATGACAATTCGGAGAGGTTTAGGTGAAGCGGCGGAGTATAGATGATTTCGGTCCCGCCCCTTTTGATTTATCGTGCCTTTCCGCAGCATTCTCCCTTTTATTCGGAGGTCGCATCCTGGAGCTAGTTGAACTATGCCTGTTCCTCTTAGTTCGGTCTGGTTGCTGTTCTGGTGAAGGCAAAACTATTGTAGCAATAATTGGTTCTTGGAGAGAGTATAACCATCCGCCCAGGGTGCTTAATAATTTCCAGTCGAGTTGGTCCTTTGTATGTTATTTGGACGTCGCAAATTCGGAAGGTGGATAATGAGGGACTCAACAGAAGCTCTGCCTTCGCAGGTTCTAAACTTCCCATTCTCATTGATAGGTAGGTTTCTCTTGCAAATTCTGCAAGACGATAGTTCCGTACAAGCAGCAACATCTTGATGGTTCATTAGGACGTAGGTCCTCTGTGATTCTTCTACAGCGATACTGGGAGAATTTTGGGTAGTACATATACCTTCCCAGAGTTGTTTCCTAAGATGGCTTGAGGCACTGGAAGTGGATGTAGTTGATACACCAGGTAGTTAGCTCTTCCCAACAGCGGTATATCCAGCAATATTTTAAGGACTCCCCTTCTGTATATGGGGGTGACGGTGGATATGCTGGTCGAGCTCCTCGATGTCTACAGCAGGTCCGGATACTGGGAAGCACCATCTCATGGGCGATGATCCTGGATGTCGCGGTAGATTAATTCCAGTTGCCTTGAAGTCAATAGTCCTGGATGCATCTGCTTTTGTCTGGCGGCGTGAAGGACATTCAAAATTTTTTCGATTGCTCTTATATATTCCCCTACAGCTGCTTCGTTCGTTCGCAGGACTCGGGTTAGGGATTCGGTATATTTCAGCTCAGTGATCTTCCTGGTGTCCTGACCAAGTTCCCGATTAAGATTGGTGAGTTCGTTCTTGAGTGATTCGAGCTTCTCCTGATGCTGTTGAGCTTGTTTGTGCATCCTTTCTAGTTGGGACCTGACCAAGTGGGTCTGTTGCCCTACTAGGTGCGAAATGTTGGTCTGTGCTTCGTTCAATTCTTCGATTTTTGCCTCGATCATCTGACCATCGTCGTAGGTCAGGAGCCCGGCTACAGGTCCAATGATTCCACCCAAGAAACCTAGTAGTGGAGTCGCTCGTCGTCTTCGCATTGCTTTTGGTAGGTGAGAGGGAAGGAGTTTTTCGGCTCGCTGCTCCATCATGGTCGTTTCCCTCATAAGTTCTCTTTGGAGCCCTTCGGTCAGATTAAGCTTCGATGCAAGGGCATGATTGGCGATGACTTGGTGGCAGTGTTCCTCGTATCCTGGTTGGCAATGTGCGGCTAAGCTGTTCATATTGTGTTTATAGGATGATAGTGGGTTCTGGATTTTGTTGATGTCCATGAAGATGGTGATCCTCCAGGTACTGGTTGTCCACTTTATGGTCCCCAGGTATTCATAGTACACTCCTGTACTACTCTTGAGTGGGGTAACCCGGAATGTGTCTTCGTGATTCCCTTGGCTGGTGGTGATAAGAGGTAACAAAACGGCAAGCCATCGACATCCCATCTTTGTCATTGAAATTCGGAATCTGGAAAGGAGGAGCATTAGTTTTTTCTTCACAGCTGGCATAGCACTGCCTCGAGAAAGGATATGCATTTCATACTTTTAGAATGCCGGAGCTCTATTTGCTTTACCGTGAGAAAAATTATTAGGTTGGAACCTCATGGGATCTAAATAATGCATATTCTTCCTCGGGTTTTCTTCCCTTAATCGCAGGTTTTCTAACAGTGCGCAAGCAGGAGTTTGTCTTTGTGTTTCATGATCCGTTCGCCGTCCTCTGTTTCCAGAATAACATTATTATTTTCTGTGAAACCGGCGACGGCGTACGGTCCTGTGGCTCGACTGTCGAATTTCCCGTCCCTAATTTCCTTAAGGGCGTAAACCGTATCTCCGATTTTCGCGTTTAGTGGCCGAGTTTTCTTGTCATATTGCTCTTTCGAGCGAGATTTCGCTTTGATGAGATTCTTGTGGGCAATCTTCTGGATTTCGCTTATTCTTACTATTAGGTCGCGTAGGTAGGATCCATAGGTTTCGAGTTCTGTACCCTGAGGAAACGAGCTGGGTGTCCTGGCGACTCGCCCGAAAACTAACTCGTAGGGTGTAAAGTTCGTAGCCTCGTGTACTGACGTATTATATGCGAACATGGCGAAAGGGAGCAATCGATCCCAGTCGTCATAATCGTCAGCATAGTGCTTTATGTAATCCGTCAATACAATATGGCTTCTCTCGAGTGATACATTAGTTTGTGGTCGGTACCCGGAAGTGGTGAGTTGCTTGACGTTAAATAATCTTTCTAGGTGTTTCATCAATTTGCTAATAAAACTCCCTCCCCTGTCTGTTAGAATATATCTAGGCGCGCCATATTGGGAGAAGAGTGTTGTTGCAACTGCGTGGGCAATGGTAGTTGTTTTCAAGTCTGGTATGGGAACTGCAATGCAGTACTTGCTGAAATTATCCTGCATTGTCAAGATGTGTCTGTTCCCGTTTGGTGTTGTGGGCAATTTTCCGAGAGTATCGAGTGATACCTTCTCGAATGGCTCAGCAGGGGTGTCAGTGATGAGCATTGGCTCGCGGGTACGAGCTTGGATGAGTTTCTGTTCAAGGCAGCTTCTGCATCCTCGGATGAACTCGCTGATTTCGTCTCGTAAGCCAGGCCATGTGTATCGCTCTCTGATGCGGCGGTAGGTTTTTGTAATGCCCTTATGGCCGCCTATAAGGCTGCCGTGATATTCGGCGATAATATTGGGTCGGATTTCTACGGGAGGAACTTCGATTTTTTTTTTTTGTCTTTTTAGGACCACGGAATATGTCTTATGTCGACCGTGCGGAGTGACGAGGACTTGTCCCTTCTTAGGGCGGCATCCCCAGAGGTCTTGTAGGTCAAGACGCTCGGTAGCCACAAGAAGTTTTGCTATGGGGTTCGTAGGCTCGCAATCTTCGGATATAAAGTGAGCATAATTGTCATGTCTGAAAGTTAAAGGTTCTGTCCATTGGTGGATGACGTTAGGTTCATCAGTGCAGATGCTAATTGGTTTTTGGCCTGTATTTGAGAGATTCTGGTGAGGTCCGGATAGAGGTAGGTGCGTCGTCCACATACGGTATCTTGAGGTCGATGATGGAGCTAGGATGGGATATGGGACCTTGGACGGGTTCGTAAAATGGTTTCGATTGTTCCAGTCTTCTTGGTTTTATTCCTGCTGTTCTTCCTATTGAGTCTTTTCTGCTGTCATCTGGGTCGATGACTGTCCTTGTGAAGGGCGTTGATCTGGCTCCTGGCGTTGCAGGGGCTGCTGGCGTTGCAAGCAAGGATCTTCGAGGGGGCTGTCTTCCAATTATTGGGGACTGTGAGGAGGATTCGATTTCTTCAGGGGCATCCTTAAATCGGACCATGCTTTTCCTCGCCACCCCGGAATTTTTGTCAGAGAATTCCGTTGACTTCGTTATCTGCCCAGTGGATCTAGGTTCGCCTAAGGTTTTTGCTTGGCTTGTAGAGGAACTTGTTGCGATTTGCCAGTCTTGTGGTGTGCATGCTTCCCTGCTTACTTCCTTTTCGTATTTTTCCAAAAAGTTTTTCACTCTATTGGAGAATTCGACGTCGTCATATTCTCCACAGGGATCGAGAGCTTCTAAGTTTTCCAGGAGTTCTCGGTCTTCTTCGCCTTCGGAGACATAGGTGCACGGAGGTCGACATTCGTCCTGCATATCTTCATGATCCCACCATAGAGACTCATGAACGATGTTGGAGCTCTCGAGCCCTCGGTTCTTCATTGATTTATCCAGCTTTGAGAAAGATTTCTGTAGATCTTCTCTTAATTTGTTCTGTGATTGGTGTTGTCTGGGGGTGTCCTCATCGGTTTCGTTGCTGTCTTCACTGTCCAGGGGTTGTGGGCGGACATCAACGATCATCCGTTCGGGAAGTAGCTCTTCTTCCTTGTTCTCAGTAGATGGTGAGGCTTCAATCCCTTCTCTGGCTAGCTTATCGGCCATTTCGTTTCCTGGGATTCCTTTGTGGCTTGGAACGTGTTCCCAAATCACATCCAAGGGTTCCAGGGCTGTTTTCATCTTTTTCAAACTCAGATCGATTTCTAACTGGTTTATTCTCGTATGTTTTCCAGTTGTTTGCTTCCCATCTTGGAATCCATTCCGTGGCACTGTTTATTAGAAACTTAGAATCAGTCTTTATCCTTAGCTTCTTGATGCCAGCCTCTTGAGCCTGTTGAGCTGCTACTGTTGCTGCCTCAATTTCAGCTGAGTTGTTTGTTTGACGTCCCTGGGAGGGACGTGAAACATTTAGTGGATGGTTGGGTCCAAACCAGACTCCTATTCCCGCCCTTGGTTCCCCACGTCCATTGTAGCTGCACGCTCCGTCAACGTAAACGTCTACGTAAGTGTCTTGTAGTGGGGCTGACCAAGGGCTTGGACCCGGAAGTCTAGGGGGCGCACTTTTAGGGGGCGGTGATGTCCGTCTTTGCTACTAGAATTGGCTTTAGGTTCGGTAAAACACTACGGGATTCGCGAAACACTGGGGGGTCGGAGTCGTCACTGTCCTCGTCGTCTGACGATGGATCACTGGAAGAGTTTTCGTTTAACACCGGGGCCTCACTAATTCCTTTTCGTCTCGAAAGTCGTTTACCAATGCAACTTTCGTCAAGGTTGGTTGCTTTTGGTTTACTTTGGGATTCGTGAGCTGCTTGGGGATTTTCGGGAGCCGAATCCTTTCTTGGCCTTCCACGTCGTTTAGGCATTGCTCCGGCTGAGGTCGGCGGTCTTGCAGAAACAGTGGGTTTAGTCCTTACTGCGTTGAAGGGGATGGATCGGGGTACAGAAGGTTTTCCTTTGTTTGCAAAATTTACACTGGATCCAGAAGTGGGTTGGTTCCTTGTCTGAATGGGTTTCCTCGTTCGAGTTGGGTGTTCAGCGGAACCTGGCGGCTCCTGACTGGTGGAGGGGGGATTCACCTTTACTAGGTTCTCCCCGTGATGCTCCAGAGCGCGTTATAACCAACACTTTTCCGGTGTTATAGGGATTTTCCACGAAATTCTGGATGTTTTCAGAAGGTTTTGGGAGTGAAGAGGATTCGTACGATTGATCAGGTTTGTCAGAATCGTCGGAGTCCGTAGAGTCAGTAGATTCCGAGTATTGTTCGTTAGCCACAGGGTTTCCTGACAAGGCTTCAACTCCCCTATTTAGTTTCCCTTGTTTATATTCAAACTTATATTGATAATCCTGGAGTCTAAGTCGCCATCGCAGCAACCTTGCTCCTGGATTATTAATATAGGTCATCCAGTGAACTGGTTCGTAGTCGCAGGCCAGCACGAACTCCCTTCCGTACAAATATGGGCGGAAGTTCGTAACAGCATACAATACCGCCAGGCATTCCTTTTCTGCTTTCGAGTAGTTTTGTTCGCAGGAATTCATCACCTTGGAAAAGTAGGCGATGGGCATATCTACTCCATCCTTTTCTTGGGTTAGCATAGCTCCGACAGCATGTTCAGAGGCATCTGTGGTTAGCTTAAAGGTCTTGTTAAAGTCGGGGTATTGGAGCACAGGTTCGTTGCAGAGGTATCTGCGTATTTTTCGAAAACTTTTTCGTTGTGAGCGTCCCCATTCCCATTTTGTGTCCTTCTTTAGGAGGTTGGACAAGGGTTTTGCTAGCTTCGCGTAGTTTTTTATAAATCTCCTATAGTATCCTGAGAGGCCTAGGAATTGTCGAATAGCCCGAACTGTCCTCGGTTTTGGAAATTTTCTAATAGCGGCTATCTTTGCGGGGTTGGGTTTCATTCCATCACGGCCGATTATATGGCCCAGGTAAGCCACCTCGGTTCGTAAGAATTCGCACTTGTCCGGTTGAAGCTTTAGATGCGCCTCTCTTAGTCTATTGAATAGTCTCCTGGCTTTTACGTCGTGTTCTTCTAAGGTTTCTCAATGAATAACAATGTCATCCAGATAGACAAAAACTTCGGTCCCATGCATGCCCTTCAAAACGATGTCCATGAGGCGTTGGAAGGTAGCAGGAGCATTTTTAATCCCCATTGACATCCGCAGATACTCAAAGTGTCCACGGGGTGTCGAGAACGCCGTTTTCAATCGATCTTCGATGTGTTTCTACTTGATCGAAGCCACTGGCCAGATCAAATACAGAAAAGTACTGTGCATTCCCCAAGTGGTCCAAAATATCTGTGATGTTGGGCAAGGGGTAGGCATCCCCAATTACCTTTTCGTTAAGGGCTCTGGAAATCAATAACAACTCTCCACTTCTTTTCTCCCGAGGCGTCGAGCTTTTTTGGAACAATCCAAAGTGGAGAATTGTAAGGGGATTTAGAGTCACCAATAATTCCGCTATTGTATTGCCTCTCGGTCTGCAGAATGACTTGGTCTGTTGCATCATGAGGGTATCTATATTGCTTCTTTGCAATCACCTCATTGTCCAGTGTTGGAATTCGGTGTTGGATCAGATGAGTGCTGCTAAGTTTCTCGCCATTTAGATGGAAAATATCAGCGTAGTCATCTGCCCATCTGAGGACGTAGTTCCTCTCTTCATCATTTAAATGAGAAAGGCGCAGGCTCCTTTTTACTCTTTCGGCACGCTCTGCATAAGAGCTCAGATGTCCCAGTATGCCTAGGGTAGAGTACTCGGGTTCTGAGTCAGAAGATTCTTCGCCGGGGAATGTACAGAAATCGAATGGTATGACCTCCTGGGGAGCAATTTCTATATCTATGTCGTCTTCAGTGGTATTGATGGCGATTGCGTGACAGACGCCATTGTGCGTTGAGACTGCTGCCTCTCCAAGGTAAAGCCCTTCGGGGGTATCTAGTTTAGGCAGGTAGCCCTCAGCAACCTCTGGATTTGTGACGCTTATAGCAATGGGTTGCCTTGTTCTAGCCTTAATTTTTAAAATTCTAGAGAAAGGTTTGATCTCGGTTTTAAGTGATTTCCTCGCTTCCTGTGATTCCCGGTCGATGAAAGGGATCGGTGTGATAGGGTTGGAAGCGGTTACTAATGCATTGTGTCGGAAGGAAATTTGAGCCTGTTCCTGCCTCAAATAAGGTCTCCCGAGAATTCCATCTGGTGAGATGGGGATACTATTTTCCACAACATGGAATTCCACTAGGGTGTTAAGTATTGAAAGGTTAATAGTGCCTATCGTAATTACGGGGTGGTTCGTTATTCCGGTGATCGGGATTGATCTCTTCGGGTCAAGAATTAGTTCGTGACGCAAGGTGCTCAGTTTGATTAGATTAACGTCCGAACCTGGGTCCACAAGAAAACTAGCTTTACTGTTGCGGAATTCAGGGGCACTCAACTCAACTACGGGTGAGTCTTCGGTTTTGGATCTTGTTCGAAAGATCCTACTGAGCTCTCCTGGAAGTGGACTGCCTTGGGACGCTCTCGGTGTGGTTGGTTCGTTGCCGCGTCTGAACGACGAACCTGTTGGGAGTTTAAATTCTCCGGAGGCCCTGGTGAAGTTGATCTAGGAGGTGTCATGGCTCCTGGCGGCCTACCATACCCGCGCCATGGTTGATTACTCCCGTGACCGTTCCTGTTCGGTGCTTCAGAGGGGTACTGCGGCATAGGTGGAAGGGGTGGGTATGAGTAGGGATATTGGTAAGTTGGAGGGTAAGGTGGGGCATAAGAGTAGGGGAACTGTGGTGGGTATGAAGGGTACTGTGGTGGATATTGGTGAAATGGTTGGTGTGGGGATGTCGGATTGCGTAGGTTGGAGACTTCTGGTGAAGCTTCGCCTTTTGTCCTTTCAGCTTTATCTGGTTTAACCATTTGTCTTGTGTAGGGGCTAGGTGATCGCGCGCGTTCCGGAATTTTCTCGTTTTGCCGCATGATATGGTAAGAAGACGCGAAGGGCCTTACTCTTTCCGTTTGTCTTAGTCTTTCCTCTATGTGGAGGGCATGTTCGAGGGCTTCACCAAGGTCCCTCGGATTTCTGGTGTCCACGAAGGTAGACATTTCGTCCGGGAGGCCCTTAATGAAGGCGTCTAGTGCACAGTCCACCACTGGTTTCATCATGATGGTGCTCTCACTTATTTCATGAGGAGTGCCGGCATAATGAACCTGTGTATACTTATCCTCGATGGCATGTTTTGCCCCACTCAGCAAACCCTGTACCCGGTCGTAATAGTCGCTTACGGTTTCCGTTTGTTTCATCCTTAGGTTCACGATAGACTCGAGGTACCATTGATATTTCTTCGAAGGGGCGAAACGTTTTTTTAAATGTGCCATTAAGTCGTTTACCCGATTAAATCTTTTGTCCCTAACGCTTTCTCGTGCGACACCCTTGAGTTTACTTAAAACAACCTTTATGAAACCGGGTTCCGTGGATTCCGTGATGTATACTGCGCCGTTTGCGATGTCCTGTAAAAATTCCTTCAGTGGAGGATTTTTACCGTCAAATTGTGGTATGTGATAGGTGCTTTGTTGAAGAGTCATGCACTCTAATACCGAAGCCATAGCCGCACTAGCATCTAAATTCATTGATTGATTAGGGGGCGCAATATTAGGGTTGGGTCCGGTTAATGAATTAGTGATACTCGGGTATGCTTCAGTACTTGATTCGTTAGGGTCGTTACCGATAGGCTCCTTAGGATTACGGGTTCGATTGTCGTTCGACATTTTAAAATGTGCTGAGGATCCGGAAAATTCGACGTAAATTTTTGAAAGGTTTTAGACGTTTATAGGTTTTTGTGTTCCTATGTGTGGATACTTACGAGTACAGTGCTTACTAAAAATTAGAATACATATATATAACAACACAAAAGAAAATATGTAGAAGAAAAAGGGGATTAGATAATGGCCTATTATTAAATCTGGAAATTTTCAGGCTTACAATGGAAAAATGTCGTCTTTATTATCCCAGCTGGAGCAATTCAAGAGACTCAAGGTGTCGAACTTACTAGGAATTACCCAGTGATAACAAAAGGAGTGAAATCGAACCTTGTCTGACGTATCAGACTTCGACGGTGCAGAAATTTAATTATTCTGAAATTTGTCCTGTTTCTGATTCTGAGTCCAATACGATAATTTCTGTGTTAGAAATTTCGTTCTCGGAAATATTCCTATTTAGGGCCCTTCCAATAGGAATTTGGTTGATTTCGCGTGAGGGATGATTCTCTTCTCTATAAGCTTGTCTTCTTTGCTCAAGAGCCTCACCGATTTCCAGATCTATTATTGTGGCCTGAGGGATTTCGCGTGTGATTTCAGGTGCTGGTACTTCAGTCCGTCGAACGGGTAAAACTGCACACACAGGAATATTCTTCTTAACAGGGAATATTAAGCTTCGATAAATTGTTGATAGGGCGGGTGTGTAAAGGTGTTTTCTCCCGGAACGCTTTTTCTTCTTGAGTGGTTCCAGAAGAGTAGGATTCTTTTGACAGGACATAGAACAAGGAGTATTCGAACTCTCGACGTGGCCAACAGAGTCTATGACTCAACGTACGTACCACAGAGGGGACGAAATTCTAAGAAAATTCAAATCAGAAATTTCTAATTCGGATTTTCCTCTCCCTATTCTATGGAAAAAGGTGAATAATCAATTCAATCGCTCAACGGTGACAACAGAGTCAGTGACTCAACGTACGTACTTCAGAGCGAGAGAACCACTAGGATTTTGATTGAATTAATGATTCAATCGAAACTCTGTTACATCATTCTCCTTCCACCGGTATATGTTATGGAATATATATATATGTCTTCAATAAAGATCGACTAGATGTTTACTTGGATTGAATTTGTCAGAACTAGGACATAGAATAATGAGTATTCAAACGCTCGACGTGGACAACAGAGCCTATGACTCAACGTACGTACCACAGAGCGGAAGAATTTTCAGAAGATTCAAATTAAAAGGGAAATTAGGATTTGAATTTTCCTCTCGTTACTCTATGGAAAAAGGGGAATAATTAATTCAAACGCTCAACGGTGACAACAGAGTCAGTGACTCAACGTACGTACTTCAGAGCGAGAGAACCACTAGAATTTTGGTTGAATAAAACCCAATCAAAACTCTGTTACATTATTCTCCTTCCACCGGTATATATGATAATGGTAGAGTATACTAAATGGGTTGGAAGAAATGTGTAATATACGTGTGTCGAGAATAGAGAGCTAAACAAGCTTATTATTTGGAAGTGGACGCTCCTTGAGACTCTTGTTTTGCCTGCTGGAATTTCCTCAAGTCAATTTCCGCCTTGTTGAGTAGATTTTCAAAAAAGAATGACAATTCGTCGAAATTATTTATTTCTCTGATTTCTAAGTCCTGCGGGTCGAAAGTTTGGGTTGGAGCCTCGGGTGTTGCAGTGGGGACCGTATCCCCAAAATTGTTAGAAATTGATTTTAATTCTTCTAATTGCTGAATTGTTCTTTGTCTGACCTGTCTTCCTGCTCGAGACTTTGATTTGCGTTTGCAATCTCTATTAGGGGTAGGTTGCAACATGAGGAAAGGTAAAGAATTTTTCGTTAAACTTAAGCTTTCTGCTAAAGAGCATAAAAGCGCAAGTTATGGAATTGTCCTTCTGCTGAAAAGCATAAAGGGTAATTCCTACACGAAAATGAGTTGAAAGAGATGATTTGAAATAAAATTGATGTTCGAAATTTATTCTTTCTGCTAAAGAGCAGAAAAGCCTAAATTTAAGAATTTACCTTCTGCTAAAAAGCATAAAGGGGAATTCTCGAGAACACAATTGTTAGGAATAAAAATAATTTTCTTTTTTCGAATCAATGCTTTCTGCTAAAGAGCATAAAAGAGTTAATTCTGGAATTGACACTCTGCTAAAGAGCATAAGTGTAAATTCCTATTAAAAGAAAATTGGAATAAAGATGGAATAAAACTGACGTTCGAAATTTATTCTTTCTGCTAAAGAGCATAAAAGCCTAAATTTAAGAATTTACCTTCTGCTGAAAAGCATAAAGGGGAATTCTCGAGAACACAATTTTGGAAAATAAAAGGATTTTGTTTTTGGAAAAGGGAGTAAATTTAAAACCAGAAATTTGACAGATCAATATTAATATGAAAAAGCAGAAACAATTAAGATCAGAAAGCAGTTGCAAGTGGTTGGTGAGTGTGACTCTGCAACGTGTAACGTGGCTAGGTAAAGCGCGAGACAAAAAATCCCACCGCTGCCACCATCAGTTTGTTACGTACGAATAACTAAACCCAATACAATGAATTAAGTTCGATTACTCGCCCGCTTGAGGCTCCAAACTGCCAAACTCTGAGCTTAGGAAATTTAAAATTTAGTAAACCAAAATTTGTTTTTAATCTGGGATCGTATTTGCCCTCTCCTCTGACTGAGGAGGCTATACCCTTTGCACAAGAAAACCCCCTTTTTCTTGAAAATAAAGCTGAATGAAAGGATAAGTTCAAAAATTACCAATTTTTATTTTTCCAAACAGGTGAAAAAAAATTAAATGTGGGGTACACACATACATATAATTAGAACAATACCTTACATCGAGTTTTTCCTAATTCTACCAGTACTAGGAGAGAGAGAGAGAGGTTTACCCCTGGGCTCCTTATTCGTCCTAGACCGGGCAGTGGTTTCCTGTTGTTGCGAAGAAATCACAACTTGAGTCTTATTGGTCGGTCGCGCACAATATGCGCACACCAAAGAAATTACCGTTTCGCCACCTGCTTTTGTCGTTCCTTCGAATAGGAATTTTGGAGTTTAAATTAGCCCGCCGAAGATTGAAATATACTTGAATATATTCAAGTATAAATTTGCTTCCGTCTAGATGAAGACTTTTGGGTTTTTTCGTCCGCCCGACACGATTCCAAAAATAAATAAATACTCGTTAGATAAAAATTTTACGATTTTACTCGACTAACGAATCGCGAAGGAACTGTCGATCTAGACCGCAGACGGGCATGATAAAAGAAAAAGTATTTTCTTTATTATTCTAAGGTCAAGATCTAATCAAGACACTTAGAAGACTGCGTAATTGCCTGGTTTAGATCCAACTCTTAAGCTCATCGCCCGGTGAGCATGGTAGGGATTTTTGTTTGCTAAGGAGTTTTGGATTGGATGAAATAAATGTGGCAGGGGTAGGTGGGAAACTATGTGAATGCTGAATTTTAGTAATCCGACTTTTGCTGACCCATAGGTGTTATTGGATACCTTCGTCCTTGCTATCTTAGCAAAAGGAAGTGGCTCGCAACTATCATTCGATTCATATCCATTAATTATTTTAGAAACGATTTTTAGTTTCTCCTAATTCAGGTTGGATTGAAATATTATAGTTTGTCTGAATTTTAATTGTTATTAGGAAAATTGTTACTGAAACAATTCCATTGTTCAGAGGATTTTATTTGATGTCTTAAAAGCACGTGGCTTTTGTTATGGTAGGTCAGTCGGCAAGCATTTAGGCTTGGATGGGTGCGGGGTACGGGAAGGGGTAGGTGTGTGCTGGACCTTACGCTGAGCGCAGAGTCGGATCGTGGCAGTCATAGAATCGGGTAAAATATATGCATATATCTGCCTTCTTTGGTGCGTGCCTGGGCGGACGAAAGATGGAAGCAAGCAAAAGCAGAAAGATGGCTTTAACGCGAGATGCTAGCTTGAGCTGCAGGGAGATAGCTCTCTCTCTCTCCTTCTTCTCTCTTTCGTTCTCCTTTTTCCTATTCTATTCCTTACATCTCTTTTCCATTTCTTTCATCTTCCCTATTTGTTCATTCTTTTTTATTCATGAGATGATTTTCGTGTGGTAGGCATGCAGTACACATACATATATGCATATGTATGTACATATATACACACGTGCATGTCACATTAATTTCAATGCGTGCAACATAGTTAGATTCGCAAAAGTTATCCCATTCAGAACCCATATCGAAAAGCCTCTCGTACATGGCTACATAGGTTTTGAATGAGGATAACTGATCGTCCTGGAATTTATAAATTGGGATTTTGACGCTCATGAAAACTTCTTTCGAGTCGTACATTATTTTTAATCGCTTCTCCTTACTCTTATTTGTAGCGGTGGGACGAGCGTGTTACATAGCATCTCGATCTACTTCTACCTTTCCCGCGCTCTCTCATTCTTACACTTTGAACTCTCTTATTCTTCACTCGCATTTGCCTCGAACCAACTCGCCACCCCAGAAATGTTGAGTCGCGGTGGTTATCAGGAAGGCTCAGGTTACGAGCGATTCAAGCGTAGACTTGCTTCATTGTAACTCATGAACTAATGTCAGCATTGAGTATAATATTTTATACCGACATTAGTTCAGCAAAAAGATTTTATTTTATAGACTCGCACGTAACAGAGAAAATTCTTTTACACAGAGAGTTGATGAATATAAATTTCTTAATTTAGTTGAAACATTTTATGGGTGTAAACAACACCAAAAAAGTTAGGATCATACAAGAAAATTACCAGATAGGTTGAATTGAAGCTGAAAATTCTGAAAAAAATATATTTGCCATTCAAAAATAAAATAAACTTTACGTATATTTTCATTTTCATGAGAAAGTAATTTATGAGGGGTAGCCACCCTTAAGTGCATGTTATTATATTTCTACAAAATAAAATTATTTTCGCGTACAAAATCAAACAGAGATAAATCTTTCACACAGAGAGTTGAAAAATATAAATTGCTTAATTTAGTTGAAACATTTTATGGGCGTAAACAACCCCAAAAAATTTAGGATCATACAAGAAAATTACCAGATAGGTTGAATTGAAGCTGAAAATTCTGGAAGAAATATATTTGCCATGCAAAAATGAAATAAACCTTACGCGTATTTGCATTTTCATGAGGAATTACTCTATTAGGCGTAACCACCCTTAAGTGCATGTTATTATATTTCTACAAAATAAAATTAATTTCGCGTACAAAACCAAGCAGAGAAAATTCTTTCGCACAGAGAGTTGAAAAATATAAATTTCTTAAATTAGTTGAAATATTTCATGGGGGTAAACAACCCCAAAAAAGTTAGGATCATACAAGAAAATTACCAGATAGGTTGAATTGAAGCTGAAAATTCTGGAAGAAATATATTTGCCACGCAAAAATGAAATAAACTTTACGTATATTTGCATTTTCATGAGGAATTAATTTATGAGGGATATCCACCCTTAAGTGCATGTTATTATATTTCTAAAAAATAAAAATTAATTTCGCGTACAAAACCAAGCAGAGAAAATTCTTTTACACAGAGAGTTGATAAGTATAAATTGCTTAATTTAATTGAAACATTTTATGGGTGTAAACAACCCCAAAAAAGTTAGGATCATACAAGAAAATTACCAGATAGGTTGAATTGAAGCTGAAAATTCTGGAAGAAATATATTTGCCACGCAAAAATGAAATAAACTTTACGTATATTTGCATTTTCATGAGAAAGTAATTCATGAGGGGTAGCCACCCTTAAGTGCATGTTATTATATTTCTACAAAATAAAATTATTTTCGCGTACAAAATCAAGCAGAGATAAATCTTTCACACAGAGAGTTGAAAAATAAAAATTGTTCAATTTAGTTGAAACATTTTATGGGTGTAAACAACCCCAAAAAGTTAGGATAATACAAGAAAATGACCACATAGGTTGAACTGAAGCTGAAAATTCTGAAAAAACTATATTTGCCATGCAAAAATATAATAAACTTTTCGTATATTTGCATTTTCATGAGGAATTAATCTATTAGGCGTAACCACCCTTAAGTGCATGTTCTTATATTTCTACAAAATAAAATTAATTTCGATTACAAAACAAAGCAGAGAAAATTCTTTAACACAGAGAGTTGAAAAATATAAATTTCTAAATTTAGTTGAAAAATTTTATGGGTTAAACAACCCCAAACAAGTTAGGATCATACAAGAAAATTACCAGATAGGTTGAATTGAAGCTGAATATTCTGGAAGAAATATATATGTTATGCAAAAATGAAATAAACCTTACACGTATTTGCATTTTCATGAGGAAGTAATTTATGAGGGGTAGCCACCCTTAAGTGCATGTTATTATATTTCTACAAAATAAAATTATTTTCGCCTACAAAACCAAGCAGAGATAAATCTTTCACACAGAGAGTTGAAAAATATAAATTGCTCAATTTAGTTGAAACATTTTATGGGTGTAAACAACCCCAAAAAATTTAGGATCATACAAGAAAATTACCAGATAGGTTGAATTGATGCAGAAAATTCTAAAAAAAATATATTTGCCATTCAAAAATAAAATAAACTTTACGTATATTTTCATTTTCATGAGAAAGTAATTCATGAGGGGTAGCCACCCTTAAGTGCATGTTATTATATTTCTACAAAATAAAATTATTTTCGCGTACAAAATCAAGCAGAGATAAATCTTTCACACAGAGAGTTGAAAAATAAAAATTGTTCAATTTAGTTGAAACATTTTATGGGTGTAAACAACCCCAAAAAGTTAGGATAATACAAGAAAATGACCACATAGGTTGAACTGAAGCTGAAAATTCTGAAAAAACTATATTTGCCATGCAAAAATATAATAAACTTTTCGTATATTTGCATTTTCATGAGGAATTAATCTATTAGGCGTAACCACCCTTAAGTGCATGTTATTATATTTCTACAAAATAAAATTAATTTCGCGTACAAAACCAAGCAGAGAAAATTCTTTTACACAGAGAGTTGATAAATATAAATTTCTTAATTTAGTTGAAACATTTTATGGGTGTAAACAACCCCAAAAAGTTAGGATCATACAAGAAAAATTACCAGATAGGTTGAATTGAAGCTAAAAATTCTGGAAGAAATATATATGACATGCAAAAATGAAATAAACCTTGCGCGTATTTGCATTTTCATGAGGAAGTAATTTATGAGGGATAACCACCCTTAAATGCATGTTATTATATTTCTACAAAATAAAATTATTTTCGCGTACAAAATCAAGCAGAGATAAATCTTTCACACAGAGAGTTGAAAAATATAAATTGCTTAATTTAGTTGAAACATTTTATGGGGGTAAACAACCACAAAACAGTTAGGATAATACAAGAAAATGACCAGATAGGTTGAATTGAAGCTGAAAATTCTGAAAAAACTATAATTGCCATTCAAAAATATAATAAACTTTTCGTATATTTGCATTTTCATGAGGAATTACTCTATTAGGCGTAACCGCCCTTCAGTACATGTTATTATATTTCTACAAAATAAAAATTAATTTCGCGTACAAAACCAAGCAGAGAAAATCTTTCACACAGAGAGTTGAAAAATAAAAATTTCTTAAATTAGTTGAAATATTTCATGGGGGTAAAACACCCCAAAAAAGTTAGGATCATACAAGAAAATTACCAGATAGGTTGAATTGAAGCTGAAAATTCTGGAAGAAATATATATGACATGCAAAAATTAATTAAACCTTACGCGTATTTGCATTTTCAGGAGGAATTAATTTATGAGGGATAACCACCTCTTAAGTGCATGTTATTATATTTCTTCAAAATAAATTTAATTTCGTGTACAAAACCAAGCAGAGAAAATTCTTTCACACAGAGAGTTGAAAAATATAATTTGCTTAATTTAGTTGAAACATTTTATGGGTGTAAACAACCCCAAAAAATTTAGGATCATACAAGAAAATTACCAGATAGGTTGAATTGAAGCAGAAAATTCTAAAAAATATATTTGCCATTCAAAAATAAAATAAACTTTACGTATATTTTCATCTTCATGAGAAAGTAATTTATGAGGGGTAGCCACCCTTAAGTGCATGTTATTATATTTCTACAAAATAAAATTATTTTCGCGTACAAAAATCAAACAGAGATAAATCTTTCACACAGAGAGTTGAAAAATATAAATTGCTTAATTTAGTTGAAACATTTTATGGGGGTAAACAACCCAAAAAAAGTGATGAACATAGAAGAAAATTACCAGATAGGTTGAATTGAAGCTGAAAATTCTGAATGAAATATATATGCCATGCGATAGTTAAAAAACTTTACGTATATTTAAATTTAAATGTGAAATTAATTTATGAGGGATAACCACCCTTTAGTGCATTTTATTATATTTCTACAATTTAAAACTAATTTCGAGTACAAAAACAAGCACACAAAATTCTTTCATACAGAGAGTTGAAAAATATATATTGCTCAATTTAGTTGAAACATTATATAGGCCTAAACTACCCCAAAAATAGTTACGATTATACAAGAAAATTACCCGATAGGTTGAATTGAAGCTGAAAATTCTGAAAGAAATATATATGCCATGCAAAAATGAAATAAACCTTACGCGTATTTGCATGTTCATGAGAAATTAATTTATGAGGGGTAACCAGCCCTAGTTGCGTATTATTATATTTCCACAATTTAAAATTAATTTCGCGTACAAAGCCAAGCAGAGAAAATTCTTTTACACAGAGAGTTGAAAAATATAAATTGCTTAACTTATCTGAAACATTTTATGGTGGTAAACAACCTCAAAAAAGTTAGAATCATACAAGAAAATTACCAGATAGGTTGAATTGAAGCTGAAAATTCTGAAAGAAATATATATGCCACGCGATAGTAAAATAAACTTTTTGTATATTTGCATTTTCATGAGGATTTATTTTATGAGGGGTAACCACCATTAAGTGCATGTTATTATATTTCTACAAAATAAAATTAATTACGCGTACAAAACCAAGCAGAGAAAATTCTTTCACACAGAGAGTTGAAAGATATAAATTGTTCAATTTAGTTGAAACATTTTATGGGGGTAAACAACCCAAAAAAGTTTGGATCATACAAGAAAAATTACCAGATAGGTTGAATTGAAGCTGAAAATTCTGAAAAAACTATATTTGCCATGCAAAAATATAATAAACTTTACGTATATTTGAATTTAAATGTGAAATTAATTTATGAGGGGTAACCACCCTTAAGTGCATGTTATTATATTTCTACAATTTAAAATTAATTTAGCGTACAAAACCAAGCACACAAAATTCCTTCACCCAGAAAGTTGAAAAATATAAATTGCTCAATTTAGTTGAAACATTTTATGGGGGTAAAACACCCCAAAAAAATTAGGATCATACAAGAAAATTACCAAATAGGTTGAATTGAAGCTGAAAATTCTGGAAGAAATATATTTGCCATGCAAAAATGAAATAAACATTACGCGTATTTGCATTTTCATGAGGAATTAATTTATGAGGGATAAACACCCTTAAGTGCATGTTATTATATTTCTACAAAATAAAATTTTTTTCGCGTACAAAACCAAGCAGAGATAAATCTTTCACACAGAGAGTTGAAAAATATAAATTGCTCAATTTAGTTGAAACATTTTATGGGGGTAAACAACCCCAAAATTTACGATTACACAAGAAAATTACAAAATATGTAGAATTGGAGATAACAATTCTGAAATAAATATATTTGCCACGCGATAATAAAATAAACTGTACGTATATTTGCATTTTCATGAGGAATTAATCTATGAGGGGTAACCACCCTTAAGTGCATGTTATTATATTTGTACAAAATAAAATTAATTTCGCGTACAAAACCAAGTAGGGAAAATTCTTTCACACAGAGAGTTGAAAAATATAAATTTCTTAACTTAGTTGAAATATTTTATGGGGTTAAACAACCCAAAAAAAAATTACGATTATTAAAGAAAATTACCAGATAGGTTGAATTGAAGCTGAAAATTCTGGAAGAAATATATTTGCCACGCGATAGTAAAATAAACTGTACGTATATTTGCATTTTCATGAGGATTTAATTTATGACGGGTAACCACCCTTAAGTGCATGTTACTATATTTCTACAAAATAAAATTTTTTTCGCGTACAAAACCAAGCAGAGATAATTCTTTCACACAGAGAGTTGAAAAATATAAATTTCTCAATTTAGTTGAAACATTATATAGGCCTAAACTACCCAAAAAAAAAATTACGATGATTAAAGAAAATTACCAGAGAGGTTGAATTGAAGCTGAAAATTCTGAAAGAAATATATATGCCATGCAAAAATGAAATAAACCTTACGCGTATTTGCATTTTCAAGCGAAATTAATTTATGAGGGGTGACCATCCTTAAGTGAATGTTATTATATTTGTACAAAATAAAATTATTTTCTGGTACAAAACCAAGCAGAAATAATTCTTTCACACAGAGAGTTGAAAAATATAAATTGCTTAATTTAGTTGAAACATTTTATGGGGTTAAATAACCCCAAAACTTTAGGATCATACAAGAAGATTACCAGATAGGTTGAATTGAAGCTGAAAATTCTGAAAAAAAATATATTTGTTATGCGATATTAAAATAACCTGTACGTATATTTGCATTTTCATGAGGAATTAATTTATGAGGGATAACCAACCTTAAGTGCATGTTATTATATTTCAAAAAAATAAAATTAATTTCGCGTACTAAACCAAGCAGAGAAAATTCTTTCACAGAGAGAGTTGAAAAGTATAAATTGCTCAATTTAGTTGAAACATTATATAGGCCTAAACTACCCCAAAAAAAGTTACGATGATTAAAGAAAATTACCAGATAGGTTGAAATGAAGCTGAAAATTCTGAATAAAATATATTTGTTATGCGATATGAAAATAACCTGTACGTATATTTGCATTTTCATGAGGAATTAATTTATGAGGGGTAACCAACCTTAAGTGTATGTTATTATATTTCTAAAAAATAAAATTAATTTTCGCGTACAAAACCAAGCAGAGAATATTCTTTCACAGAGAGAGTTGAAAAATTTTAATTTCTCAATTTATTTGAACCATTATATAGGCCTAAAATACCCAAAAAAAAAATTAATATGATTAAAGAAAATTACATGATAGGTTGAATTGAAGCTGAAGATTCTGAAAGGAATATATATGCCATGCAAAAATGAAATAAACCTTACGCGTATTTGCATTTTCAAGAGAAATTAATTTATAAGGGGTGACCATCCTTAAGTGCATGTTATTATATTTGTACAAAATAAAATTATTTTCTCGTACAAAACCAAGCAGAGAAAATTCTTTCACACAGAGCGTTGAACAATATAAATTGCTCAATTTAGTTGAAACATTTTATGTGGGTAAACAACCCCAAAAAAGTTAGGATCATACAAGAAAATTACCAGATAGTTTGAAATGAAGCTGTAAATTCTGAAAAAAATATATTTGTTATGCGATATTAAAATAACCTGTACGTATATTTGCATTTTCATGAGGAATTAATTTATGAGGGGTAACCAACCTTAAGTGTATGTTATTATATTTCTAAAAAATAAAATTAATTTCGCGTACAAAAACCAAGCAGAGAAAATTCTTTCACAGAGAGAGTTGAAAAAATATAAATTGCTCAATTTAGTTGAAACATTATATAGGCCTAAACCACCCCAAAAATAGTTACGATGATTAAAGAAAATTACCAGATAGGTTGAATTGAAGCTGAAAATTTGGAAGAAGTGTATTTGCCAAGCGATATTAAAATAACCTGTACGTATATTTGCATTTTCATGAGGAATTAATTTATGAGGGGTAACCACCCTTAAGTGAATGTTATTATATTTCTACAAAATAAAATAAATTCGCGTACTTAAAGGAAGCAGAGAGAATTCTTTCTCTCAGAGTGTTGAAAAATATAAATTGCTCAATTTAGTTGAAACATTATATAGGCCTAAACTACCCCAAAAATAGTTACGATGTTTAAAGAAAATTACCAGATAGGTTGAATTGAAGCTGAACATTCTGAAAAAAATATATTTGCCACGCGATAGTAAAATAAACTGTACGTATATCTGCATTTTCATGAGGAATTAATTTATGAGGGGTAACCAACCTTAAGTGCATGTTATTATATTTCTAAAAAATAAAATTAATTTCGCGTACAAAACCAAGCAGAGAAAATTCTTTCACAGAGAGAGTTGAAAAATATAAATGGCTCGATTTAGTTGAAACATTATATAGGCCTAAACTACCCCAAAAAAAGTTACGATGATTAAAAGAAAATTAACAGATAGGTTGAATTGAAGCTGAAAATTCTGAAAAAGAAATATATATGCCATGCAAAAATGAAATAAACCTTACGCGTATTTGCATTTTCAAGAGAAATTAATTTATGAGGGTTGACCATCCTTAAGTGCATGTTATTATATTTGTACAAAATAAAATTATTTTCTCGTACAAAACCAAGCAGAGAAAATTCTTTCACAGAGAGAGTTGAAAAATATAAATGGCTCGATTTAGTTGAAACATTATATAGGCCTAAACTACCCCAAAAAAAGTTACGATGATTAAAGAAAATTACCAGATAGGTTGAATTGAAGCTGAAAATTCTGAAAGAAATATATATGCCATGCAAAAATGAAATTAACCTTACACGTATCTGGATTTTCAAGAGAAATTAATTTATGAGGGGTGACCATCCTTAAGTGCATGTTATTATATTTGTACAAAATAAAATTAATTTCGGGTACAAAACCAAGCAGAGAAAAATTCTTTCACACAGAGAGTTGAAAAATATAAATTGTTCAATTTAGTGGAAACATTATATAGGCCTAAACTACCCCAAAAAAGTTACGATGATTAAAGAAAATTACCAGATTGGTTGAATTGAAGCTGAAAATTCTGAAAGAAATATATATGCCATGCAAAAATGAAATTAACCTTACACGTATCTGGATTTTCAAGAGAAATTAATTTATGAGGGGTGACCATCCTTAAGTGCATGTTATTATATTTGTACAAAATAAAATTAATTTCGGGTACAAAACCAAGCAGAGAAAATTCTTTCACACAGAGAGTTGAAAAATATAAATTGTTCAATTTAGTTGAAACATTTTATGGGGGTAAACAACGCCAGAAAAGTTACGATTACACAAGTAAATTACAAAATATGTTGAATTGGAGCTAACATTTATGAAAGAAATATATTTGCCACGCGATAATAGAATAAACTGTGCGTATATTTGCTTTTTCATGAGGAATTAATCTGTGAGGGGTAACCACCCTTAAGTGCATATTATTATATTTCTACAAAATAAAATTAATTTCGCGTACAAAACCAAGCAGAGAAAATTCTTTCACAGAGAGAGTTGAAAAATAAAATTGCTCAATTTAGTTGAAACATTATATAGGCTTAAACTACCCCAAAAATAGTTACGATGATTAAAGAAAATTACCAGATAGGTTGAAATGAAGCTGAAAATTCTGGAAGAAATATATATGCAATGCAAAAATGAAATAAACCTTACGCGTATTTGCATGTTCATGAGAAATTAATTCATAAGGGGTAACCACCCTTAAGCTCATGTTATTATATTTCTACAAAATAAAATTAATTTCGCGTACAAAACCAAACAGAGAAAATTCTTTTACACAGAGAGTTGAAAAATATAAATTGCTTAATTTAGTTGAAACATTTTATGGGGTTAAATTACCCCAAAAATAGTTACGATGATTAAAGAAAATTACCAGATAGGTTGAAATGAAGCTGAAAATTCTGAAAAAAATATATTTGCCACGCGATATTAAAATAACCTGTACTTTTATTTGCATTTTCATGAGGAATTAATTTATGAGGGATAACCACCCTTAAGTATATGTTATTATATTTCTACAAAATAAAATTAATTTCGCGTACAAAACCAAGCAGAGAAAATTCTTTCACACAGAGAGTTGAAAAATATAAATTGCTCAATTTAGTTGAAACATTATATAGGCCAAAAATAGTTACGATTATTAAAGAAAATGACCAGATAGGTCGAATTGAAGCTGAAAATTCTGAAAGAAATATATTTGCCACACGATAATAAAATAAACTGTACGTATATTTGCATTTTCATGAGGAATTAATCTATGAGCGGTAGCGACCCTTAAGTGCATGTTATTATATTTCTACAAAATAAAATTAATTTCGCGTACAAAACCAAGCAGAGATAAATCTTTCACACAGAGAGTTGAAAAATATAAATTGCTCAATTTAGTTGAAACATTATATAGGCCTAAACTACCCCAAAAATTGTTACGATGGTTAAAGAAAATTACCAGATAGGTTGAATTGAAGCTGAAAATTCTGGAAGAAATATATTTGCAATGCAAAAATGAAAGAAACATTACGCGTATTTGCATTTTCATGAGGAATTAATTCATAAGGGGTAACCACCCTTAAGCACATGTTATTATATTTCTACAAAATAAAATTAATTTCGCGTACAAAACCAAACAGAGAAAATTCTTTTACACAGAGAGTTGAAAAATATAAATTGCTTGACTTAGTTGAAACATTTTATGGGGGTAAAACAACCCCAAAATTTAGGATCATACAAGAAAATTACCACATAGGTTGAATTGAAGCTGAAAATTCTGAAAGAAATATATTTGCCACGCGATAATAAAATGAACTGTACGTATATTTGCATTTTCATGAGGAATTAATCTATGAGGGGTAACCACCCTTAAGTGCATGTTATTATATTTCTACGAAATAAAATTAATTTAGCGTACAAAACCAAGCAGAGAAAATTCTTTTACACAGAGAGTTGAAAAATATAAATTACTTAACTTAGTTGAAACATTTTATGGGGGTAAACAACCCCAAAATTTAGGATCATACAAGAAAATTACCACATAGGTTGAATTGAAGCTGAAAATTCTGAAAAAAATATATTTGCCATGCAAAAATAAAATAAACTTTACCTAAATTTGCATTTTCAAGAGATATTAATTTATGTTCGGTAACCATCCTTCAGTGCATGTTATTATATTTCTACAAAATAAAATTATTTTCGCGTACAAAACCAAGCAGAGAAAATTCTTTCACACAGAGAGTTGAAAAATATAAATTGTTCATTTTAGTTGAAACATTTTATGGGGGTTAACAACGCCAGAAACGTTACGATTACACAAGTAAATTACAAAATATGTTCAATTGGAGCTAACATTTATGACAGAAATATATTTGCCACGCGATAATAGAATAAACTGTACGTATATTTGCTTTTTCATGAGGAATTAATCTATGAGGGGTAACAACCCTTAAGTGCATGTTATTATATTTCTACAAAAGAAAACTAATTTCGCGTACAAAACCAAGCAGAGAAAATTATTTCACACAGAGAGTTGAAAAATATAAATTGTTCAATTCAGTTGAAACATTATATAGGCCTTAAATACCCCAAAAATAGTTACGATTATTAAAGAAAATGACCAGATAGGTTGAAGTGAAGCTGAAAATTCTGGAAGAAATATATATGCCATGCAAAAATGAAATAAACCTTACGCGTATTTGCATGTTCATGAGAAATTAATTCATAAGGGGTAACCACCATTAAGCTCATGTTATTATATTTCTACAAAATAAAATTAAATTCGCGTACAAAACCAAACAGAGAGAATTCTTTTACACAGAGAGTTGAAATATATTAATTTCTTAATTTAGTTGAAACATGTTATGGGGGTAAACAACCCCAAAAAAGTTAGCGTCATACAAAAAAATTACCAGATATTTTGAATTGAAGCTGAAAATTCTGAAAGAAATATATTTGCCACGCGATAATAAAATAAACTGTACGTATATTTGCATTATCATGAGGAATTAATCTATGAGGGGTAACCACCCTTAAGTGCTTGTTATTATATTTATACGAAATAAAATTAATTTAGCGTACAAAACCAAGCAGAGAAAATTCTTTCACACAGAGAGTTGAAAAATTTAAATTGTTCGATTTAGTTGAAACATTATAAACGCCTAAAATACCCCAAAAATAGTTACGATTATTAAAGCAAATGACCAGATAGGGTGAATTGAAGCTGAAAATTCTGGAAGAAATATACTTGCCACGCGATAATAAAATAAACTGTACGTATATTTGCATTTTCATTAGGAATTCATTTATGAGGGGTAACCACCCTTAAGTGCATGTTATTATATTTCTACAAAATAAAATTAATTTCGCGTACAAAACCAAGCAGAGAAAATTCTTTCACACAGAGCGTTGAACAATATAAATTGCTCAATTTAGTTGAAACATTATATAGGCCAAAAATAGTTACGTTTATTAAAGAAAATGACCAGATAGGTCGAATTGAAGCTGAAAATTCTGAAAGAAATATATTTGCCACGCGATAATTAAATAAACTGTACGTATATTTGCATTTTCATGAGGAATTAATCTATGAGGGGTAACCACCCTTAAGTGCATGTTATTATATTTCTACGAAATAAAATTAATTTAGCGTAAAAAACCAAGCAGAGAAAATTCTTTTACACAGAGAGTTGAAAAATATAAATTGCTTAACTTAGTTGAAACATTTTTATGGGGGTAAACAACCCCAAAAAGTTAGGATCATACAAGAAAATTACCACATAGGTTGAATTGAAGCTGAAAATTCTGAAAAAAATATATTTGCCGTGCAAAAATAAAATAAACTTTACCTAAATTTGCATTTTCAAGAGATATTAATTTATGTTCGGTAACCATCCTTAAGTGCATGTTATTATATTTCTACAAAATAAAATTATTTTCGCGTACAAAACGAAGCAGAGAAAATTCTTTCACACAGAGAGTTGAAAAATATAAATTGTTCGATTTAGTTGAAACATTATAAACGCCTAAAATACACCAAAAATAGTTACGATTATTAAAGCAAATGACCAGATAGGGTGAATTGAAGCTGAAAATTCTGGAAGAAATATATTTGCCACGCGATAATAAAATAAACTGTACGTATATTTGCATTTTCATTAGGAATTAATTTATGAGGGGTAACCACCCTTAAGTGCATGTAATTATATTTCTACAAAATAAAATTAATTTCGCGTACAAAACCAAGCAGAGAAAATTCTTTCACACAGAGCGTTGAACAATATAAATTGCTCAATTTAGTTGAAACATTTTATGTTGGTAAAATAAAATAAACTTTACGTATATTTGCATTTTCAAGAGAAATTAATTTATGTGGGGTAACCACCCTTAAGTGCATATTATTATATTTCTATAATTTAAAATTAATTTCGCGTACAAAACCAAGCACACAAAATTCTTTCACACAGAGCGTTGAACAATATAAATTGCTCAATTTAGTTGAAACATTTTATGGTGGTAAACAACCCCAAAAAAGTTACGATTACACAAGAAAATTACAAAATATCTTGAATTGGAGCTAACAGTTCTGAAAGAAATATATTTGACACGCGATAATAAAATAAACTGTACGTGTATTTGCATTTTCATGAGGAATTAATCTATGAGGGGTAACCATCCTTAAGTGCATGTTATTATATTGCTACAAAATAAAATTAATTTAGCTTACAAAACCAAGCACAGAAAATTCGTTCACACAGAGAGTTGAAAAATATAAATTGTTCAATTTAGTTGAAACATTATATAGGCCAAAAATAGTTACGATTATTAAAGAAAATGACCAGATAGGTTGAATTGAAGCTGAAAATTCTGGAAGAAATATATTTGCCACGCGATAATAAAGTAACCTGTACGTATATTTGCATTTTCATGAGGAATTAATCTATGAGGGGTAAACACCCTTAAGTGCATGTTATTATATTTCTACGAAATAAAATTAATTTAGCGTACAAAACCAAGCAGAGAAAATTCTTTCACACAGAGAGTTGAAAAATATAAATTGTTCAATTCAGTTGAAACATTATATAGGCCTTAAATACCCCAAAAATAGTTACGATTATTAAAGAAAATGACCAGATAGCTTGAATTCAAGCTGAAAATTATGGAAGAAATATATTTGCTACGCGTAAATAAAAATAAACTGTGCGTATATTTGCATTTCCATGAGGAATTAATTTATGTGAGGTAACCACCCTTAAGTGCATATTATTATATTTCTACAATTTAAAATTAATTTCGCGTACAAAACCAAGCACACAAAATTCTTTCACACAGAGCGTTGAACAATATAAATTGCTCAATTTAGTTGAAACATTATATGGGCCAAAAATAGTTACGATTATTAAAGAAAATGACCAGATAGGTTGAATTGAAGCTGAAAATTCTGGAAGAAATATATTTGCCACGCGATATTAAAATAACCTGTACGTTTATTTGCATTTTCATGAGGAATTAATTTATGAGGGGTAACCACCCTTAAGTGCATGTTATCATATTTCTACAAAATAAAATTATTTAGCGTACAAAACCTAGCAGAGAAAATTCTTTCACACAGAGAGTTGAAAAATATAAATTGTTCGATTTAGTTGAAACATTATAAACGCCTAAAATACACCAAAAATAGTTACGATTATTAAAGCAAATGACCAGATAGAGTGAATTGAAGCTGAAAATTCTGGAAGAAATATATTTGCCACGCGATAATAAAATAAACTGTACGTATATTTGCATTTTCATTAGGAATTAATTTATGAGGGGTAACCACCCTTAAGTGCATGTTATCATATTTCTACAAAATAAAATTAATTTCGCGTACAAAACCTAGCAGAGAAAATTCTTTCACACAGAGCGTTGAACAATATAAATTGCTCAATTTAGTTGAAACATTTTATGTTGGTAAAATAAAATAAACTTTACGTATATTTGCATTTTCAAGAGAAATTAATTTATGTGGGGTAACCACCCTTAAGTGCATATTATTATATTTCTATAATTTAAAATTAATTTCGCGTACAAAACCACGCACACAAAATTCTTTAACAAAGAGAGTTGAAAAATATAAATTGCACAATTAAGTTGAAACATTATATGGGTGTAAACAACCCCAAAAAAGTAACGATTACACAAGAAAATTACAAAAATATCTTGAATTGGAGCTAACAGTTCTGAAAGAAATATATTTGCCACGCGATAATAAAATAAACTGTACGTATATTTGCATTTTCATGAGGAATTAATCTATGAGGGGTAACCATCCTTAAGTGCATGTTATTATATTGCTACAAAATAAAATTAATTTAGCTTACAAAACCAAGCACAGAAAATTCGTTCACACAGAGAGTTGAAAAATATAAATTGTTCAATTTAGTTGAAACATTATATAGGCCAAAAATAGTTACGATTATTAAAGAAAATTTCCTGATATGTTGAAGTGAAGCTGAAATTCCTGGAAGAAATATATTTGCCACGCGATAATAAAGTAACCTGTACGTATATTTGCATTTTCATGAGGAATTAATCTATGAGGGGTAAACACCCTTAAGTGCATGTTATTATATTTCTACAAAATAAATTTAATTTATCGTACAAAACCAATCAGATAAAATTCTTTCACACAGAGAGTTGATATATATAATTTGATAAATTCATTTGAAACATTATATAGGCCTTAAATACCCCAAAAATAGTTACGATTATTAAAGCAAATGACCAGATAGAGTGAATTGAAGCTGAAAATTCTGGAAGAAATATATTTGCTACGCGTAAATAAAATAAACTGTGCGTATATTTGCATTTCCATGAGGAATTAATTTATGTGAGGTAACAACCCTTAAGTGCATGTTATTATATTTCTCCAATTTAAAATTAATGTCGCTTACAAAACCAAGCACACAAAATTCTTTCACACAGAGAGTTGAAAAATATAAATTGCTCAATTTAGTTGAAACATTATATGGGCCAAAAATAGTTACGATTATTAAAGAAAATGACCAGATAGGTTGAATTGAAGCTGAAAATTCTGAAAGAAATATATATGCCACGCGATATTAAAATAAACTGTACGCATATTTGCATTTTCATGAGGAAGTAATTTATGAGGGGTAGCCACCCGTAAGTGCATGTTATTATATTTCTACAAAATAAAATTATTTCGCGTACAAAACCAAGCAGAGAAAATTCTTTCACACAGAGAGTTGAAAAATATAAATTGTTCGATTTAGTTGAAACATTATAAACGCCTAAAATACACCAAAAATAGTTACGATTATTAAAGCAAATGACCAGATAGAGTGAATTGAAGCTGAAAATTCTGGAAGAAATATATTTGCCACGCGATAATAAAATAAACTGTACGTATATTTGCATTTTCATTAGGAATTAATTTATGAGGGGTAACCACCCTTAAGTGCATGTTATTATATTTCTACAAAATAGAATTAATTTCGCGTACAAAACCAAGCAGAGAAAATTCTTTCACACAGAGCGTTGAACAATATAAATTGCTCAATTTAGTTGAAACATTTTATGTTGGTAAAATAAAATAAACTTTACGTATATTTGCATTTTCAAGAGAAATTAATTTATGTGGGGTAACCACCCTTAAGTGCATATTATTATATTTCTACAATTTAAAGTTAATTTCGCGTACAAAACCAAGCACACAAAATTCTTTCACACAGAGCGTTGAAAAATATAAATTGTTCAATTTAGTTGAAACATTATATAGGCCAAAAATAGTTACGGTTATTAAAGAAAATGACCAGATAGGTTGAATTGAAGCTGAAAATTCTGAACGAAATATATTTGCCACGCGATAATAAAATAAACTGTACGTATATTTGCATTTTCATTAGGAATTAATTTATGAGGGGTAATCACCCTTAAGTGCATGTTATTATATTTCTACAAAATAAAATTAATTACGCGTACAAAACCAAGCAGAGAAAATTCTTTCACACAGAGAGTTGAAAAATATATATTGTTCAATTTAGTTGAAACATTATATAGGCCAAAAATAGTTACGTTTATCAAAGAAAATGACCAGATAGGTCGAATTGAAGCTGAAAATTCTGAAAGAAATATATTTGCCACGCGATAATAAAATAAACTGTACGTATATTTGCATTTTCAAGAGGAATTAATCTATGAGGGGTAACCACCCTTAAGTGCATGTTATTATGTTTCTACGAAATAAAATTAATTTAGCGTACAAAACCAAGCAGAGAAAATTTTTTTACACAGAGAGTTGAAAAATATAAATTGCTTAACTTAGTTGAAACATTTTATGGGGGTAAACAACCCCAAAAAGTTAGGATCATACAAGAAAATTACCACATAGGTTGAACTGAAGCTGAAAATTCTGAAAAAAATATATTTGCCATGCAAAAATAAAATAAACTTTACGTATATTTGCATTTTCAAGAGAAATTAATTTATGTTGGGTAACCACCCTTAAGTGCATATTATTATATTTCTACAAAATAAAATTATTTTCGCGTACAAATCCAAGCAGAGAAAATTCTTTCACACAGAGAGTTGAAAAATATAAATTGTTCGATTTAGTTGAAACATTATAAACGCCTAAAATACCCCAAAAATAGTTACGATTATTAAAGCAAATGACCAGATAGGGTGAATTGAAGCTGAAAATTCTGGAAGAAATATATTTGCCACGCGATAATAAAATAAACTGTACGTATATTTGCATTTTCATTAGAATTAATTTATGAGGGGTAATCACCCTTAAGTGCATGTTATTATATTTCTACAAAATAAAATTAATTTCGCGTACAAAACCAAGCAGAGAAAATTCTTTCACACAGAGCGTTGAACAATATAAATTGCTCAATTTAGTTGAAACATTTTATGTGGGTAAACAACCCCAAAAAAGTTAGGATCATACAAGAAAATTACCAGATAGATTGAATTGAAGCTGAAAATTCTGAAAAAAATATATTTACCATGCAAAAATAAAATAAACTTTACCTAAATTTGCATTTTCAAGAGATATTAATTTATGTTGGGTAATCACCCTTAAGTGCATATTATTATATTTCTACAAAATAAAATTATTTTCGCGTACAAAACCAAGCAGAGAAAATTCTATCACACAGAGAGTTGAAAAATATAAATTGTTAATTTTAGTTGAAACATTTTATGGGGGTAAACAACGCCAGAAACGTTTCGATTACACAAGTAAATTACAAAATATGTTGAATTGGAGCTAACATTTATGACAGAAATATATTTGCCACGCGATAATAGAATAAACTGTACGTATATTTGCTTTTTCATGAGGAATTAATCTGTGAGGGGTAACCACCCTTAAGTGCATGTTATTATATTTCTACAAAATAAAATTAATTTCGCGTACAAAACCAAGCAGAGAAAATTCTTTTACACAGAGAGTTGAAAAAATATAAATTACTTAACTTAGTTGAAACATTTTATGGGGGTAAACAACCCCAAAATTTAGGATCATAAAAGAAAATTACCACATAGGTTGAATTGAAGCTGAAAATTCTGAAAAAAATATATTTGCCATGCAAAAATAAAATAAACTTTACCTAAATTTGCATTTTCAAGAGATATTAATTTATGTTCGGTAACCATCCTTCAGTGCATGTTATTATATTTCTACAAAATAAAAATTATTTTCGCGTACAAAACCAAGCAGAGAAAATTCTTTCACACAGAGAGTTGAAAAATATAAATTGTTCATTTTAGTTGAAACATTTTATGGGGGTAAACAACGCCAGAAACGTTACGATTACACAAGTAAATTACAAAATATGTTCAATTGGAGCTAACATTTATGACAGAAATATATTTGCCACGCGATAATAGAATAAACTGTACGTATATTTGCTTTTTCATGAGGAATTAATCTATGAGGGGTAACAACCCTTAAGTGCATGTTATTATATTTCTACAAAAGAAAACTAATTTTCGCGTACAAAACCAAGCAGAGAAAATTATTTCACACAGAGAGTTGAAAAATATAAATTGTTCAATTCAGTTGAAACATTATATAGGCCTTTAATACCCCAAAAATAGTTACGATTATTAAAGAAAATGACCAGATAGGTTGAATTGAAGCTGAAAATTCTGGAAGAAATATATATGCCATGCAAAAAAATGAAATAAACCTTACGCGTATTTGCATGTTCATGAGAAATTAATTCATAAGGGGTAACCACCCTTAAGCTCATGTTATTATATTTCTACAAAATAAAATTAATTTCGCGTACAAAACCAAACAGAGAAAATTCTTTTACACAGAGAGTTGAAAAATATTAATTTCTTAATTTAGTTGAAACATTTTATGGGGGTAAACAACCCCAAAAAAGTTAGCGTCATACAATAAAATTACCAGATATTTTGAATTGAAGGTGAAAATTGTGGAAGAAATATATTTGCCACGCGATAATAAAATAAACTGTACGTATATTTGCATTATCATGAGGAATTAATCTATGAGGGGTAACCACCCTTAAGTGCTTGTTATTATATTTATACGAAATAAAATTAATTTAGCGTACAAAACCAAGCAGAGAAAATTCTTTCACACAGAGAGTTGAAAAATTTAAATTGTTCGATTTAGTTGAAACATTATAAACGCCTAAAATACCCCAAAAATAGTTACGATTATTAAAGCAAATGACCAGATAGGGTGAATTGAAGCTGAAAATTCTGGAAGAAATATACTTGCCACGCGATAATAAAATAAACTGTACGTATATTTGCATTTTCATTAGGAATTCATTTATGAGGGGTAACCACCCTTAAGTGCATGTTATTATATTTCTACAAAATAAAATTAATTTCGCGTACAAAACCAAGCAGAGAAAATTCTTTCACACAGAGCGTTGAACAATATAAATTGCTCAATTTAGTTGAAACATTATATAGGCCAAAAATAGTTACGTTTATTAAAGAAAATGACCAGATAGGTCGAATTGAAGCTGAAAATTCTGAAAGAAATATATTTGCCACGCGATAATTAAATAAACTGTACGTATATTTGCATTTTCATGAGGAATTAATCTATGAGGGGTAACCACCCTTAAGTGCATGTTATTATATTTCTACGAAATAAAAATTAATTTAGCGTAAAAAACCAAGCAGAGAAAATTCTTTTACACAGAGAGTTGAAAAATATAAATTGCTTAACTTAGTTGAAACATTTTATGGGGGTAAACAACCCCAAAAAGTTAGGATCATACAAGAAAATTACCACATAGGTTGAATTGAAGCTGAAAATTCTGAAAAAAATATATTTGCCGTGCAAAAATAAAAATAAACTTTACCTAAATTTGCATTTTCAAGAGATATTAATTTATGTTCGGTAACCATCCTTAAGTGCATGTTATTATATTTCTACAAAATAAAATTATTTTCGCGTACAAAACCAAGCAGAGAAATTTCATTCACACAGAGAGTTGGAAAATATAAATTGTTCGATTTAGTTGAAACATTATAAACGCCTAAAATACACCAAAAATAGTTACGATTATTAAAGCAAATGACCAGATAGGGTGAATTGAAGCTGAAAATTCTGGAAGAAATATATTTTCCACGCGATAATAAAATAAACTTTACGTATATTTGCATTTTCATGAGGAATTAATTTATGAGGGGTAACCACCCTTAAGTGCATGTTACTATATTTCTACAAAATAAAATTAATTTCGCGCACAAAACCAAGAAGAGAAAATTCTTTCACACAGAGCGTTGAACAATATAAATTGCTCAATTTAGTTGAAACATTTTATGTTGGTAAAATAAAATAAACTTTACGTATATTTGCATTTTCAAGAGAAATTAATTTATGTGGGGTAACCACCCTTAAGTGCATATTATTATATTTCTATAATTTAAAATTAATGTCGCTTACAAAACCAAGCACACAAAATTCTTTCACAAAGAGAGTTGAAAAATATAAATTGCTCAATTTAGTTGAAACATTATATGGTGGTAAACAACCCCAAAAAAGTTACGATTACACAAGAAAATTACAAAATATGTTGAATTGGAGCTAACAGTTCTGTAAGAAATATATTTGCCACGCGATAATAAAATAAACTGTACGTATATTTGCATTTTCATGAGGAATTAATCTATGAGGGGTAACCATCCTTAAGTGCATGTTATTATATTGCTACAAAATAAAATTAATTTAGCTTACAAAACCAAGCACAGAAAATTCGTTCACACAGAGAGTTGAAAAATATAAATTGTTCAATTTAGTTGAAACATTATATAGGCCAAAAATAGTTACGATTATTAAAGAAAATGACCAGATAGGTTGAATTGAAGCTGAAAATTCTGGAAGAAATATATTTGCCACGCGATAATAAAGTAACCTGTACGTATATTTGCATTTTCATGAGGAATTAATCTATGAGGGGTAAACACCCTTAAGTGCATGTTATTATATTTCTACGAAATAAAATTAATTTAGCGTACAAAACCAAGCAGAGAAAATTCTTTCACACAGAGAGTTGAAAAATATAAATTGTTCAATTCAGTTGAAACATTATATAGGCCTTAAATACCCCAAAAATAGTTTCGATTACTAAAGAAAATGACCAGATAGGTTGAATTCAAGCTGAAAATTATGGAAGAAATATATTTGCTACGCGTAAATAAAATAAACTGTGCGTATATTTGCATTTCCATGAGGAATTAATTTATGTGAGGTAACCACCCTTAAGTGCATATTATTATATTTCTACAATTTAAAATTAATTTCGCGTACAAAACCAAGCACACAAAATTCTTTCACACAGAGCGTTGAACAATATAAATTGCTCAATTTAGTTGAAACATTATATGGGCCAAAAATAGTCACGATTATTAAAGAAAATGACCAGATAGGTTGAATTGAAGCTGAAAATTCTGGAAGAAATATATTTGCCACGCGATAATAAAATAACCTGTACGTATATTTGCATTTTCATGAGGAATTAATTTATGAGGGGTAACCACCCTTAAGTGCATGTTATTATATTTCTACAAAATAAAATTATTTCGCGTACAAAACCAAGCAGAGAAAATTCTTTCACACAGAGAGTTGAAAAATATAAATTGTTCGATTTAGTTGAAACATTATAAACGCCTAAAATACACCAAAAAAATAGTTACGATTATTAAAGCAAATGACCAGATAGAGTGAATTGAAGCTGAAAATTCTGGAAGAAATATATTTGCCACGCGATAATAAAATAAACTGTACGTATATTTGCATTTTCATTAGGAATTAATTTATGAGGGGTAACCACCCTTAAGTGCATGTTATTATATTTCTACAAAATAGAATTAATTTCGCGTACAAAAACCAAGCAGAGAAAATTCTTTCACACAGAGCGTTGAACAATATAAATTGCTCAATTTAGTTGAAACATTTTATGTTGGTAAAATAAAATAAACTTTACGTATATTTGCATTTTCAAGAGAAATTAATTTATGTGGGGTAAACCACCCTTAAGTGCATATTATTATATTTCTACAATTTAAAGTTAATTTCGCGTACAAAACCAAGCACACAAAATTCTTTCACACAGAGCGTTGAAAAATATAAATTGTTCAATTTTAGTTGAAAACATTATATAGGCCAAAAATAGTTACGGTTATTAAAGAAAATGACCAGATAGGTTGAATTGAAGCTGAAAATTCTGAACGAAATATATTTGCCACGCGATAATAAAATAAACTGTACGTATATTTGCATTTTCATTAGGAATTAATTTATGAGGGGTAATCACCCTTAAGTGCATGTTATTATATTTCTACAAAATAAAATTAATTACGCGTACAAAACCAAGCAGAGAAAATTCTTTCACACAGAGAGTTGAAAAATATATATTGTTCAATTTAGTTGAAACATTATATAGGCCAAAAATAGTTACGTTTATCAAAGAAAATGACCAGATAGGTCGAATTGAAGCTGAAAATTCTGAAAGAAATATATTTGCCACGCGATAATAAAATAAACTGTACGTATATTTGCATTTTCAAGAGGAATTAATCTATGAGGGGTAACCACCCTTAAGTGCATGTTATTATGTTTCTACGAAATAAAATTAATTTAGCGTACAAAACCAAGCAGAGAAAATTTTTTTACACAGAGAGTTGAAAAATATAAATTGCTTAACTTAGTTGAAACATTTTATGGGGGTAAACAACCCCAAAAAGTTAGGATCATACAAGAAAATTACCACATAGGTTGAACTGAAGCTGAAAATTCTGAAAAAAATATATTTGCCATGCAAAAATAAAATAAACTTTACGTATATTTGCATTTTCAAGAGAAATTAATTTATGTTGGGTAACCACCCTTAAGTGCATATTATTATATTTCTACAAAATAAAATTATTTTCGCGTACAAATCCAAGCAGAGAAAATTCTTTCACACAGAGAGTTGAAAAATATAAATTGTTCGATTTAGTTGAAACATTATAAACGCCTAAAATACCCCAAAAATAGTTACGATTATTAAAGCAAATGACCAGATAGGGTGAATTGAAGCTGAAAATTCTGGAAGAAATATATTTGCCACGCGATAATAAAATAAACTGTACGTATATTTGCATTTTCATTAGGAATTAATTTATGAGGGGTAATCACCCTTAAGTGCATGTTATTATATTTCTACAAAATAAAATTAATTTCGCGTACAAAACCAAGCAGAGAAAATTCTTTCACACAGAGCGTTGAACAATATAAATTGCTCAATTTAGTTGAAACATTTTATGTGGGTAAACAACCCCAAAAAAAGTTAGGATCATACAAGAAAATTACCAGATAGATTGAATTGAAGCTGAAAATTCTGAAAAAAATATATTTACCATGCAAAAATAAAATAAACTTTACCTAAATTTGCATTTTCAAGAGATATTAATTTATGTTGGGTAATCACCCTTAAGTGCATATTATTATATTTCTACAAAATAAAATTATTTTCGCGTACAAAACCAAGCAGAGAAAATTCTATCACACAGAGAGTTGAAAAAATATAAATTGTTAATTTTAGTTGAAACATTTTATGGGGGTAAACAACGCCAGAAACGTTTCGATTACACAAGTAAATTACAAAATATGTTGAATTGGAGCTAACATTTATGACAGAAATATATTTGCCACGCGATAATAGAATAAACTGTACGTATATTTGCTTTTTCATGAGGAATTAATCTGTGAGGGGTAACCACCCTTAAGTGCATGTTATTATATTTCTACAAAATAAAATTAATTTCGCGTACAAAACCAAGCAGAGAAAATTCTTTTACACAGAGAGTTGAAAAATATAAATTACTTAACTTAGTTGAAACATTTTATGGGGGTAAACCACCCCAAAATTTAGGATCATAAAAGAAAATTACCACATAGGTTGAATTGAAGCTGAAAATTCTGAAAAAAATATATTTGCCATGCAAAAATAAAATAAACTTTACCTAAATTTGCATTTTCAAGAGATATTAATTTATGTTCGGTAACCATCCTTCAGTGCATGTTATTATATTTCTACAAAATAAAATTATTTTCGCGTACAAAACCAAGCAGAGAAAATTCTTTCACACAGAGAGTTGAAAAATATAAATTGTTCATTTTAGTTGAAACATTTTATGGGGGTAAACAACGCCAGAAACGTTACGATTACACAAGTAAATTACAAAATATGTTCAATTGGAGCTAACATTTATGACAGAAATATATTTGCCACGCGATAATAGAATAAACTGTACGTATATTTGCTTTTTCATGAGGAATTAATCTATGAGGGGTAACAACCCTTAAGTGCATGTTATTATATTTCTACAAAAGAAAACTAATTTCGCGTACAAAACCAAGCAGAGAAAATTATTTCACACAGAGAGTTGAAAAATATAAATTGTTCAATTCAGTTGAAACATTATATAGGCCTTTAATACCCCAAAAATAGTTACGATTATTAAAGAAAATGACCAGATAGGTTGAATTGAAGCTGAAAATTCTGGAAGAAATATATATGCCATTCAAAAATGAAATAAACTGTACGTATATTTGCATTTTCATGAGGAATTAATTCATAAGGGGTAACCACCATTAAGCTCATGTTATTATATTTCTACAAAATAAAATTAAATTCGCGTACAAAACCAAACAGAGAAAATTCTTTTACACAGAGAGTTGAAAAATATTAATTTCTTAATTTAGTTGAAACATTTTATGGGGGTAAACAACCCCAAAAAAGTTAGCGTCATACAAAAAAATTACCAGATATTTTGAATTGAAGCTGAAAATTCTGAAAGAAATATATTTGCCACGCGATAATAAAATAAACTGTACGTATATTTGCATTATCATGAGGAATTAATCTATGAGGGGTAACCACCCTTAAGTGCTTGTTATTATATTTATACGAAATAAAATTAATTTAGCGTACAAAACCAAGCAGAGAAAATTCTTTCACACAGAGAGTTGAAAAATTTAAATTGTTCGATTTAGTTGAAACATTATAAACGCCTAAAATACCCCAAAAATAGTTACGATTATTAAAGCAAATGACCAGATAGGGTGAATTGAAGCTGAAAATTCTGGAAGAAATATACTTGCCACGCGATAATAAAATAAACTGTACGTATATTTGCATTTTCATTAGGAATTCATTTATGAGGGGTAACCACCCTTAAGTGCATGTTATTATATTTCTACAAAATAAAATTAATTTCGCGTACAAAACCAAGCAGAGAAAATTCTTTCACACAGAGCGTTGAACAATATAAATTGCTCAATTTAGTTGAAACATTATATAGGCCAAAAATAGTTACGTTTATTAAAGAAAATGACCAGATAGGTCGAATTGAAGCTGAAAATTCTGAAAGAAATATATTTGCCACGCGATAATTAAATAAACTGTACGTATATTTGCATTTTCATGAGGAATTAATCTATGAGGGGTAACCACCCTTAAGTGCATGTTATTATATTTCTACGAAATAAAATTAATTTAGCGTAAAAAACCAAGCAGAGAAAATTCTTTTACACAGAGAGTTGAAAAATATAAATTGCTTAACTTAGTTGAAACATTTTATGGGGGTAAACAACCCCAAAAAGTTAGGATCATACAAGAAAATTACCACATAGGTTGAATTGAAGCTGAAAATTCTGAAAAAAATATATTTGCCGTGCAAAAATAAAATAAACTTTACCTAAATTTGCATTTTCAAGAGATATTAATTTATGTTCGGTAACCATCCTTAAGTGCATGTTATTATATTTCTACAAAAATAAAATTATTTTCGCGTACAAAACCAAGCAGAGAAAATTCTTTCACACAGAGAGTTGAAAAATATAAATTGTTCGATTTAGTTGAAACATTATAAACGCCTAAAATACACCAAAAATAGTTACGATTATTAAAGCAAATGACCAGATAGGGTGAATTGAAGCTGAAAATTCTGGAAGAAATATATTTGCCACGCGATAATAAAATAAACTGTACGTATATTTGCATTTTCATGAGGAATTAATCTATGAGGGGTAACCATCCTTAAGTGCATGTTATTATATTGCTACAAAATAAAATTAATTTAGCTTACAAAACCAAGCACAGAAAATTCGTTCACACAGAGAGTTGAAAAATATAAATTGTTCAATTTAGTTGAAACATTATATAGGCCAAAAATAGTTACGATTATTAAAGAAAATGACCAGATAGGTTGAATTGAAGCTGAAAATTCTGGAAGAAATATATTTGCCACGCGATAATAAAGTAACCTGTACGTATATTTGCATTTTCATGAGGAATTAATCTATGAGGGGTAAACACCCTTAAGTGCATGTTATTATATTTCTACGAAATAAAATTAATTTAGCGTACAAAACCAAGCAGAGAAAATTCTTTCACACAGAGAGTTGAAAAATATAAATTGTTCAATTCAGTTGAAACATTATATAGGCCTTAAATACCCCAAAAATAGTTACGATTATTAAAGAAAATGACCAGATAGGTTGAATTCAAGCTGAAAATTATGGAAGAAATATATTTGCTACGCGTAAATAAAATAAACTGTGCGTATATTTGCATTTCCATGAGGAATTAATTTATGTGAGGTAACCACCCTTAAGTGCATGTTATTATATTTCTTAAATTTAAAATTAATGTCGCTTACAAAACCAAGCACACAAAATTCTTTCACAAAGAGATTTGAAAAATATAAATTGCTCAATTTAGTTGAAACATTATATGGGCCAAAAATAGTTACGATTATTAAAGAAAATGACCAGATAGGTTGAATTGAAGCTGAAAATTCTGGAAGAAATATATTTGCCACGCGATATTAAAATAACCTGTACGTTTATTTGCATTTTCATGAGGAATTAATTTATGAGGGGTAACCACCCTTAAGTGCATGTTATAATATTTCTACAAAATAAAATTATTTTCGCTTACAAAACCAAGCAGAGAAAATTCTTTCACACAGAGAGTTGAAAAATATAAATTTTTATATTTAGTTGATACATTATAAACGCCTAAAATACACCAAAAATAGTTACGATTATTAAAGCAAATGACCAGATAGAGTGAATTGAAGCTGAAAATTCTGGAAGAAATATATTTGCCACGCGATAATAAAATAAACTGTACGTATATTTGCATTTTCATTAGGAATTAATTTATGAGGGGTAACCACCCTTAAGTGCATGTTATTATATTTCCACAAAATAGAATTAATTTCGCGTACAAAACCAAGCAGAGAAAATTCTTTCACACAGAGCGTTGAACAATATAAATTGCTCAATTTAGTTGAAACATTTTATGTTGGTAAAATAAAATAAACTTTACGTATATTTGCATTTTCAAGAGAAATTAATTTATGTGGGGTAACCACCCTTAAGTGCATATTATTATATTTCTACAATTTAAAGTTAATTTCGCGTACAAAACCAAGCACACAAAATTCTTTCACACAGAGCGTTGAAAAATATAAATTGTTCAATTTAGTTGAAACATTATATAGGCCAAAAATAGTTACGGTTATTAAAGAAAATGACCAGATAGGTTGAATTGAAGCTGAAAATTCTGAACGAAATATATTTGCCACGCGATAATAAAATAAACTGTACGTATATTTGCATTTTCATTAGGAATTAATTTATGAGGGGTAATCACCCTTAAGTGCATGTTATTATATTTCTACAAAATAAAATTAATTTCGCGTACAAAACCAAGCAGAGAAAAATTCTTTCACACAGAGAGTTGAAAAATATATATTGTTCAATTTAGTTGAAACATTATATAGGCCAAAAATAGTTACGTTTATCAAAGAAAATGACCAGATATGTCGAATTGAAGCTGAAAATTCTGAAAGAAATATATTTGCCACGCGATAATAAAATAAACTGTACGTATATTTGCATTTTCAAGAGGAATTAATCTATGAGGGGTAACCACCCTTAAGTGCATGTTATTATGTTTCTACGAAATAAAATTAATTTAGCGTACAAAACCAAGCAGAGAAAATTTTTTTACACAGAGAGTTGAAAAATATAAATTGCTTAACTTAGTTGAAACATTTTATGGGGGTAAACAACCCCAAAAAGTTAGGATCATACAAGAAAATTACCACATAGGTTGAACTGAAGCTGAAAATTCTGAAAAAAATATATTTGCCATGCAAAAATAAAATAAACTTTACGTATATTTGCATTTTCAAGAGAAATTAATTTATGTTGGGTAACCACCCTTAAGTGCATATTATTATATTTCTACAAAATAAAATTATTTTCGGGTACAAATCCAAGCAGAGAAAATTCTTTCACACAGAGAGAGTTGAAAAATATAAATTGTTCGATTTAGTTGAAACATTATAAACGCCTAAAATACCCCAAAAATAGTTACGATTATTAAAGCAAATGACCAGATAGGGTGAATTGAAGCTGAAAATTCTGGAAGAAATATATTTGCCACGCGATAATAAAATAAACTGTACGTATATTTGCATTTTCATTAGGAATTAATTTATGAGGGGTAATCACCCTTAAGTGCATGTTATTATATTTCTACAAAATAAAATTAATTTCGCGTACAAAACCAAGCAGAGAAAATTCTTTCACACAGAGCGTTGAACAATATAAATTGCTCAATTTAGTTGAAATATTTTATGTGGGTAAACAACCCCAAAAAAGTTAGGATCATACAAGAAAATTACCAGATAGATTGAATTGAAGCTGAAAATTCTGAAAAAAATATATTTACCATGCAAAAATAAAATAAACTTTACGTATATTTGCATTTTCAAGAGAAATTAATCTATGTTGGGTAACCACCCTTAAGTGCATATTATTATATTGCTACAATTTAAAATTAATTTCGCGTACAAAACCAAGCACACAAAATTCTTTCACACAGAGCGTTGAACAATATAAATTGCTCAATTTAGTTGAAACATTTTAAGGGGGTAAACAACCCCAAAAATTTAGGTTCATACAAGAAAATTAACAGATAGGTTGAATTGAAGCTGAAAATTCTGGAAGAAATATATATGCCATTCAAAAATGAAATAAACTGTACGTATATTTGCATTTTCATGAGGAATTAATTTATGAGGGGTAACCACCCTTAAGTGCATGTATAATTTATTTCTACGAAATAAAATTAATTTAGCGTACAAAACCAAGCAGAGAAAATTCTTTCACACAGAGAGTTGAAAAATATAAATTGTTCAATTCAGTTGAAACATTATATAGGCCTTAAATACCCCAAAAATAGTTTCGATTACTAAAGAAAATGACCAGATAGGTTGAATTGAAGCTGAAAATTCTGTAAGAAATATATATGCAACGCGTAAATAAAATAAACTGTGCGTATATTTGCATTATCATGAGGAATTAATTTATGTTGGGTAACCACCCTTAAGTGCATATTATTATATTTCTACAATTTAAAATTAATTTCGCGTACAAAACCAAGCACACAAAATTCTTTCACACAGAGCGTTGAACAATATAAATTGCTTAATTTAGTTGAAACATTATATAGGCCAAAAATAGTTACGTTTATTAAAAGAAAATGACCAGATAGGTCGAATTGAAGCTGAAAATTCTGAAAGAAATATATTTGCCACGCGATAATAAAATAAACTTTACGTATATAAGGAATTTTCATGAGAAATTAATCTATGAGGGGTAACCACCCTTAAGTGCATGTTATTATATTTCTACGAAATAAAATTAATTTAGCGTACAAAACCAATTAGAGAAAATTTATTTACACAGAGAGTTGAAAAATATACATTGCTTAACTTAGTAGAAACATTTTATGGGGGTAAACAACCCCAAAAAGTTAGGATCATACAAGAAAATTACCACATAGGTTGAATTGAAGCTGAAAATTCTGAAAAAAATATATTTGCCATGCAAAAATAAAATAAACTTTACGTATATTTGCATTTTCAAGAGAAATTAATTTATGTTGGGTAACCACCCTTAAGTGCATATTATTATATTTCTACAAAAATAAAATTATTTTCGCGTACAAAACCAAGCAGAGAAAATTCTTTCACACAGAGAGTTGAAAAATATAAATTGTTCGATTTAGTTGAAACATTATAAACGCCTAAAATACCCCAAAAATAGTTACGATTATTAAAGCAAATGACCAGATAGGGTGAATTGAAGCTGAAAATTCTGGAAGAAATATATTTGCCACGCGATAATAAATAAACTGTACGTATATAAGGAATTTTCATGAGAAATTAATCTATGAGGGGTAACCACCCTTAAGTGCATGTTATTATATTTCTACGAAATAAAATTAATTTAGCGTACAAAACCAAGCACACAAAATTCTTTCACACAGAGCGTTGAAAAATATAAATTGCTTAATTTAGTTGAAAAATTTTATGGGGGTAAACAACCAAAACAAAGTTAGGATCATACAAGAAAATTACCATATAGGTTGAATTGAAGCTGAAAATTCTGAAAAAAATATATTTGCCATGCAAAAATAAAATCAACTTTACGCATATTTGCATTTTCATGAGAAATTAATTTATGAGGTGTAACCATCCTTAAGTGCATGTTATTATTTCTACGAAATAAAATTAATTTAGCGTACAAAACCAAGCAGAGAAAATTCTTTCACACAGAGAGTTGAAAAATATAAATTGTTCAATTCAGTTGAAACATTATAAACGCCTAAAATACCCCAAAAATAGTTACGATTATTAAAGCAAATGACCAGATAGGTTGAATTGAAGCTGAAAATTCTGGAAGAAATATATTTGCCACGCGTAAATAAAATAAACTGTGCGTATATTTGCATTATCATGAGGAATTAATTTATGTTGGGTAACCACCCTTAAGTGCATATTATTATATTTCTACAATTTAAAATTAATTTCGCGTACAAAACCAAGCACACAAAATTCTTTCACACAGAGCGTTGAACAATATAAATTGCTTAATTTAGTTGAAACATTATATAGGCCAAAAATAGTTACGTTTATTAAAGAAAATGACCAGATAGGTCGAATTGAAGCTGAAAATTCTGAAAGAAATATATTTGCCACGCGATAATAAAATAAACTTTACGTATATAAGGAATTTTCATGAGAAATTAATCTATGAGGGGTAACCACCCTTAAGTGCATGTTATTATATTTCTACGAAATAAAATTAATTTAGCGTACAAAACCAATTAGAGAAAATTTATTTACACAGAGAGTTGAAAAATATACATTGCTTAACTTAGTAGAAACATTTTATGGGGGTAAACAACCCCAAAAAGTTAGGATCATACAAGAAAATTACCACATAGGTTGAATTGAAGCTGAAAATTCTGAAAAAAATATATTTGCCATGCAAAAATAAAAATAAACTTTACGTATATTTGCATTTTCAAGAGAAATTAATCTATGTTGGGTAACCACCCTTAAGTGCATATTATTATATTGCTACAATTTAAAATTAATTTCGCGTACAAAACCAAGCACACAAAATTCTTTCACACAGAGCGTTGAACAATATAAATTGCTCAATTTAGTTGAAACATTTTATGTGGTGTAAACAACCCCAAAAAAAGTTAGGATCATACAAGAAAATTACCAGATAGGTTGAATTGAAGCTGAAAATTCTGAAAAAAATATAACTGCCATGCAAAAATAAAATAAACTTTACATATATTTGCATTTTCAAGAGAAATTAATTTATGTTTGGTAACCACCCTTAAGTGCATATTATTATATTTCTACAATTTAAAATTAATTTCGCGTACAAAACCAAGCACACAAAATTCTTTCACACAGAGCGTTGAACAATATAAATTGCTCAATTTAGTTGAAACATTATATAGGCCTTAAATACCCCAAAAATTTTTACGATTATTAAAGAAAATGACCAGATAGGTTGAATTGAAGCTGAAAATTCTGGAAGAAATATATTTGCCACGCGTAAATAAAATAAAATGTGCGTATATTTGCATTATCATGAGGAATTAATTTATGTTGGGTAACCACCCTTAAGTGCATATTATTATATTTCTACAATTTAAAATTAATTTCGCGTACAAAACCAAGCACACAAAATTCTTTCACACAGAGCGTTGAACAATATAAATTGCTCAATTTAGTTGAAACATTATATAGGCCAAAAATAGTTACGTTTATTAAAGAAAAGGACCAGATAGGTCGAATTGAAGCTGAAAATTCTGAAAGAAATATATTTGCCACGCGATAATAAAATAAACTTTACGTATATAAGGAATTTTCATGAGAAATTAATCTATGAGGGGTAACCACCCTTAAGTGCATGTTATTATATTTCTACGAAATAAAATTAATTTAGCGTACAAAACCAATTAGAGAAAATTTATTTACACAGAGAGTTGAAAAATATACATTGCTTAACTTAGTAGAAACATTTTATGGGGGTAAAAAACCCCAACAAAGTTAGGATCATACAAGAAAATTACCATATAGGTTGAATTGAAGCTGAAAATTCTGAAAAAAATATATTTGCCATGCAAAAATAAAATCAACTTTACGCATATTTGCATTTTCATGAGAAATTAATCTATGTTGGGTAACCACCCTTAAGTGCATGTTATTATATTTCTACAATTTAAAATTAATGTCGCTTACAAAACCAAGCACACAAAATTCTTTCACAAAGAGAGTTGAAAAATATAAATTGCTCAATTTAGTTGAAACATTTTATGGGGGTAAACAACCCCAACAAAGTTAGGATCATACAAGAAAATTGCCAGAGAGGTTGAATTGAAGCTGAAAATTCTGAAAGAAATATATTTGCCATGCAAAAATAAAATAAACTTTACATATATTTGCATTTTCAAGAGAAATTAATTTATGTTTGGTAACCACCCTTAAGTGCATATTATTATATTTCTACAATTTAAAATTAATTTCGCGTACAAAACCAAGCACACAAAATTCTTTCACACAGAGCGTTGAACAATATAAATTGCTCAATTTAGTTGAAACATTATATAGGCCTTAAATACCCCAAAAATTTTTACGATTATTAAAGAAAATGACCAGATAGGTTGAATTGAAGCTGAAAATTCTGGAAGAAATATATTTGCCACGCGTAAATAAAATAAAATGTGCGTATATTTGCATTATCATGAGGAATTAATTTATGTTGGGTAACCACCCTTAAGTGCATATTATTATATTTCTACAATTTAAAATTAATTTCGCGTACAAAACCAAGCACACAAAATTCTTTCACACAGAGCGTTGAACAATATAAATTGCTCAATTTAGTTGAAACATTATATAGGCCAAAAATAGTTACGTTTATTAAAGAAAAGGACCAGATAGGTCGAATTGAAGCTGAAAATTCTGAAAGAAATATATTTGCCACGCGATAATAAAATAAACTTTACGTATATTTGCATTTTCATGAGAAATTAATCTATGAGGGGTAACCATCCTTAAGTGCATGTTATTATATTTCTACAAAATAAAATTAATTTAGCTTACAACACGAAGCACTGAAAATTCTTTCACACAGAGAGTTGAAAAATATAAATTGTTCAATTTAGTTGAAACATTATATAGGCCAAAAATAGTTACGATTATTAAAGAAAATGACCAGATAGGTTGAATTGAAGCTGAAAATTCTGAAAGAATTATATTTGCCACGCGATAATAAAATAAACTGTACGTATATTTGCATTTTCATGAGGAATTAATCTATGAGGGGTAACAACCCTTAAGTGCATGTTATTGTATTTCTACGAAATAAAATTATTTTCGCGTACAAAACCTAGAAGAGAAAATTCTTTCACACAGAGAGTTGAAAAATAAAAATTGCTTAATTATTTGAAACATTTTATGGGGGAAAACAACCCCAACTAAGTTAGGATCATACAAGAAAATTACCATATAGGTTGAATTGAATCTGAAAATTCTGAAAAAAAAATATTTGCCATGCAAAAATAAAATAAACTTTACGTATATTTGCATTTTCAAGAGAAATTAATTTATGAGGGGTAACCACCCTTAAGTGCATCTTATCATATTTCTACAAAATAAAATTATTTTCGCGTACAAAACCTAGCAGAGAAAATTCTTTCACACAGAGAGTTGAAAAATAAAAATTGCTTAATTATTTGAAACATTTTATGGGGGAAAACAACCCCAAAAAGTTAGGATCATACAAGAAAATTACCAAATAGGTTGAATTGAAGATGAAAATTATGAAAAAAATATATTTGCCATGCAAAAATAAAATAAACTTTACCGAAATTTGCATTTTCAAGAGATATTAATTTATGTTGGGTAACCATCCTTGAGTGCATGTTATTATATTTCTACGAAATAAAATTAATTTAGCGTACAAAACCAAGCAGAGAAAATTTTTTTACACAGAGAGTTGAAAAATATAAATTGCTAAACTTAGTTGAAACATTTTATGGGGGTAAACAACCACAAAAAGTTAGGATCATACAAGAAAATTACCAAATAGGTTGAATTGAAGATGAAAATTATGAAAAAAATATATTTGCCATGCAAAAATAAAATAAACTTTTACCGAAATTTGCATTTTCAAGAGATATTAATTTATGCTGGGTAACCATCCTTGAGTGCATGTTATTATATTTCTACAAAATAAAATTATTTTCGCGTACAAAACCAAGCAGAGAAAATTCTTTCACACAGAGAGTTGAAAAATATAAATTGTTCGATTTAGTTGAAACATTATAAACGCCTAAAATACCCCAAAAATAGTTACGATTATTAAAGCAAATGACCAGATAGAGTGAATTGAAGCTGAAAATTCTGGAAGGAATATATTTGCCACGCGATAATAAAAAAACTGTACGTATATTTGCATTTTCATTAGGAATTAATTTATGAGGGGTAACCACCCTTAAGTGCATGTTATTATATTTCTACAAAATAAAATTAATTTCGCGTACAAAACCAAGCAGAGAAAATTCTTTCACACAGAGCGTTGAACAATATAAATTGCTCAATTTAGTTGAAACATTTTATGTGGGTAAAAAACCCCAAAAAAGTTAGGATCATACAAGAAAATTACCAGATAGGTTGAATTGAAGCTGAAAATTCTGAATAAAATATATTTGCCATGCAAAAATAAAATAAACTGTACGTATATTTGCATTTTCATGAGGAATTAATCTATGAGGGGTAACCATCCTTAAGTGCATGTTATTATATTGCTACAAAATAAAATTAATTTAGCTTACAAAACCAAGCACAGAAAATTCGTTCACACAGAGAGTTGAAAAATATAAATTGTTCAATTTAGTTGAAACATTATATAGGCCAAAAATAGTTACGATTATTAAAGAAAATGACCAGATAGTTCGAAATGAAGCTGAAAATTCTGAAAGATATATATTTGCCATGCAAAAATAAAATAAACTTTACGTATATTTGCATTTTCATGAGGAATTGATTTGTGAGGGGTAACAACCCTTAAGTTCATGTTATTATATTTCTACAAACTAAAATTAATTTCGCGTACAAAACCAAGCAGAGAAAATTCTTTCACACAGGGAGTTGAAAAATATAAATTGCTCCATTTAGTTGAAACATTATATAGGCCTGAACTACCCCAAAAATAGTTACGATGATTAAAGAAAATTACCAGATAGGTTGAATCGAAGCTGAATATTCTGAAAGAAATATATATGCCACGCGATAGTAAAATAAACTGTACGTATATCTGCATTTTCATGAGGAATTAATTGATGAGGGATAACCACCCTTAAGTATATGTTATTATATTTCTACAATTTAAAATTAATTTCGCGTACAAAACCAAGCACACAAAATTCTTTCACACAGAGCGTTGAAAAATATAAATTGTTCAATTTAGTTGAAACATTATATAGGCCAAAAATAGTTACGATTATTAAAGAAAATGACCAGATAGGTTGAATTGAAGCTGAAAATTCTGAACGAAATATATTTGCCACGCGATAATAAAATAAACTGTACGTATATTTGCATTTTCATTAGGAATTAATTTATGAGGGGTAATCACCCTTAAGTGCATGTTATTATATTTCTACAAAATAAAATTAATTTCGCGTACAAAACCAAGCAGAGAAAATTCTTTCACACAGAGAGTTGAAAAATATAAATTGTTCAATTTAGTTGAAACATTATATAGGCCAAAAATAGTTACGTTTATCAAAGAAAATGACCAGATAGGTCGAATTGAAGCTGAAAATTCTGAAAGAAATATATTTGCCACGCGATAATAAAATAAACTCTACGTATATTTGCATTTTCATGAGGAATTAATCTATGAGGGGTAACCACCCTTAAGTGCATGTTATTATGTTTCTACGAAATAAAATTAATTTAGCGTACAAAACCAAGCAGAGAAAATTCTTTCACACAGAGAGTTGAAAAATATAAATTGTTCGATTTAGTTGAAACATTATAAACGCCTAAAATACCCCAAAAATAGTTACGATTATTAAAGCAAATGACCAGATAGGGTGAATTGAAGCTGAAAATTCTGGAAGAAATATATTTGCTACGCGATAATAAAATAAACTGTACGTATATTTGCATTTTCATTAGGAATTAATTTATGAGGGGTAATCACCCTTAAGTGCATGTTATTATATTTCTACAAAATAAAATTAATTTCGCGTACAAAACCACGCACACAAAATTCTTTCACACAGAGCGTTGAACAATATAAATTGCTCAATTTATTTGAAACATTTTATGGGGGTAAACAACCCCAAAAATTTAGGATCATACAAGAAAATTACCATATAGGTTGAATTGAAGCTGAAAATTCTGAAAGAAATATATTTGCCATTCAAAAATACTATAAACTTTACGTATATTTGCATTTTCATGAGGAATTAATCTATGAGGGGTAACCACCCTTAAGTGCATGTTATTATATTTCTACGAAATAAAATTAATTTAGCGTACAAAACCAAGCAGAGAAAATTCTTTCTACACAGAGAGTTGAAAAATATAAATTGTTCAATTCAGTTGAAACATTATATAGGCCTTAAATACCCCAAAAATAGTTACGATTATTAAAGAAAATGACCAGAAAGGTTGAATTGAAGCTGAAAATTCTGGAAGAAATATATTTGCCACGCGTAAATAAAATAAACTGTGCGTATATTTGCATTATCATGAGGAATTAATTTATGTTGGGTAACCACCCTTAAGTGCATATTATTATATTTCTACAATTTAAAATTAATTTCGCGTACAAAACCAAGCACACAAAATTCTTTCACACAGAGCGTTGAACAATATAAATTGCTTAATTTAGTTGAAACATTATATAGGCCAAAAATAGTTACGTTTATTAAAGAAAATGACCAGATAGGTCGAATTGAAGCTGAAAATTCTGAAAGAAATATATTTGCCACGCGATAATAAAATAAACTTTACGTATATAAGGAATTTTCATGAGAAATTAATCTATGAGGGGTAACCACCCTTAAGTGCATGTTATTATATTTCTACGAAATAAAATTAATTTAGCGTACAAAACCAAGCAGAGAAAATTTTTTTACACAGAGAGTTGAAAAATATAAATTGCTTAATTTAGTTGAAACATTATATAGGCCAAAAATAGTTACGTTTATTAAAGAAAATGACCAGATAGGTTGAATTGAAGCTGAAAATTCTGAAAAAAATATATTTGCCATGCAAAAATAAAATAAACTTTACGTATATTTGCATTTTCAAGAGAAATTAATTTATGTTGGGTAACCACCCTTAAGTGCATATTATTATATTTCTACAAAATAAAATTAATTTCGCGTACAAAACCAAGCACACAAAATTCTTTCACACAGAGCGTTGAACAATATAAATTGCTTAATTTAGTTGAAACATTATATAGGCCAAAAATAGTTACGTTTATTAAAGAAAATGACCAGATAGGTTGAATTGAAGCTGAAAATTCTGAAAAAATATATTTGCCATGCAAAAATAAAATAAACTTTACGTATATTTGCATTTTCAAGAGAAATTAATTTATGTTGGGTAACCACCCTTAAGTGCATATTATTATATTTCTACAAAATAAAATTATTTTCGCGTACAAAACCAAGCAGAGAAAATTCTTTCACACAGAGAGTTGAAAAATATAATTTGTTCGATTTAGTTGAAACATTATATAGGCCTTAAATACCCCAAAAATAGTTACGATTATTAAAGAAAATGACCAGAAAGGTTGAATTGAAGCTGAAAATTCTGGAAGAAATATATTTGCCACGCGTAAATAAAATAAACTGTGCGTATATTTGCATTATCATGAGGAATTAATTTATGTTGGGTAACCACCCTTAAGTGCATATTATTATATTTCTACAATTTAAAATTAATTTCGCGTACAAAACCAAGCACACAAAATTCTTTCACACAGAGCGTTGAACAATATAAATTGCTTAATTTAGTTGAAACATTATATAGGCCAAAAATAGTTACGTTTATTAAAGAAAATGACCAGATAGGTTGAATTGAAGCTGAAAATTCTGAAAAAAATATATTTGCCATGCAAAAATAAAATAAACTTTACGTATATTTGCATTTTCAAGAGAAATTAATTTATGTTGGGTAACCACCCTTAAGTGCATATTATTATATTTCTACAAAATAAAATTATTTTCGCGTACAAAACCAAGCAGAGAAAATTCTTTCACACAGAGAGTTGAAAAATATAAATTGTTCGATTTAGTTGAAACATTATAAACGCCTATAATACCCCAAAAATAGTTACGATTATTAAAGCAAAGGACCAGATAGGGTGAATTGGAAGCTGAAAATTCTGGAAGAAATATATTTGCCACGCGATAATAAAATAAACTGTACGTATATTTGCATTTTCATTAGGAATTAATTTATGAGGGGTAATCACCCTTAAGTGCATGTTATTATATTTCTACAAAATAAAATTAATTTCGCGTACAAAACCAAGCAGAGAAAATTCTTTCACACAGAGCGTTGAACAATATAAATTGCTCAATTTAGTTGAAACATTTTATGTGGGTAAACGACCCCAAAAAAGTTAGGATCATACAAGAAAATTACCAGATAGGTTGAATTGAAGCTGAAAAATTCTGAAAAAAATATGACTGCCATGCAAAAATAAAATAAACTTTACATATATTTGCATTTTCAAGAGATATTAATTTATGTTGGGTAACCATCCTTGAGTGCATGTTATTATATTTCTACGAAATAAAATTAATTTAGCGTACAAAACCAAGCAGAGAAAATTTTTTTACACAGAGAGTTGAAAAATATAAATTGCTAAACTTAGTTGAAACATTTTATGGGGGTAAACAACCACAAAAAGTTAGGATCATACAAGAAAATTACCAAATAGGTTGAATTGAAGATGAAAATTATGAAAAAAATATATTTGCCATGCAAAAATAAAATAAACTTTACCGAAATTTGCATTTTCAAGAGATATTAATTTATGCTGGGTAACCATCCTTGAGTGCATGTTATTATATTTCTACAAAATAAAATTATTTTCGCGTACAAAACCAAGCAGAGAAAATTCTTTCACACAGAGAGTTGAAAAATATAAATTGTTCGATTTAGTTGAAACATTATAAACGCCTAAAAATACCCCAAAAATAGTTACGATTATTAAAGCAAATGACCAGATAGGGTGAATTGAAGCTGAAAATTCTGGAAGGAATATATTTGCCACGCGATAATAAAAAAAACTGTACGTATATTTGCATTTTCATTAGGAATTAATTTATGAGGGGTAACCACCCTTAAGTGCATGTTATTATATTTCTACAAAATAAAATTAATTTCGCGTACAAAACCAAGCAGAGAAAATTCTTTCACACAGAGCGTTGAACAATATAAATTGCTCAATTTAGTTGAAACATTTTATGTGGGTAAAAAACCCCAAAAAAGTTAGGATCATACAAGAAAATTACCAGATAGGTTGAATTGAAGCTGAAAATTCTGAATAAAATATATTTGCCATGCAAAAATAAAATAAACTTTACGTATATTTGCATTTTCAAGAGAAATTAATTTATGTTGGGTAACCACCCTTAAGTGCATGTTATTATATTGCTACAAAATAAAATTAATTTAGCTTACAAAACCAAGCACAGAAAATTCGTTCACACAGAGAGTTGAAAAATATAAATTGTTCAATTTAGTTGAAACATTATATAGGCCAAAAATAGTTACGATTATTAAAGAAAATGACCAGATAGGTCGAAATGAAGGTGAAAATTCTGAAAGATATATATTTGCCATGCAAAAATAAAATAAACTTTACGTATATTTGCATTTTCATGAGGAATTGATTTGTGAGGGGTAACAACCCTTAAGTTCATGTTATTATATTTCTACAAACTAAAATTAATTTCGCGTACAAAACCAAGCAGAGAAAATTCTTTCACACAGAGCGTTGAACAATATAAATTGCTCAATTTAGTTGAAACATTTTTATGTGGGTAAAAAACCCCAAAAAAGTTAGGATCATACAAGAAAATTACCAGATATGTTGAATTGGAGCTAACAGTTCTGAAAGAAATATATTTGCCACGCGATAATAAAATAAACTGTACGTATATTTGCATTTTCATGAGGAATTAATCTATGAGGGGTAACCATCCTTAAGTGCATGTTATTATATTGCTACAAAATAAAATTAATTTAGCTTACAAAACCAAGCACAGAAAATTCGTTCACACAGAGAGTTGAAAAATATAAATTGTTCAATTTAGTTGAAACATTATATAGGCCAAAAATAGTTACGATTATTAAAGAAAATGACCAGATAGGTCGAAATGAAGCTGCAAATTCTGAAAGATATATATTTGCCATGCAAAAATAAAATAAACTTTACGTATATTTGCATTTTCATGAGGAATTGATTTGTGAGCGGTAACAACCCTTAAGTTCATGTTATTATATTTCTACAAACTAAAATTAATTTCGCGTACAAAACCAAGCAGAGAAAATTCTTTCACACAGGGAGTTGAAAAATATAATTTGTTCAATTCAGTTGAAACATTATATAGGCCTTAAATACCCCAAAAATAGTTACGATTATTAAAGAAAATGACCAGATAGGTTGAATTGAAGCTGAAAATTCTGAAAGAAATATATTTGCCACGCGATAATAAAATAAACTGTACGTATATTTGCATTTTTCATGAGGAATTAATTTATGTGGGGTAACCACCCTTAAGTGCATATTATTATATTTCTACAATTTAAAATTAATTTCTGCGTACAAAACCAAGCACACAAAAATTCTTTCACACAGAGCGTTGAAAAATATAAATTGTTCAATTTAGTTGAAACATTATATAGGCCAAAAATAGTTACGATTATTAAAGAAAATGACCAGATAGGTTGAATTGAAGCTGAAAATTCTGAAAAAAATATATTTGCCAGGCGAAAATAAAATAAACTGTACGTATATTTGCATTTTCAAGAGAAATTAATTTATGTTGGGTAACCACCCTTAAGTGCATATTATTATATTTCTACAAAACAAAATTATTTTCGCGTACAAAACCAAGCAGAGAAAAATTCTTTCACACAGAGAGTTGAAAAATATAAATTGTTCGATTTAGTTGAAACATTATAAACGCCTAAAATACCCCAAAAATAGTTACGATTATTAAAGCAAATGACCAGATAGGGTGAATTGAAGCTGAAAATTCTGGAAGAAATATATTTGCCACGCGATAATAAAATAAACTTTACGTATATTTGCATTTTCATGAGGAATTAATTTATGAGGGATAATCACCCTTAAGTATATGTTATTATATTTCTACAAAATAAAATTAATTTCGCGTACAAAACCAAGCAGAGAAATTTCATTCACACACAGATTTGAAAAATATAACTAGCTCAAAATATTTGAAACATTTTATGGGGGTAAACAACCCCAAAAATTTAGGATCATACAAGAAAATTACCATATAGGTTGAATTGAAGCTGAAAATTCTGAAAGAAATATATTTGCCATTCAAAAATACTATAAACTTTACGTATATTTGCATTTTCATGAGGAATTAATCTATGAGGGGTAACCACCCTTAAGTGCATGTTATTATATTTCTACGAAATAAAATTAATTTAGCGTACAAAACCAAGCAGAGAAAATTCTTTCACACAGAGAGTTGAAAAATATAAATTGTTCAATTCAGTTGAAACATTATATAGGCCTTAAATACCCCAAAAATAGTTACGATTATTAAAGAAAATGACCAGAAAGGTTGAATTGAAGCTGAAAATTCTGGAAGAAATATATTTGCCACGCGTAAATAAAATAAACTGTGCGTATATTTGCATTATCATGAGGAATTAATTTATGTTGGGTAACCACCCTTAAGTGCATATTATTATATTTCTACAATTTAAAATTAATTTCGCGTACAAAACCAAGCACACAAAATTCTTTCACACAGAGCGTTGAACAATATAAATTGCTTAATTTAGTTGAAACATTATATAGGCCAAAAATAGTTACGTTTATTAAAGAAAATGACCAGATAGGTCGAATTGAAGCTGAAAATTCTGAAAGAAATATATTTGCCACGCGATAATAAAATAAACTTTACGTATATAAGGAATTTTCATGAGAAATTAATCTATGAGGGGTAACCACCCTTAAGTGCATGTTATTATATTTCTACGAAATAAAATTAATTTAGCGTACAAAACCAAGCAGAGAAAATTTTTTTACACAGAGAGTTGAAAAATATACATTGCTTAACTTAGTAGAAACATTTTATGGGGGTAAACAACCCCAAAAGTTAGGATCATACAAGAAAATTACCACATAGGTTGAATTGAAGCTGAAAATTCTGAAAAAAATATATTTGCCATGCAAAAATAAAATAAACTTTACGTATATTTGCATTTTCAAGAGAAATTAATTTATGTTGGGTAACCACCCTTAAGTGCATATTATTATATTTCTACAAAATAAAATTATTTTCGCGTACAAAACCAAGCAGAGAAAATTCTTTCACACAGAGAGTTGAAAAATATAAATTGTTCGAATTAGTTGAAACATTATAAACGCCTAAAATACCCCAAAAATAGTTACGATTATTAAAGCAAAGGACCAGATAGGGTGAATTGAAGCTGAACATTCTGGAAGAAATATATTTGCCACGCGATAATAAAATAAACTGTACGTATATTTGCATTTTCATTAGGAATTAATTTATGAGGGGTAATCACCCTTAAGTGCATGTTATTATATTTCTACAAAATAAAATTAATTTCGCGTACAAAACCAAGCAGAGAAAATTCTTTCACACAGAGAGTTGAAAAATATAAATTGTTCAATTTAGTTGAAACATTATATAGGCCAAAAATAGTTACGTTTATCAAAGAAAATGACCAGATAGGTCGAATTGAAGCTGAAAATTCTGGAAGGAATATATTTGCCACGCGATAATAAAAAAAACTGTACGTATATTTGCATTTTCATTAGGAATTAATTTATGAGGGGTAACCACCCTTAAGTGCATGTTATTATATTTCTACAAAATAAAATTAATTTCGCGTACAAAACCAAGCAGAGAAAAATTCTTTCACACAGAGCGTTGAACAATATAAATTGCTCAATTTAGTTGAAACATTTTATGTGGGTAAAAAACCCCAAAAAAGTTAGGATCATACAAGAAAATTACCAGATAGGTTGAATTGAAGCTGAAAATTCTGAATAAAATATATTTGCCATGCAAAAATAAAATAAACTTTACGTATATTTGCATTTTCAAGAGAAATTAATTTATGTTGGGTAACCACCCTTAAGTGCATGTTATTATATTGCTACAAAATAAAATTAATTTAGCTTACAAAACCAAGCACAGAAAATTCGTTCACACAGAGAGTTGAAAAATATAAATTGCTCAATTTAGTTGAAACATTATATAGGCCAAAAATAGTTACGATTATTAAAGAAAATGACCAGATAGGTCGAATTGAAGCTGAAAATTCTGGAAGAAATATATTTGCCATGCAAAAATGAAATAAATCTTACGCGTATTTGCATTTTCATGAGGAATTAATTTATGAGGGATAGCAACCCTTAAGTGCATGTTATTATATTTCTACAAACTAAAAATTAATTTCGCGTACAAAACCAAGCAGAGAAAATTCTTTCACACAGAGCGTTGAACAATATAAATTGTTCAATTTAGTTGAAACATTATATAGGCCAAAAATAGTTACGATTATTAAAGAAAATGACCAGATAGGTTGAATTGAAGCTGAAAATTCTGAACGAAATATATTTGCCACGCGATAATAAAATAAACTGTACGTATATTTGCATTTTCATTAGGAATTAATTTATGAGGGGTAATCACCCTTAAGTGCATGTTATTATATTTCTACAAAATAAAATTAATTTCGCGTACAAAACCAAGCAGAGAAAATTCTTTCACACAGAGAGTTGAAAAATATAAATTGTTCAATTTAGTTGAAACATTATATAGGCCAAAAATAGTTACGTTTATCAAAGAAAATGACCAGATAGGTCGAATTGAAGCTGAAAATTCTGAAAGAAATATATTTGCCACGCGATAATAAAATAAACTGTACGTATATTTGCATTTTCATGAGGAATTAATCTATGAGGGGTAACCACCCTTAAGTGCATGTTATTATGTTTCTACGAAATAAAATTAATTTAGCGTACAAAACCAAGCAGAGAAAATTTTTTTACACAGAGAGTTGAAAAATATAAATTGCTTAACTTAGTTGAAACATTTTATAGGGGTAAACAACCCCAAAAAGTTAGGATCATACAAGAAAATTACCACATTGGTTGAACTGAAGCTGAAAATTCTGAAAAAAATATATTTGCCATGCAAAAATAAAATAAACTTTACGTATATTTGCATTTTCAAGAGAAATTAATTTATGTTGGGTAACCACCCTTAAGTGCATATTATTATATTTCTACAAAACAAAATTATTTTCGCGTACAAAACCAAGCAGAGAAAATTCTTTCACACAGAGAGTTGAAAAATATAAATTGTTCGATTTAGTTGAAACATTATAAACGCCTAAAATACCCCAAAAATAGTTACGATTATTAAAGCAAATGACCAGATAGGGTGAATTGAAGCTGAAAATTCTGGAAGAAATATATTTGCCACGCGATAATAAAATAAACTGTACGTATATTTGCATTTTCATTAGGAATTAATTTATGAGGGGTAATCACCCTTAAGTGCATGTTATTATATTTCTACAAAATAAAATTAATTTCGCGTACAAAACCAAGCAGAGAAAATTCTTTCACACAGAGCGTTGAACAATATAAATTGCTCAATTTATTTGAAACATTTTATGGGGGTAAACAACCCCAAAAATTTAGGATCATACAAGAAAATTACCATATAGGTTGAATTGAAGCTGAAAATTCTGAAAGAAATATATTTGCCATTCAAAAATACTATAAACTTTACGTATATTTGCATTTTCATGAGGAATTAATCTATGAGGGGTAACCACCCTTAAGTGCATGTTATTATATTTCTACGAAATAAAATTAATTTAGCGTACAAAACCAAGCAGAGAAAATTCTTTCACACAGAGAGTTGAAAAATATAAATTGTTCAATTCAGTTGAAACATTATATAGGCCTTATATACCCCAAAAATAGTTACGATTATTAAAGAAAATGACCAGAAAGGTTGAATTGAAGCTGAAAATTCTGGAAGAAATATATTTGCCACGCGTAAATAAAATAAACTGTGCGTATATTTGCATTATCATGAGGAATTAATTTATGTTGGGTAACCACCCTTAAGTGCATATTATTATATTTCTACAATTTAAAATTAATTTCGCGTACAAAACCAAGCACACAAAATTCTTTCACACAGAGCGTTGAACAATATAAATTGCTTAATTTAGTTGAAACATTATATAGGCCAAAAATAGTTACGTTTATTAAAGAAAATGACCAGATAGGTCGAATTGAAGCTGAAAATTCTGAAAGAAATATATTTGCCACGCGATAATAAAATAAACTTTACGTATATAAGGAATTTTCATGAGAAATTAATCTATGAGGGGTAACCACCCTTAAGTGCATGTTATTATATTTCTACGAAATAAAATTAATTTAGCGTACAAAACCAAGCAGAGAAAATTTTTTTACACAGAGAGTTGAAAAATATACATTGCTTAACTTAGTAGAAACATTTTATGGGGGTAAACAACCCCAACAAAGTTAGGATCATACAAGAAAATTACCATATAGGTTGAATTGAATCTGAAAATTCTGAAAAAAATATATTTGCCATGCAAAAATAAAATCAACATTACGCATATTTGAATTTTAATGAGAAATTAATTTATGTTGGGTAACCACCCTTAAGTGCATATTATTATATTTCTACAAAATAAAATTATTTTCGCGTACAAAACCAAGCAGAGAAAATTCTTTCACACAGAGAGTTGAAAAATATAAATTGTTCGATTTAGTTGAAACATTATAAACGCCTAAAATACCCCAAAAATAGTTACGATTATTAAAGCAAAGGACCAGATAGGGTGAATTGAAGCTGAAAATTCTGGAAGAAATATATTTGCCACGCGATAATAAAATAAACTGTACGTATATTTGCATTTTCATTAGGAATTAATTTATGAGGGGTAATCACCCTTAAGTGCATGTTATTATATTTCTACAAAATAAAATTAATTTCGCGTACAAAACCAAGCAGAGAAAATTCTTTCACACAGAGCGTTGAACAATATAAATTGCTCAATTTAGTTGAAACATTTTATGTGGGTAAACAACCCCAAAAAAGTTAGGATCATACAAGAAAATTACCAGATAGGTTGAATTGAAGCTGAAAATTCTGAATAAAATATAACTGCCATGCAAAAATAAAATAAACTTTACATATATTTGCATTTTCAAGAGATATTAATTTATGTTGGGTAACCATCCTTGAGTGCATGTTATTATATTTCTACGAAATAAAATTAATTTAGCGTACAAAACCAAGCAGAGAAAATTTTTTTACACAGAGAGTTGAAAAATATAAATTGCTAAACTTAGTTGAAACATTTTATGGGGGTAAACAACCACAAGAAGTTAGGATCATACAAGAAAATTACCAAATAGGTTGAATTGAAGATGAAAATTATGAAAAAAATATATTTGCCATGCAAAAATAAAATAAACTTTACCGAAATTTGCATTTTCAAGAGATATTAATTTATGCTGGGTAACCATCCTTGAGTGCATGTTATTATATTTCTACAAAATAAAATTATTTTCGCGTACAAAACCAAGCAGAGAAAATTCGTTCACACAGAGAGTTGAAAAATATAAATTGATCAATTTAGTTGAAACATTATAAACGCCTAAAATACCCCAAAAATAGTTACGATTATTAAAGCAAATGACCAGATAGGGTGAATTGAAGCTGAAAATTCTGGAAGGAATATATTTGCCACGCGATAATAAAAAAACTGTACGTATATTTGCATTTTCATTAGGAATTAATTTATGAGGGGTAACCACCCTTAAGTGCATGTTATTATATTTCTACAAAATAAAATTAATTTCGCGTACAAAACCAAGCAGAGAAAATTCTTTCACACAGAGCGTTGAACAATATAAATTGCTCAATTTAGTTGAAACATTTTATGTGGGTAAAAAACCCCAAAAAAGTTAGGATCATACAAGAAAATTACCAGATAGGTTGAATTGAAGCTGAAAATTCTGAATAAAATATATTTGCCATGCAAAAATAAAATAAACTTTACGTATATTTGCATTTTCAAGAGAAATTAATTTATGTTGGGTAACCACCCTTAAGTGCATGTTCTTATATTTCTACAAAATAAAATTAATTTCGCTTACAAAACAAAGCACAGAAAATTCGTTCACACAGAGAGTTGAAAAATATAAATTGTTCAATTTAGTTGAAACATTATATAGGCCAAAAATAGTTACGATTATTAAAGAAAATGACCAGATAGGTCGAAATGAAGCTGAAAATTCTGAAAGATATATATTTGCCATGCAAAAATAAAATAAACTTTACGTATATTTGCATTTTCATGAGGAATTGATTTGTGAGGGGTAACAACCCTTAAGTTCATGTTATTATATTTCTACAAACTAAAATTAATTTCGCGTACAAAACCAAGCAGAGAAAATTCTTTCACACAGAGCGTTGAACAATATAAATTGCTCAATTTAGTTGAAACATTTTATGTGGGTAAAAAACCCCAAAAAAGTTAGGATCATACAAGAAAATTACCAGATATGTTGAATTGGAGCTAACAGTTCTGAAAGAAATATATTTGCCACGCGATAATAAAATAAACTGTACGTATATTTGCATTTTCATGAGGAATTAATCTATGAGGGGTAACCATCCTTAAGTGCATGTTATTATATTGCTACAAAATAAAATTAATTTAGCTTACAAAACCAAGCACAGAAAATTCGTTCACACAGAGAGTTGAAAAATATAAATTGCTCAATTTAGTTGAAACATTATATAGGCCAAAAATAGTTACGATTATTAAAGAAAATGACCAGATAGGTCGAATTGAAGCTGAAAATTCTGGAAGAAATATATTTGCCATGCAAAAATGAAATAAATCTTACGCGTATTTGCATTTTCATGAGGAATTAATTTATGAGGGATAGCAACCCTTAAGTGCATGTTATTATATTTCTACAAACTAAAATTAATTTCGCGTACAAAACCAAGCAGAGAAAATTCTTTCACACAGGGAGTTGAAAAATATAATTTGTTCAATTCAGTTGAAACATTATATAGGCCTTAAATACCCCAAAAATAGTTACGATTATTAAAGAAAATGACCAGATAGGTTGAATTGAAGCTGAAAATTCTGAAAGAAATATATTTGCCACGCGATAATAAAATAAACTGTACGTATATTTGCATTTTCATGAGGAATTAATTTATGTGGGGTAACCACCCTTAAGTGCATATTATTATATTTCTACAATTTAAAATTAATTTCGCGTACAAAACCAAGCACACAAAATTCTTTCACACAGAGCGTTGAAAAATATAAATTGTTCAATTTAGTTGAAACATTATATAGGCCAAAAATAGTTACGTTTATCAAAGAAAATGACCAGATAGGTCGAATTGAAGCTGAAAATTCTGAAAGAAATATATTTGCCACGCGATAATAAAATAAACTGTACGTATATTTGCATTTTCATGCGGAATTAATGTATGAGGGGTAACAACCCTTAAGTGCATGTTATTATATTTCTACAAAGTAAGATTAATTTCGCGTAAAAAACCAAGCAGAGAAAATTCTTTCACACAGAGAGTTGAAAAATATAAATTGCTCAATTTAGTTGAAACATTTTATGGGGGTAAACAACCCCAAAAAGGTTATAATCATACAAGAAAATTACCAGATATGTTGAATTGAAGCTAACAGTTCTGAAAGAAATATATTTGCCACGCGATAATAAAATAAACTGTACGTATATTTGCATTTTCATGAGGAATTGATTTGTGAGGGGTAACAACCCTTAAGTTCATGTTATTATATTTCTACAAACTAAAATTAATTTCGCGTACAAAACCAAGCAGAGAAAATTCTTTCACACAGGGAGTTGAAAAATATAATTTGTTCAATTCAGTTGAAACATTATATAGGCCTTAAATACCCCAAAAATAGTTACGATTATTAAAGAAAATGACCAGATAGGTCGAAATGAAGCTGAAAATTCTGAAAGATATATATTTGCCATGCAAAAATAAAATAAACTTTACGTATATTTGCATTTTCATGAGGAATTGATTTGTGAGGGGTAACAACCCTTAAGTTCATGTTATTATATTTCTACAAAATAAAATTAATTTCGCGTACAAAACCAAGCAGAGAAAATTCTTTCACACAGAGAGTTGAAAAATATAAATTGTTCAATTTAGTTGAAACATTATATAGGCCAAAAATAGTTACGTTTATCAAAGAAAATGACCAGATAGGTCGAATTGAAGCTGAAAATTCTGAAAGAAATATATTTGCCACGCGATAATAAAATAAACTGTACGTATATTTGCATTTTCATGAGGAATTAATCTATGAGGGGTAACCACCCTTAAGTGCATGTTATTATGTTTCTACGAAATAAAATTAATTTAGCGTACAAAACCAAGCAGAGAAAATTTTTTTACACAGAGAGTTGAAAAATATAAATTGCTTAACTTAGTTGAAACATTTTATAGGGGTAAACAACCCCAAAAAGTTAGGATCATACAAGAAAATTACCACATTGGTTGAACTGAAGCTGAAAATTCTGAAAAAAATATATTTGCCATGCAAAAATAAAATAAACTTTACGTATATTTGCATTTTCAAGAGAAATTAATTTATGTTGGGTAACCACCCTTAAGTGCATATTATTATATTTCTACAAAACAAAATTATTTTCGCGTACAAAACCAAGCAGAGAAAATTCTTTCACACAGAGAGTTGAAAAATATAAATTGTTCGATTTAGTTGAAACATTATAAACGCCTAAAATACCCCAAAAATAGTTACGATTATTAAAGCAAATGACCAGATAGGGTGAATTGAAGCTGAAAATTCTGGAAGAAATATATTTGCCACGCGATAATAAAATAAACTGTACGTATATTTGCATTTTCATTAGGAATTAATTTATGAGGGGTAATCACCCTTAAGTGCATGTTATTATATTTCTACAAAATAAAATTAATTTCGCGTACAAAACCAAGCAGAGAAAATTCTTTCACACAGAGCGTTGAACAATATAAATTGCTCAATTTATTTGAAACATTTTATGGGGGTAAACAACCCCAAAAATTTAGGATCATACAAGAAAAATTACCATATAGGTTGAATTGAAGCTGAAAATTCTGAAAGAAATATATTTGCCATTCAAAAATACTATAAACTTTACGTATATTTGCATTTTCATGAGGAATTAATCTATGAGGGGTAACCACCCTTAAGTGCATGTTATTATATTTCTACGAAATAAAATTAATTTAGCGTACAAAACCAAGCAGAGAAAATTCTTTCACACAGAGAGTTGAAAAATATAAATTGTTCAATTCAGTTGAAACATTATATAGGCCTTAAATACCCCAAAAATAGTTACGATTATTAAAGAAAATGACCAGAAAGGTTGAATTGAAGCTGAAAATTCTGGAAGAAATATATTTGCCACGCGTAAATAAAATAAACTGTGCGTATATTTGCATTATCATGAGGAATTAATTTATGTTGGGTAACCACCCTTAAGTGCATATTATTATATTTCTACAATTTAAAATTAATTTCGCGTACAAAACCAAGCACACAAAATTCTTTCACACAGAGCGTTGAACAATATAAATTGCTTAATTTAGTTGAAACATTATATAGGCCAAAAATAGTTACGTTTATTAAAGAAAATGACCAGATAGGTCGAATTGAAGCTGAAAATTCTGAAAGAAATATATTTGCCACGCGATAATAAAATAAACTTTACGTATATAAGGAATTTTCATGAGAAATTAATCTATGAGGGGTAACCACCCTTAAGTGCATGTTATTATATTTCTACGAAATAAAATTAATTTAGCGTACAAAACCAAGCAGAGAAAATTTTTTTACACAGAGAGTTGAAAAATATACATTGCTTAACTTAGTAGAAACATTTTATGGGGGTAAACAACCCCAAAAAGTTAGGATCATATAAGAAAATTACCACATAGGTTGAATTGAAGCTGAAAATTCTGAAAAAAATATATTTGCCATGCAAAAATAAAATAAACTTTACGTATATTTGCATTTTCAAGAGAAATTAATTTATGTTGGGTAACCACCCTTAAGTGCATATTATTATATTTCTACAAAATAAAATTATTTTCGCGTACAAAACCAAGCAGAGAAAATTCTTTCACACAGAGAGTTGAAAAATATAAATTGTTCGATTTAGTTGAAACATTATAAACGCCTAAAATACCCCAAAAATAGTTACGATTATTAAAGCAAAGGACCAGATAGGGTGAATTGAAGCTGAAAATTCTGGAAGAAATATATTTGCCACGCGATAATAAAATAAACTGTACGTATATTTGCATTTTCATTAGGAATTAATTTATGAGGGGTAATCACCCTTAAGTGCATGTTATTATATTTCTACAAAATAAAATTAATTTCGCGTACAAAACCAAGCAGAGAAAATTCTTTCACACAGAGCGTTGAACAATATAAATTGCTCAATTTAGTTGAAACATTTTATGTGGGTAAACAACCCCAAAAAAGTTAGGATCATACAAGAAAATTACCAGATAGGTTGAATTGAAGCTGAAAATTCTGAAAAAAATATAACTGCCATGCAAAAATAAAATAAACTTTACATATATTTGCATTTTCAAGAGATATTAATTTATGTTGGGTAACCATCCTTGAGTGCATGTTATTATATTTCTACGAAATAAAATTAATTTAGCGTACAAAACCAAGCAGAGAAAATTTTTTTACACAGAGAGTTGAAAAATATAAATTGCTAAACTTAGTTGAAACATTTTATGGGGGTAAACAACCACAAAAAGTTAGGATCATACAAGAAAATTACCAAATAGGTTGAATTGAAGATGAAAATTATGAAAAAAATATATTTGCCATGCAAAAATAAAATAAACTTTACCGAAATTTGCATTTTCAAGAGATATTAATTTATGCTGGGTAACCATCCTTGAGTGCATGTTATTATATTTCTACAAAATAAAATTATTTTCGCGTACAAAACCAAGCAGAGAAAATTCTTTCACACAGAGAGTTGAAAAATATAAATTGATCGATTTAGTTGAAACATTATAAACTCCTAAAATACCCCAAAAATAGTTACGATTATTAAAGCAAATGACCAGATAGGGTGAATTGAAGCTGAAAATTCTGGAAGGAATATATTTGCCACGCGATAATAAAAAAAACTGTACGTATATTTGCATTTTCATTAGGAATTAATTTATGAGGGATATCCACCCTTAAGTATATGTTATTATATTTCTACAAAATAAAATTAATTTCGCGTACAAAACCAAGCAGAGAAAATTCTTTCACACAGAGAGTTGAAAAATATAAATTGCTCAATTTAGTTGAAACATTTTATGTGGGTAAAAAACCCCAAAAAAGTTAGGATCATACAAGAAAATTACCAGATAGGTTGAATTGAAGCTGAAAATTCTGAATAAAATATATTTGCCATGCAAAAATAAAATAAACTTTACGTATATTTGCATTTTCAAGAGAAATTAATTTATGTTGGGTAACCACCCTTAAGTGCATGTTATTATATTGCTACAAAATAAAATTAATTTAGCTTACAAAACCAAGCACAGAAAATTCGTTCACACAGAGAGTTGAAAAATATAAATTGCTCAATTTAGTTGAAACATTATATAGGCCAAAAATAGTTACGATTATTAAAGAAAATGACCAGATAGGTCGAATTGAAGCTGAAAATTCTGGAAGAAATATATTTGCCATGCAAAAATGAAATAAACCTTACGCGTATTTGCATTTTCATGAGGAATTAATTTATGAGGGATAGCAACCCTTAAGTTCATGTTATTATATTTCTACAAACTAAAATTAATTTCGCGTACAAAACCAAGCAGAGAAAATTCTTTCACACAGAGCGTTGAACAATATAAATTGCTCAATTTAGTTGAAACATTTTATGTGGGTAAAAAACCCCAAAAAAGTTAGGATCATACAAGAAAATTACCAGATATGTTGAATTGGAGCTAACAGTTCTGAAAGAAATATATTTGCCACGCGATAATAAAATAAACTGTACGTATATTTGCATTTTCATGAGGAATTAATCTATGAGGGGTAACCATCCTTAAGTGCATGTTATTATATTGATACAAAATAAAATTAATTTAGCTTACAAAACCAAGCACAGAAAATTCGTTCACACAGAGAGTTGAAAAATATAAATTGCTCAATTTAGTTGAAACATTATATAGGCCAAAAATAGTTACGATTATTAAAGAAAATGACCAGATAGGTCGAATTGAAGCTGAAAATTCTGGAAGAAATATATTTGCCATGCAAAAATGAAATAAATCTTACGCGTATTTGCATTTTCATGAGGAATTAATTTATGAGGGATAGCAACCCTTAAGTGCATGTTATTATATTTCTACAAACTAAAATTAATTTCGCGTACAAAACCAAGCAGAGAAAATTCTTTCACACAGGGAGTTGAAAAATATAAATTGCTCCATTTAGTTGAAACATTATATAGGCCTGAACTACCCCAAAAATAGTTACGATGATTAAAGAAAATTACCAGATAGGTTGAATCGAAGCTGAATATTCTGAAAGAAATATATATGCCACGCGATAGTAAAATAAACTGTACGTATATCTGCATTTTCATGAGGAATTAATTTATGAGGGATAACCACCCTTAAGTATATGTTATTATATTTCTACAATTTAAAATTAATTTCGCGTACAAAACCAAGCACACAAAATTCTTTCACACAGAGCGTTGAAAAATATAAATTGTTCAATTTAGTTGAAACATTATATAGGCCAAAAATAGTTACGATTATTAAAGAAAATGACCAGATAGGTTGAATTGAAGCTGAAAATTCAGAACGAAATATATTTGCCACGCGATAATAAAATAAACTGTACGTATATTTGCATTTTCATTAGGAATTAATTTATGAGGGGTAATCACCCTTAAGTGCATGTTATTATATTTCTACAAAATAAAATTAATTTCGCGTACAAAACCAAGCAGAGATAATTCTTTCACACAGAGAGTTGAAAAATATAAATTGTTTAATTTAGTTGAAACTTTATATAGGCCAAAAATAGTTACGTTTATCAAAGAAAATGACCAGATAGGTCGAATTGAAGCTGAAAATTCTGAAAGAAATATATTTGCCACGCGATAATAAAATAAACTTTACGTATATAAGGAATTTTCATGAGAAATTAATCTATGAGGGGTAACCACCCTTAAGTGCATGTTATTATATTTCTACGAAATAAAATTAATTTAGCGTACAAAACCAATTAGAGAAAATTTATTTACACAGAGAGTTGAAAAATATACATTGCTTAACTTAGTAGAAACATTTTATGGGGGTAAACAACCCCAAAAAGTTAGGATCATACAAGAAAATTACCACATTGGTTGAACTGAAGCTGAAAATTCTGAAATAAATATATTTGCCATGCAAAAATAAAATAAACTTTACGTATATTTGCATTTTCAAGAGAAATTAATTTATGTTGGGTAACCACCCTTAAGTGCATATTATTATATTTCTACAAAACAAAATTATTTTCGCGTACAAAACCAAGCAGAGAAAATTCTTTCACACAGAGAGTTGAAAAATATAAATTGTTCGATTTAGTTGAAACATTATAAACGCCTAAAATACCCCAAAAATAGTTACGATTATTAAAGCAAATGACCAGATAGGGTGAATTGAAGCTGAAAATTCTGGAAGAAATATATTTGCCACGCGATAATAATATAAACTGTACGTATATTTGCATTTTCATTAGGAATTAATTTATGAGGGGTAATCACCCTTAAGTGCATGTTATTATATTTCTACAAAATAAAATTAATTTCGCGTACAAAACCAAGCAGAGAAAATTCTTTCACACAGAGCGTTGAACAATATAAATTGCTCAATTTAGTTGAAACATTTTATGTGGGTCAACAACCCCAAAAAAGTTAGGATCATACAAGAAAATTACCAGATAGGTTGAATTGAAGCTGAAAATTCTGAATAAAATATATTTGCCATGCAAAAATAAAATAAACTTTACGTATATTTGCATTTTCGAGAGAAATTAATTTATGTTGGGTAACCACCCTTAAGTGCATATTATTATATTTCTACAATTTAAAAATTAATTTCGCGTACAAAACCACGCACACAAAATTCTTTCACACAGAGCGTTGAACAATATAAATTGCTCAATTTATTTGAAACATTTTATGGGGGTAAACAACCCCAAAAATTTAGGATCATACAAGAAAATTACCATATAGGTTGAATTGAAGCTGAAAATTCTGAAAGAAATATATTTGCCATTCAAAAATACTATAAACTTTACGTATATTTGCATTTTCATGAGGAATTAATCTATGAGGGGTAACCACCCTTAAGTGCATGTTATTATATTTCTACGAAATAAAATTAATTTAGCGTACAAAACCAAGCAGAGAAAATTCTTTCACACAGAGAGTTGAAAAATATAAATTGTTCAATTCAGTTGAAACATTATATAGGCCTTAAATACCCCAAAAATAGTTACGATTATTAAAGAAAATGACCAGAAAGGTTGAATTGAAGCTGAAAATTCTGGAAGAAATATATTTGCCACGCGTAAATAAAATAAACTGTGCGTATATTTGCATTATCATGAGGAATTAATTTATGTTGGGTAACCACCCTTAAGTGCATATTATTATATTTCTACAATTTAAAATTAATTTCGCGTACAAAACCAAGCACACAAAATTCTTTCACACAGAGCGTTGAACAATATAAATTGCTTAATTTAGTTGAAACATTATATAGGCCAAAAATAGTTACGTTTATTAAAGAAAATGACCAGATAGGTCGAATTGAAGCTGAAAATTCTGAAAGAAATATATTTGCCACGCGATAATAAAATAAACTTTACGTATATAAGGAATTTTCATGAGAAATTAATCTATGAGGGGTAACCACCCTTAAGTGCATGTTATTATATTTCTACGAAATAAAATTAATTTAGCGTACAAAACCAAGCAGAGAAAATTTTTTTACACAGAGAGTTGAAAAATATACATTGCTTAACTTAGTAGAAACATTTTATGGGGGTAAACAACCCCAACAAAGTTAGGATCATACAAGAAAATTACCATATAGGTTGAATTGAAGCTGAAAATTCTGAAAAAAATATATTTGCCATGCAAAAATAAAATCAACTTTACGCATATTTGCATTTTCATGAGAAATTAATTTATGAGGTGTAACCATCCTTAAGTGCATGTTATTATATTTCTACAAAATAAAATTATTTTCGCGTACAAAACCAAGCAGAGAAAATTCTTTCACACAGAGAGTTGAAAAATATAAATTGTTCGATTTAGTTGAAACATTATAAACGCCTAAAATACCCCAAAAATAGTTACGATTATTAAAGCAAAGGACCAGATAGGGTGAATTGAAGCTGAAAATTCTGGAAGAAATATATTTGCCACGCGATAATAAAATAAACTGTACGTATATTTGCATTTTCATTAGGAATTAATTTATGAGGGGTAATCACCCTTAAGTGCATGTTATTATATTTCTACAAAATAAAATTAATTTCGCGTACAAAACCAAGCAGAGAAAATTCTTTCACACAGAGCGTTGAACAATATAAATTGCTCAATTTAGTTGAAACATTTTATGTGGGTAAACAACCCCAAAAAAAGTTAGGATCATACAAGAAAATTACCAGATAGGTTGAATTGAAGCTGAAAATTCTGAAAAAAATATAACTGCCATGCAAAAATAAAATAAACTTTACATATATTTGCATTTTCAAGAGAAATTAATTTATGTTTGGTAACCACCCTTAAGTGCATATTATTATATTTCTACAATTTAAAATTAATTTCGCGTACAAAACCAAGCACACAAAATTCTTTCACACAGAGCGTTGAACAATATAAATTGCTCAATTTAGTTGAAACATTATATAGGCCTTAAATACCCCAAAAATAGTTACGATTATTAAAGAAAATGACCAGATAGGTTGAATTGAAGCTGAAAATTCTGGAAGAAATATATTTGCCACGCGTAAATAAAATAAACTGTGCGTATATTTGCATTATCGTGAGGAATTAATTTATGTTGGGTAACCACCCTTAAGTGCATATTATTATATTTCTACAATTTAAAATTAATTTCGCGTACAAAACCAAGCAGAGAAAATTCTTTCACACAGAGCGTTGAACAATATAAATTGCTCAATTTAGTTGAAACATTTTATGGGGGTAAACAACCCCAAAAAAGTTAGGATCATACAAGAAAATTACCATATAGGTTGAATTGAAGCTAAAAATTCTGAAAAAAATGTATTTGCCATGCAAAAATAAAATCAACTTTACGCATATTTTCATTTTCATGATGAAGTAATTTATGTTGGGAAACCACCCTTAAGTGCATATTATTATATTTCTACAATTTAAAATTAATTTCGCGTACAAAACCAAGCACACAAAATTCCTTCACACAGAGAGTTGAAAAATATAAATTGCTCAATTTATTTGAAACATTTTATGGGGGTAAACAACCCCAAGAAAGTTACGATTACACAAGAAAATTACAAAATATGTTGAATTGGAACTAACAATTCTGAATGAAATATATTTGCCACGCGATAATAAAATAAACTTTACGTATATTTGCATTTTCATGAGGAATTAATTTATGAGGGGTAACAACCCTTAAGTGCATGTTTTTATATTTCTACAAAATAAAATTAATTTAGCGTACAAACCCTAGCAGAGAAAATTCTTTTACACAGAGAGTTGAAAAATATAAATTGTTCAATTTAGTTGAAACATTATATAGGCCAAAAATAGTTACGATTATTAAAGAAAATGACCAGATAGGTTGAATTGAAGCTGAAAATTCTGAAAGAAATATATTTGCCACGCGAGAATAAAATAAACTGTACGTATATTTGCATTTTTCATGAGGAATTAATTTATGTGGGGTAACCACCCTTAAGTGCATGTTATTATATTTCTACAATTTAAAATTAATTTCGCGTACAAAACCAAGCACACAAAATTCTTTCACACAGAGCGTTGAACAATATAAATTGCTCAATTTAGTTGAAACATTATATAGGCCAAAAATATTTACGTTTATCAAAGAAAATGACCAGATAGGTCGAATTGAAGCTGAAAATTCTGAAAGAAATATATTTGCCACGCGATAATAAAATAAACTGTACGTATATTTGCATTTTCATGAGGAATTAATCTATGAGGGGTAACCACCCTTAAGTGCATGTTATTATATTTGTACGAAATAAAATTAATTTAGCGTACAAAACCAAGCAGAGAAAATTTTTTTACACAGACAGTTGAAAAATATAAATTGTTCGATTTAGTTGAAACATTATAAACGCCTAAAATACCCCAAAAATAGTTACGATTATTAAAGCAAATGACCAGATAGGGTGAACTGAAGCTGAAAATTCTGGAAGAAATATATTTGCCACGCGATAATAAAATAAACTGTACGTATATTTGCATTTTCATTAGGAATTAATTTATGAGGGGTAACCACCCTTAAGTGCATGTTATTATATTTCTACAAAGTAAGATTAATTTCGCGTAAAAAACCAAGCAGAGAAAATTCTTTCACACAGAGAGTTGAAAAATATAATTTGCTTAATTTAGTTGAAACATTTTATGTGGGTAAACAACCTCAAAAAAGTGAGGAACAAAGAAGAAAATTACCAGATAGGTTGAATTGAAGCTCAAAATTCTGAAAAAACTATATATGCCATGCAAAAATAAAATGAGCTTTACGTATATTTGCATTTTCATGCGGAATTAATGTATGAGGGGTAACCACCCTTAAGTGCATATTATTATATTTCTACAATTTAAAATTAATTTCGCGTACAAAACCAAGCACACAAAATTCTTTCACACAGAGCGTTGAACAATATAAATTGCTCAATTTAGTTGAAGCATTATATAGGCCAAAAATAGTTACGTTTATTAAAGAAAATGACCAGATAGGTCGAATTGAAGCTGAAAATTCTGAAAGAAATATATTTGCCACGCGATAATAAAATAAACTTTACGTATATTTGCATTTTCATGAGAAATTAATCTATGAGGGGTAACCATCCTTAAGTGCATGTTATTATATTTCTACAAAATAAAATTAATTTAGCTTACAACACCAAGCACTGAAAATTCTTTCACACAGAGAGTTGAAAAATATAAATTGTTCAATTTAGTTGAAACATTATATAGGCCAAAAATAGTTACGATTATTAAAGAAAATGACCAGATAGGTTGAATTGAAGCTGAAAATTCTGAAAGAAATATATTTGCCACGCGATAATAAAATAAACTGTACGTATATTTGCATTTTCATGAGGAATTAATCTATGAGGGGTAACAACCCTTAAGTGCATGTTATTATATTTCTACGAAATAAAATTAATTTAGCGTACAAAACCAAGCAGAGAAAATTTTTTTACACAGAGAGTTGAAAAATATAAATTGCTTAACTTAGTTGAAAAATTTTATGGGGGTAAACAACACCAACAAAGTTAGGATCATAAAAGAAAATTACCATATAGGGTGAATTGAATCTGAAAATTATGAAAAAAATATATTTGCCATGCAAAAATAAAATAAACTTTACCGAAATTTGCATTTTCAAGAGATATTAATTTATGTTGGGTAACCATCCTTGAGTGCATGTTATTATATTTCTACAAAATAAAAATTATTTTCGCGTACAAAACCAAGCAGAGAAAATTCTTTCACACAGAGAGTTGAAAAATATAAATTGTTCGATTTAGTTGAAACACTATAAACGCCTAAAATACCCCAAAAATAGTTACGATTATTAAAGCAAATGACCAGATAGGGTGAATTGAAGCTGAAAATTCTGGAAGAAATATATTTGCCACGCGATAATAAAAAAAACTGTACGTATATTTGCATTTTCATTAGGAATTAATTTATGAGGGGTAACCACCCTTAAGTGCATGTTATTATGTTTCTACGAAATAAAATTAATTTAGCGTACAAAACCAAGCAGAGAAAATTTTTTTACACAGAGAGTTGAAAAATATAAATTGCTTAACTTAGTTGAAACATTTTATAGGGGTAAACAACCCCAAAAAGTTAGGATCATACAAGAAAATTACCACATTGGTTGAACTGAAGCTGAAAATTCTGAAAAAAATATATTTGCCATGCAAAAATAAAATAAACTTTACGTATATTTGCATTTTCAAGAGAAATTAATTTATGTTGGGTAACCACCCTTAAGTGCATATTATTATATTTCTACAAAACAAAATTATTTTCGCGTACAAAACCAAGCAGAGAAAATTCTTTCACACAGAGAGTTGAAAAATATAAATTGTTCGATTTAGTTGAAACATTTTATGGGGGTAAGCAACCCCAAAAAAGTTGCGATTACACAAGAAAATTACAAAATATGTTGAATTGGAGCTAACAGTTCTGAAAGAAATATATTTGCAACGCGATAATAAAATAAACTGTACGTATATTTGCATTTTCATGAGGAATTAATCTATGAGGGGTAACCATCCTTAAGTGCATGTTATTATATTGCTACAAAATAAAATTAATTTAGCTTACAAAACCAAGCACAGAAAATTCGTTCACACAGAGAGTTGAAAAATATAAATTGTTCAATTTAGTTGAAACATTTTATGGGGGTAAGCAACCCCAAAAAAGTTGCGATTACACAAGAAAATTACAAAATATGTTGAATTGGAGCTAACAGTTCTGAAAGAAATATATTTGCCACGCGATAATAAAATAAACTGTACGTATATTTGCATTTTCATGAGGAATTAATCTATGAGGGGTAACCATCCTTAAGTGCATGTTATTATATTGCTACAAAATAAAATTAATTTAGCTTACAAAACCAAGCACACAAAATTCTTTCACACAGAGCGTTGAACAATATAAATTGCTCAATTTAGTTGAAACATTATATAGGCCAAAAATATTTACGTTTATCAAAGAAAATGACCAGATAGGTCGAATTGAAGCTGAAAATTCTGAAAGAAATATATTTGCCACGCGATAATAAAATAAACTGTACGTATATTTGCATTTTCATGAGGAATTAATCTATGAGGGGTAACAACCCTTAAGTGCATGTTATTATATTTCTACGAAATAAAATTAATTTAGCGTACAAAACCAAGCAGAGAAAATTTTTTTACACAGAGAGTTGAAAAATATAAATTGCTTAACTTAGTTGAAACATTTTATAGGGGTAAACAACCCCAAAAAGTTAGGATCATACAAGAAAATTACCAAATAGGTTGAATTGAAGATGAAAATTATGAAAAAAATATATTTGCCATGCAAAAATAAAATAAACTTTACCGAAATTTGCATTTTCAAGAGATATTAATTTATGTTGGGTAACCATCCTTGAGTGCATGTTATTATATTTCTACAAAATAAAATTATTTTCGCGTACAAAACCAAGCAGAGAAAATTTTTTTACACAGAGAGTTGAAAAATATAAATTGCTTAACTTAGTTGAAACATTTTATGGGGGTAAACAACCCCAAAAAGTTAGGATCATACAAGAAAATTACCAAATAGGTTGAATTGAAGATGAAAATTATGAAAAAAATATATTTGCCATGCAAAAATAAAATAAACTTTACCGAAATTTGCATTTTCAAGAGATATTAATTTATGTTGGGTAACCATCCTTGAGTGCATGTTATTATATTTCTACAAAATAAAATTATTTTCGCGTACAAAACCAAGCAGAGAAAATTCTTTCACACAGAGAGTTGAAAAATATAAATTGTTCGATTTAGTTGAAACATTATAAACGCCTAAAATACCCCAAAAATAGTTACGATTATTAAAGCAAATGACCAGATAGGGTGAATTGAAGCTGAAAATTCTGGAAGAAATATATTTGCCACGCGATAATAAAAAAAACTGTACGTATATTTGCATTTTCATTAGGAATTAATTTATGAGGGGTAACCACCCTTAACTGCATGTTATTATATTTCTACAAAATAAAATTAATTTCGGGTACAAAACCAAGCAGAGAAAATTCTTTCACACAGAGCGTTAAACAATATAAATTGCTCAATTTAGTTGAAACATTATATAGGCCTTAAATACCCCAAAAATAGTTACGATTATTAAAGAAAATGACCAGATAGGTTGAATTGAAGCTGAAAATTCTGGAAGAAATATATTTGCCACGCGTAAATAAAATAAACTGTGCGTATATTTGCATTATCATGAGGAATTAATTTATGTTGGGTAACCACCCTTAAGTGCATATTATTATATTTCTACAATTTAAAATTAATTTCGCGTACCAAACCAAGCACACAAAATTCTTTCACACAGAGCGTTGAACAATATAAATTGCTCAATTTAGTTGAAACATTATATAGGCCAAAAATAGTTACGTTTATTAAAGAAAATGACCAGATAGGTCGAATTGAAGCTGAAAATTCTGAAAGAAATATATTTGCCACGCGATAATAAAATAAACTTTACGTATATTTGCATTTTCATGAGAAATTAATCTATGAGGGGTAACCATCCTTAAGTGCATGTTATTATATTTCTACAAAATAAAATTAATTTAGCTTACAACACCAAGCACTGAAAATTCTTTCACACAGAGAGTTGAAAAATATAAATTGTTCAATTTAGTTGAAACATTATATAGGCCAAAAATAGTTACGATTATTAAAGAAAATGACCAGATAGGTTGAATTGAAGCTGAAAATTCTGAAAGAAATATATTTGCCACGCGATAATAAAATAAACTGTACGTATATTTGCATTTTCATGAGGAATTAATCTATGAGGGGTAACAACCCTTAAGTGCATGTTATTATATTTCTACGAAATAAAATTAATTTAGCGTACAAAACCAAGCAGAGAAAATTTTTTTACACAGAGAGTTGAAAAATATAAATTGCTTAACTTATCTGAAACATTTTATGGGGGTAAACAACCCCAAAAAAGTTAGGATCATACAAGAAAATTACCATATAGGTTGAATTGAAGCTAAAAATTCTGAAAAAAATGTATTTGCCATGCAAAAATAAAATCAACTTTACCGAAATTTGCATTTTCAAGAGATATTAATTTATGTTGGGTAACCATCCTTGAGTGCATGTTATTATATTTCTACAAAATAAAATTATTTTCGCGTACAAAACCAAGCAGAGAAAATTCTTTCACACAGAGAGTTGAAAAATATAAATTGTTCGATTTAGTTGAAACATTATAAACGCCTAAAATACCCCAAAAATAGTTACGATTATTAAAGCAAATGACCAGATAGGGTGAATTGAAGCTGAAAATTCTGGAAGAAATATATTTGCCACGCGATAATAAAAAAACTGTACGTATATTTGCATTTTCATTAGGAAGTAATTTATGAGGGGTAGCCACCATTAAGCGCATTTTGTTATATTTCTACAAAATAAAATTAATTTCGCGTACAAAACCAAGCAGAGAAAATTCCTTCACACAGAGAGTTGAAAAATATAAATTGCTCAATTTATTTGAAACATTTTATGGGGGTAAACAACCCCAACAAAGTTAGGATCATACAAGAAAATTACCATATATGTTGAATTGAAGCTGAAAATTCTGAAAAAAATATATTTGCCATGCAAAAATAATATCAACTTTACGCATATTTGCATTTTCATGATGAAGTAATTTATGTTGGGAAACCACCCTTAAGTGTATATTATTATATTTCTACAATTTAAAATTAATTTCGCGTACAAAACCAAGCACACAAAATTCTTTCACACAGAGCTTTGAACAATATAAATTGCTCAATTTAGTTGAAACATTTTATGGGGGTAAACAACCCCAAGAAAGTTACGATTACACAAGAAAATTACAAAATATGTTGAATTGGAACTAACAATTCTGAATGAAATATATTTGCCACGCGATAATAAAATAAACTTTACGTATATTTGCATTTTCATGAGGAATTAATTTATGAGGGGTAACCATCCTTAAGTGCATGTTATTATATTGCTACAAAATAAAATTAATTTAGCTTACAAAACCAAGCACAGAAAATTCGTTCACACAGAGAGTTGAAAAATATAAATTGTTCAATTTAGTTGAAACATTATATAGGCCAAAAATAGTTACGATTATTAAAGAAAATGACCAGATAGGTTGAAATGAAGCTGAAAATTCTGAAAGATATATATTTGCCACGCGATAATAAAATAAACTTTACGTATATTTGCATTTTCATGAGGAATTAATCTATGAGGGGTAACCACCCTTAAGTGCATGTTATTATATTTCTACGAAATAAAATTAATTTAGCGTACAAAACCAAGCAGAGAAAATTCTTTCACACAGAGAGTTGAAAAATATAAATTGTTCAATTTAGTTGAAACATTATATAGGCCAAAAATAGTTACGATTATTAAAGAAAATGACCAGATAGGTTGAATTGAAGCTGAAAATTCTGAAAGAAATATATTTGCCACGCGATAATTAAATAAACTTTACGCATATTTGCATTTTTATGAGGAAGTAATTTATGAGGGGTAACCACCCTTAAGTGCATGTTATCATATTTCTACAAAATAAAATTAGTTTTGCGTACAAAACCTAGCAGAGAAAATTCTTTCACACAGAGAGTTGAAAAATAAAAATTGCTTCAATTTAGTTGAAACATTATATAGGCCAAAAATAGTTACGATTATTAAAGAAAATGACCAGATAGGTTGAATTGAAGCTGAAAATTCTGAAAGAATTATATTTGCCACGCGAGAATAAAATGAACTTTACGTATATTTGCATTTTCATGCGGAATTAATGTATGAGGGGTAACAACCCTTAAGTGCATGTTATTATATTTCTACAATTTAAAATTAATGTCGCTTACAAAACCAAGCACACAAAATTCTTTCACAAAGAGAGTTGAAAAATATAAATTGCTCAATTTAGTTGAAACATTATATAGGCCAAAAATATTTACGTTTATCAAAGAAAATGACCAGATAGGTCGAATTGAAGCTGAAAATTCTGAAAGAAATATATTTGCCACGCGATAATAAAATAAACTGTACGTAAATTTGCATTTTCATGAGGAATTAATCTATGAGGGGTAACCACCCTTAAGTGCATGTTATTATATTTCAACGAAATAAAATTAATTTAGCGTACAAAACCAAGCAGAGAAAATTTTTTTACACAGAGAGTTGAAAAATATAAATTGTTCGATTTAGTTGAAACATTATAAACGCCTAAAATACCCCAAAAATAGTTACGATTATTAAAGCAAATGACCAGATAGGGTGAACTGAAGCTGAAAATTCTGGAAGAAATATATTTGCCACGCGATAATAAAATAAACTGTACGTATATTTGCATTTTCATTAGGAATTAATTTATGAGGGGTAATCACCCTTAAGTGCATGTTATTATATTTCTACAGAATAAAATTAATTTCGCGTACAAAACCAAGCAGAGAAAATTCTTTCACACAGAGCGTTGAACAATATAAATTGCTCAATTTAGTTGAAACATTTTATGTGGGTAAACAACCCCAAAAAAGTTAGGATCATACAAGAAAATTACCAGATAGGTTGAATTGAAGCTGAAAATTCTGAAAAAAATATATCTGCCATGCAAAAATAAAATAAACTTTACGTACATTTGCATTTTCAAGAGAAATTAATTTATGTTGGGTAACCACCCTTAAGTGCATATTATTATATTTCTACAATTTAAAATTAATTTCGCGTACAAAACCAAGCACACAAAATTCTTTCACACAGAGCGTTGAACAATATAAATTGCTCAATTTAGTTGAAGCATTATATAGGTCAAAAATAGTTACGTTTATTAAAGAAAATGACCAGATAGGTCGAATTGAAGCTGAAAATTCTGAAAGAAATATATTTGCAACGCGATAATAAAATAAACTTTACGTATATTTGCATTTTCATGAGAAATTAATCTATGAGGGGTAACCATCCTTAAGTGCATGTTATTATATTTCTACAAAATAAAATTAATTTAGCTTACAACACCAAGCACTGAAAATTCTTTCACACAGAGAGTTGAAAAATATAAATTGTTCAATTTAGTTGAAACATTATATAGGCCAAAAATAGTTACGATTATTAAAGAAAATGACCAGATAGGTTGAATTGAAGCTGAAAATTCTGAAAGAAATATATTTGCCACGCGATAATAAAATAAACTGTACGTATATTTGCATTTTCATGAGGAATTAATCTATGAGGGGTAACAACCCTTAAGTGCATGTTATTATATTTCTACGAAATAAAATTAATTTAGCGTACTAAACCAAGCAGAGAAAATTTTTTTACACAGAGAGTTGAAAAATATAAATTGCTTAACTTAGTTGAAACATTTTATGGGGGTAAACAACCCCAAAAAGTTAGGATCATACAAGAAAATTACCAAATGGGTTGAATTGAAGATGAAAATTATGAAAAAAATATATTTGCCATGCAAAAATAAAATAAACTTTACCGAAATTTGCATTTTCAAGAGATATTAATTTATGTTGGGTAACCATCCTTGAGTGCATGTTATTATATTTCTACAAAATAAAATTATTTTCGCGTACAAAACCAAGCAGAGAAAATTTTTTTACACAGAGAGTTGAAAAATATAAATTGCTTAACTTAGTTGAAACATTTTATGGGGGTAAACAACCCCAAAAAGTTAGGATCATACAAGAAAATTACCAAATAGGTTGAATTGAAGATGAAAATTATGAAAAAAATATATTTGCCATGCAAAAATAAAATAAACTTTACCGAAATTTGCATTTTCAAGAGATATTAATTTATGTTGGGTAACCATCCTTGAGTGCATGTTATTATATTTCTACAAAATAAAATTATTTTCGCGTACAAAACCAAGCAGAGAAAATTCTTTCACACAGAGAGTTGAAAAATATAAATTGTTCGATTTAGTTGAAACATTATAAACGCCTAAAATACCCCAAAAATAGTTACGATTATTAAAGCAAATGACCAGATAGGGTGAATTGAAGCTGAAAATTCTGGAAGAAATATATTTGCCACGCGATAATAAAAAAAACTGTACGTATATTTGCATTTTCATTAGGAATTAATTTATGAGGGGTAACCACCCTTAACTGCATGTTATTATATTTCTACAAAATAAAATTAATTTCGGGTACAAAACCAAGCAGAGAAAATTCTTTCACACAGAGCGTTGAACAATATAAATTGCTCAATTTAGTTGAAACATTATATAGGCCTTAAATACCCCAAAAATAGTTACGATTATTAAAGAAAATGACCAGATAGGTTGAATTGAAGCTGAAAATTCTGGAAGAAATATATTTGCCACGCGTAAATAAAATAAACTGTGCGTATATTTGCATTATCATGAGGAATTAATTTATGTTGGGTAACCACCCTTAAGTGCATATTATTATATTTCTACAATTTAAAATTAATTTCGCGTACCAAACCAAGCACACAAAATTCTTTTACACAGAGCGTTGAACAATATAAATTGCTCAATTTAGTTGAAACATTATATAGGCCAAAAATAGTTACGTTTATTAAAGAAAATGACCAGATAGGTCGAATTGAAGCTGAAAATTCTGAAAGAAATATATTTGCCACGCGATAATAAAATAAACTTTACGTATATTTGCATTTTCATGAGAAATTAATCTATGAGGGGTAACCATCCTTAAGTGCATGTTATTATATTTCTACAAAATAAAATTAATTTAGCTTACAACACCAAGCACTGAAAATTCTTTCACACAGAGAGTTGAAAAATATAAATTGTTCAATTTAGTTGAAACATTATATAGGCCAAAAATAGTTACGATCATTAAAGAAAATGACCAGATAGGTTGAATTGAAGCTGAAAATTCTGAAAGAAATATATTTGCCACGAGATAATAAAATAAACTGTACGTATATTTGCATTTTCATGAGGAATTAATCTATGAGGGGTAACAACCCTTAAGTGCATGTTATTATATTTCTACGAAATAAAATTAATTTAGCGTACAAAACCAAGCAGAGAAAATTTTTTTACACAGAGAGTTGAAAAATATAAATTGCTTAACTTAGTTGAAACATTTTATGGGGGTAAACAACCCCAAAAAGTTAGGATCATACAAGAAAATTACCAAATAGGTTGAATTGAAGATGAAAATTATGAAAAAAATATATTTGCCATGCAAAAATAAAATAAACTTTACCGAAATTTGCATTTTCAAGAGATATTAATTTATGTTGGGTAACCATCCTTGAATGCATGTTATTATATTTCTACAAAATAAAATTATTTTCGCGTACAAAACCAAGCAGAGAAAATTCTTTCACACAGAGAGTTGAAAAATATAAATTGTTCGATTTAGTTGAAACATTATAAACGCCTAAAATACCCCAAAAATAGTTACGATTATTAAAGCAAATGACCAGATAGGGTGAATTGAAGCTGAAAATTCTGGAAGAAATATATTTGCCACGCGATAATAAAAAAAACTGTACGTATATTTGCATTTTCATGAGGAATTAATTTATGAGGGATAACCACCCTTAAGTGCATGTTATTATATTTCTACAAAGTAAGATTAATTTCGCGTAAAAAACCAAGCAGAGAAAATTCTTTCACACAGAGAGTTGAAAAATATAATTTGCTTAATTTAGTTGAAACATTTTATGGGCTAAACAACCCCAACAAAGTTAGGATCATACAAGAAAATTACCATATATGTTGAATTGAAGCTGAAAATTCTGAAAAAAATATATTTGCCATGCAAAAATAATATCAACTTTACGCATATTTGCATTTTCAAGAGAAATTAATTTATGTTGGGAAACCACCCTTAAGTGCATATTATTATATTTCTACAATTTAAAATTAATTTCGCGTACAAAACCAAGCACACAAAATTCTTTCACACAGAGCGTTGAACAATATAAATTGCTCAATTTAGTTGAAACATTTTATGGGGGTAAGCAACCCAAAAAAGTTGCGATTACACAAGAAAATTACAAAATATGTTGAATTGGAGCTAACAGTTCTGAAAGAAATATATTTGCCACGCGATAATAAAATAAACTGTACGTATATTTGCATTTTCATGAGGAATTAATCTATGAGGGGTAACCATCCTTAAGTGCATGTTATTATATTGCTACAAAATAAAATTAATTTAGCTTACAAAACCAAGCACAGAAAATTCGTTCACACAGAGAGTTGAAAAATATAAATTGTTCAATTTAGTTGAAACATTATATAGGCCAAAAATAGTTACGATTATTAAAGAAAATGACCAGATAGGTTGAAATGAAGCTGAAAATTCTGAAAGATATATAGTTGCCACGCGATAATAAAATAAACTTTACGTATATTTGCATTTTCATGAGGAATTAATCTATGAGGGGTAACCACCCTTAAGTGCATGTTATTATATTTCTACGAAATAAAATTAATTTAGCGTACAAAACCAAGCAGAGAAAATTCTTTCACACAGAGAGTTGAAAAATATAAATTGTTCAATTTAGTTGAAACATTATATAGGCCAAAAATAGTTACGATTATTAAAGAAAATGACCAGATAGGTTGAATTGAAGCTGAAATTTCTGAAAGAAATATATTTGCCACGCGATAATAAAATAAACTTTACGTATATTTGCATTTTCATGAGGAATTAATTTATGAGGGGTAACCACCCTTAAGTGCATGTTATTATATTTCTACGAAATAAAATTAAATTAGCGTACAAAACCAAGCAGAGAAAATTCTTTCACACAGAGAGTTGAAAAATATAAATTGCTCAATTTAGTTGAAACATTATATAGGCCAAAAATAGTTACGATTATTAAAGAAAATGAACAGATAGGTTGAATTGAAGCTGAAAATTCTGAAAGAAATATATTTGCCACGCGATAATAAAATGAACTTTACGTATATTTGCATTTTCATGCGGAATTAATGTATGAGGGGTAACAACCCTTAAGTGCATGTTATTATATTTCTACAATTTAAAATTAATGTCGCTTACAAAACCAAGCACACAAAATTCTTTCACAAAGAGAGTTGAACAATATAAATTGCTCAATTTAGTTGAAACATTATATAGGCCAAAAAATATTTACGTTTATCAAAGAAAATGACCAGATAGGTCGAATTGAAGCTGAAAATTCTGAAAGAAATATATTTGCCACGCGATAATAAAATAAACTGTACGTAAATTTGCATTTTCATGAGGAATTAATCTATGAGGGGTAACCACCCTTAAGTGCATGTTATTATATTTCAACGAAATAAAATTAATTTAGCGTACAAAACCAAGCAGAGAAAATTTTTTTACACAGAGAGTTGAAAAATATAAATTGTTCGATTTAGTTGAAACATTATAAACGCCTAAAATACCCCAAAAATAGTTACGATTATTAAAGCAAATGACCAGATAGGGTGAACTGAAGCTGAAAATTCTGGAAGAAATATATTTGCCACGCGATAATAAAATAAACTGTACGTATATTTGCATTTTCATTAGGAATTAATTTATGAGGGGTAATCACCCTTAAGTGCATGTTATTATATTTCTACAGAATAAAATTAATTTCGCGTACAAAACCAAGCAGAGAAAATTCTTTCACACAGAGCGTTGAACAATATAAATTGCTCAATTTAGTTGAAACATTTTATGTGGGTAAACAACCCCAAAAAAAGTTAGGATCATACAAGAAAATTACCAGATAGGTTGAATTGAAGCTGAAAATTCTGAAAAAAATATATCTGCCATGCAAAAATAAAATAAACTTTACGTACATTTGCATTTTCAAGAGAAATTAATTTATGTTGGGTAACCACCCTTAAGTGCATATTATTATATTTCTACAATTTAAAATTAATTTCGCGTACAAAACCAAGCACACAAAATTCTTTCACACAGAGCGTTGAACAATATAAATTGCTCAATTTAGTTGAAGCATTATATAGGTCAAAAATAGTTACGTTTATTAAAGAAAATGACCAGATAGGTCGAATTGAAGCTGAAAATTCTGAAAGAAATATATTTGCAACGCGATAATAAAATAAACTTTACGTATATTTGCATTTTCATGAGAAATTAATCTATGAGGGGTAACCATCCTTAAGTGCATGTTATTATATTTCTACAAAATAAAATTAATTTAGCTTACAACACCAAGCACTGAAAATTCTTTCACACAGAGAGTTGAAAAATATAAATTGTTCAATTTAGTTGAAACATTATATAGGCCAAAAATAGTTACGATTATTAAAGAAAATGACCAGATAGGTTGAATTGAAGCTGAAAATTCTGAAAGAAATATATTTGCCACGCGATAATAAAATAAACTGTACGTATATTTGCATTTTCATGAGGAATTAATCTATGAGGGGTAACAACCCTTAAGTGCATGTTATTATATTTCTACGAAATAAAATTAATTTAGCGTACTAAACCAAGCAGAGAAAATTTTTTTACACAGAGAGTTGAAAAATATAAATTGCTTAACTTAGTTGAAACATTTTATGGGGGTAAACAACCCCAAAAAGTTAGGATCATACAAGAAAATTACCAAATGGGTTGAATTGAAGATGAAAATTATGAAAAAAATATATTTGCCATGCAAAAATAAAATAAACTTTACCGAAATTTGCATTTTCAAGAGATATTAATTTATGTTGGGTAACCATCCTTGAGTGCATGTTATTATATTTCTACAAAATAAAATTATTTTCGCGTACAAAACCAAGCAGAGAAAATTTTTTTACACAGAGAGTTGAAAAATATAAATTGCTTAACTTAGTTGAAACATTTTATGGGGGTAAACAACCCCAAAAAGTTAGGATCATACAAGAAAATTACCAAATAGGTTGAATTGAAGATGAAAATTATGAAAAAAATATATTTGCCATGCAAAAATAAAATAAACTTTACCGAAATTTGCATTTTCAAGAGATATTAATTTATGTTGGGTAACCATCCTTGAGTGCATGTTATTATATTTCTACAAAATAAAATTATTTTCGCGTACAAAACCAAGCAGAGAAAATTCTTTCACACAGAGAGTTGAAAAATATAAATTGTTCGATTTAGTTGAAACATTATAAACGCCTAAAATACCCCAAAAATAGTTACGATTATTAAAGCAAATGACCAGATAGGGTGAATTGAAGCTGAAAATTCTGGAAGAAATATATTTGCCACGCGATAATAAAAAAAACTGTACGTATATTTGCATTTTCATTAGGAATTAATTTATGAGGGGTAACCACCCTTAACTGCATGTTATTATATTTCTACAAAATAAAATTAATTTCGGGTACAAAACCAAGCAGAGAAAATTCTTTCACACAGAGCGTTGAACAATATAAATTGCTCAATTTAGTTGAAACATTATATAGGCCTTAAATACCCCAAAAATAGTTACGATTATTAAAGAAAATGACCAGATAGGTTGAATTGAAGCTGAAAATTCTGGAAGAAATATATTTGCCACGCGTAAATAAAATAAACTGTGCGTATATTTGCATTATCATGAGGAATTAATTTATGTTGGGTAACCACCCTTAAGTGCATATTATTATATTTCTACAATTTAAAATTAATTTCGCGTACCAAACCAAGCACACAAAATTCTTTTACACAGAGCGTTGAACAATATAAATTGCTCAATTTAGTTGAAACATTATATAGGCCAAAAATAGTTACGTTTATTAAAGAAAATGACCAGATAGGTCGAATTGAAGCTGAAAATTCTGAAAGAAATATATTTGCCACGCGATAATAAAATAAACTTTACGTATATTTGCATTTTCATGAGAAATTAATCTATGAGGGGTAACCATCCTTAAGTGCATGTTATTATATTTCTACAAAATAAAATTAATTTAGCTTACAACACCAAGCACTGAAAATTCTTTCACACAGAGAGTTGAAAAATATAAATTGTTCAATTTAGTTGAAACATTATATAGGCCAAAAATAGTTACGATCATTAAAGAAAATGACCAGATAGGTTGAATTGAAGCTGAAAATTCTGAAAGAAATATATTTGCCACGAGATAATAAAATAAACTGTACGTATATTTGCATTTTCATGAGGAATTAATCTATGAGGGGTAACAACCCTTAAGTGCATGTTATTATATTTCTACGAAATAAAATTAATTTAGCGTACAAAACCAAGCAGAGAAAATTTTTTTACACAGAGAGTTGAAAAATATAAATTGCTTAACTTAGTTGAAACATTTTATGGGGGTAAACAACCCCAAAAAGTTAGGATCATACAAGAAAATTACCAAATAGGTTGAATTGAAGATGAAAATTATGAAAAAAATATATTTGCCATGCAAAAATAAAATAAACTTTACCGAAATTTGCATTTTCAAGAGATATTAATTTATGTTGGGTAACCATCCTTGAATGCATGTTATTATATTTCTACAAAATAAAATTATTTTCGCGTACAAAACCAAGCAGAGAAAATTCTTTCACACAGAGAGTTGAAAAATATAAATTGTTCGATTTAGTTGAAACATTATAAACGCCTAAAATACCCCAAAAATAGTTACGATTATTAAAGCAAATGACCAGATAGGGTGAATTGAAGCTGAAAATTCTGGAAGAAATATATTTGCCACGCGATAATAAAAAAAACTGTACGTATATTTGCATTTTCATTAGGAATTAATTTATGAGGGGTAACCACCCTTAAGTGCATGTTATTATATTTCTACAAAATAAAATTAATTTCGCGTACAAAACCAAGCAGAGAAAATTCTTTCACACAGAGCGTTGAACAATATAAATTGCTTAATTTAGTTGAAAAATTTTATGGGGGTAAACAACCCCAACAAAGTTAGGATCATACAAGAAAATTACCATATAGGTTGAATTGAAGCTGAAAATTCTGAAAAAAATATATTTGCCATGCAAAAATAATATCAACTTTACGCATATTTGCATTTTCAAGAGAAATTAATTTATGTTGGGAAACCACCCTTAAGTGCATATTATTATATTTCTACAATTTAAAATTAATTTCGCGTACAAAACCAAGCACACAAAATTCTTTCACACAGAGCGTTGAACAATATAAATTGCTCAATTTAGTTGAAACATTTTATGGGGGTAAGCAACCCAAAAAAAGTTGCGATTACACAAGAAAATTACAAAATATGTTGAATTGGAGCTAACAGTTCTGAAAGAAATATATTTGCCACGCGATAATAAAATAAACTGTACGTATATTTGCATTTTCATGAGGAATTAATCTATGAGGGGTAACCATCCTTAAGTGCATGTTATTATATTGCTACAAAATAAAATTAATTTAGCTTACAAAACCAAGCACAGAAAATTCGTTCACACAGAGAGTTGAAAAATATAAATTGTTCAATTTAGATGAAACATTATATAGGCCAAAAATAGTTACGATTATTAAAGAAAATGACCAGATAGGTTGAAATGAAGCTGAAAATTCTGAAAGATATATAGTTGCCACGCGATAATAAAATAAACTTTACGTATATTTGCATTTTCATGAGGAATTAATCTATGAGGGGTAACCACCCTTAAGTGCATGTTATTATATTTCTACGAAATAAAATTAATTTAGCGTACAAAACCAAGCAGAGAAAATTCTTTCACACAGAGAGTTGAAAAATATAAATTGTTCAATTTAGTTGAAACATTATATAGGCCAAAAATAGTTACGATTATTAAAGAAAATGACCAGATAGGTTGAATTGAAGCTGAAAATTCTGAAAGAAATATATTTGCCACGCGATAATAAAATAAACTTTACGTATATTTGCATTTTCATGAGGAATTAATCTATGAGTGATAACCACCCTTAAGTATATGTTATTATATTTCTACAAAATAAAATTAATTTCGCGTACAAAACCAAGCAGAGAAAATTCTTTCACACAGAGAGTTGAAAAATATAAATTGCTCAATTTAGTTGAAACATTATATAGGCCAAAAATAGTTACGATTATTAAAGAAAATGAACAGATAGGTTGAATTGAAGCTGAAAATTCTGAAAGAAATATATTTGCCACGCGATAATAAAATAAACTGTACGTATATTTGCATTTTCATGAGGAATTAATTTATGTGGGGTAACCACCCTTAAGTGCATATTATTATATTTCTACAATTTAAAATTAATTTCGCGTACAAAACCAAGCACACAAAATTCTTTCACACAGAGCGTTGAACAATATAAATTGCTCAATTTAGTTGAAACATTATATAGGCCAAAAATAGTTACGTTTATCAAAGAAAATGACCAGATAGGTCGAATTGAAGCTGAAAATTCTGAAAGAAATATATTTGCCACGCGATAATAAAATAAACTGTACGTATATTTGCATTTTCATGAGGAATTAATCTATGAGGGGTAACCACCCTTAAGTGCATGTTATTATATTTGTACGAAATAAAATTAATTTCGCGTACAAAACCAAGCAGAGAAAATTTTTTTACACAGAGAGTTGAAAAATATAAATTGTTCGATTTAGTTGGAACATTATAAACGCCTAAAATACCCCAAAAATTGTTACGATTATTAAAGCAAATGACCAGATAGGGTGAACTGAAGCTGAAAATTCTGTAAGAAATATATTTGCCACGCGTTAATAAAATAAACTGTACGTATATTTGCATTTTCATTAGGAATTAATTTATGAGGGGTAACCACCCTTAAGTGCATGTTATTATATTTGTACAAAATAAAATTAATTTCGCGTACAAAACCAAGCAGAGAAAATTCTTTCACACAGAGCGTTGAACAATATAAATTGCTCAATTTAGTTGAAACATTTTATGTGGGTAAACAACCCCAAAAAAGTTAGGATCATACAAGAAAATTACCAGATAGGTTGAATTGAAGCTGAAAATTCTGAAAAAAATATATCTGCCATGCAAAAATAAAATGAACTTTACGTATATTTGCATTTTCAAGAGAAATTAATTTATGTTGGGTAACCACCCTTAAGTGCATATTATTATATTTCTACAATTTAAAATTAATTTCGCGTACAAAACCAAGCACACAAAATTCTTTCACACAGAGCGTTGAACAATATAAATTGCTCAATTTAGTTGAAGCATTATATAGGCCAAAAATAGTTACGTTTATTAAAGAAAATGACCAGATAGGTCGAATTGAAGCTGAAAATTCTGAAAGAAATATATTTGCCACGCGATAATAAAATAAACTTTACGTATATTTGCATTTTCATGAGAAATTAATCTATGAGGGGTAACCATCCTTAAGTGCATGTTATTATATTTCTACAAAATAAAATTAATTTAGCTTACAACACCAAGCACTGAAAATTCTTTCACACAGAGAGTTGAAAAATATAAATTGTTCAATTTAGTTGAAACATTATATAGGCCAAAAATAGTTACGATTATTAAAGAAAATGACCAGATAGGTTGAATTGAAGCTGAAAATTCTGAAAGAAATATATTTGCCACGCGATAATAAAATAAACTGTACGTATATTTGCATTTTCATGAGGAATTAATCTATGAGGGGTAACAACCCTTAAGTGCATGTTATTATATTTCTACGAAATAAAATTAATTTAGCGTACTAAACCAAGCAGAGAAAATTTTTTTACACAGAGAGTTGAAAAATATAAATTGCTTAACTTAGTTGAAACATTTTATGGGGGTAAACAACCCCAAAAAGTTAGGATCATACAAGAAAATTACCAAATAGGTTGAATTGAAGATGAAAATTATGAAAAAAATATATTTGCCATGCAAAAATAAAATAAACTTTACCGAAATTTGCATTTTCAAGAGATATTAATTTATGTTGGGTAACCATCCTTGAGTGCATGTTATTATATTTCTACAAAATAAAATTATTTTCGCGTACAAAACCAAGCAGAGAAAATTTTTTTACACAGAGAGTTGAAAAATATAAATTGCTTAACTTAGTTGAAACATTTTATGGGGGTAAACAACCCCAAAAAGTTAGGATCATACAAGAAAATTACCAAATAGGATGAATTGAAGATGAAAATTATGAAAAAAATATATTTGCCATGCAAAAATAAAATAAACTTTACCGAAATTTGCATTTTCAAGAGATATTAATTTATGTTGGGTAACCATCCTTGAGTGCATGTTATTATATTTCTACAAAATAAAATTATTTTCGCGTACAAAACCAAGCAGAGAAAATTCTTTCACACAGAGAGTTGAAAAATATAAATTGTTCGATTTAGTAGAAACATTATAAACGCCTAAAATACCCCAAAAATAGTTACGATTATTAAAGCAAATGACCAGATAGGGTGAATTGAAGCTGAAAATTCTGGAAGAAATATATTTGCCACGCGATAATAAAAAAAACTGTACGTATATTTGCATTTTCATTAGGAATTAATTTATGAGGGGTAACCACCCTTAAGTGCAAGTTAATATATTTCTAAAAAATAAAATTAATTACGCGTACAAAACCAAGCAGAGAAAATTCTTTCACACAGAGCGTTGAACAATATAAATTGCTCAATTTAGTTGAAACATTTTATGCGGGTAAACAACCCAAAAAAGTTAGGATCATACAAGAAAATTACCAGATAGGTTGAATTGAAGCATAAAATTCTGAAAAAAATATATTTGCCATGCAAAAATAAAATAAACTTTACCTAAATTTGCATTTTCCAGAGATGTTAATTTATGTTGGGTAACCATCCTTGAGTGCATGTTATTATATTTCTACGAAATAAATTATTTTCGCGTACAAAACCTAGCATAGAAAATTATTTTACACAGATAGTTGACAAATATAAATTGGTTAACTTATTTGAAACATTTTATGGGGGTAAACAACCCCAAAAAGTTAGGATCATACAAGAAAATTACCAAATAGGTTGAATTGAAGATGAAAATTATGAAAAAAATATATTTGCCATGCAAAAATAAAATAAACTTTACCGAAATTTGCATTTTCAAGAGATATTAATTTATGTTGGGTAACCATCCTTGAGTGCATGTTATTATATTTCTACAAAATAAAATTATTTTCGCGTACAAAACCAAGCAGAGAAAATTCTTTCACACAGAGAGTTGAAAAATATAAATTGTTCGATTTAGTTGAAACATTATAAACGCCTATAATACCCCAAAAATAGTTACGATTATTAAAGAAAATGACCAGATAGGTTGAATTGAAGCTGAAAGTTCTGGAAGAAATATATTTCCCACGCGTAAATAAAATAAACTGTGCGTATATTTGCATTATCATGAGGAATTAATTTATGTTCTGTAACCACCCTTAAGTGCATATTATTATATTTCTACAATTTAAAATTAATTTCGCGTACCAAACCAAGCACACAAAATTCTTTCACACAGAGCGTTGAACAATATAAATTGCTCAATTTAGTTGAAACATTATATAGGCCAAAAATAGTTACGTTTATTAAAGAAAATGACCAGATAGGTCGAATTGAAGCTGAAAATTCTGAAAGAAATATATTTGCCACGCGATAATAAAATAAACTTTACGTATATTTGCATTTTCATGAGAAATTAATCTATGAGGGGTAACCATCCTTAAGTGCATGTTATTATATTTCTACAAAATAAAATTAATTTAGCTTACAACACCAAGCACTGAAAATTCTTTCACACAGAGAGTTGAAAAATATAAATTGTTCAATTTAGTTGAAACATTATATAGGCCAAAAATAGTTACGATTATTAAAGAAAATGACCAGATAGGTTGAAATGAAGCTGAAAATTCTGAAAGAAATATATTTGCCACGCGATAATAAAATAAACTGTACGTATATTTGCATTTTCATTAGGAATTAATTTATGAGGGGTAACCACCCTTAAGTGCATGTTATTATATTTCTACAAAATAAAATTAATTTCGCGTACAAATCCAAGCAGAGAAAATTCTTTCACACAGAGCGTTGAACAATATAAATTGCTCAATTTAGTTGAAACATTTTATGTGGGTAAACAACCCCAAAAATTTAGGATCATACAAGAAAATTACCATATAGGTTGAATTGAAGCTGAAAATTCTGAAAGAAATATATTTGCCATTCAAAAATACTATAAACTTTACGTATATTTGCATTTTCATGAGGAATTAATCTATGAGGGGTAACCACCCTTAAGTGCATGTTATTATATTTCTACGAAATAAAATTAATTTAGCGTACAAAACCAAGCAGAGAAAATTCTTTCACACAGAGAGTTGAAAAATATAAATTGTTCAATTCAGTTGAAACATTATATAGGCCTAAAATACCCCAAAAATAGTTACGATTATTAAAGAAAATGACCAGATAGGTTGAATTGAAGCTGAAAATTCTGGAAGAAATATATTTGCCACGCGTAAATAAAATAAACTGTGCGTATATTTGCATTATCATGAGGAATTAATTTATGTTGGGTAACCACCCTTAAGTGCATATTATTATATTTCTACAATTTAAAATTAATTTCGCGTACAAAACCAAGCACACAAAATTCTTTCACACAGAGCGTTGAACAATATAAATTGCTCAATTTAGTTGAAACATTATATAGGCCTTAAATACCCCAAAAATAGTTACGATTATTAAAGAAAATGACCAGATAGGTTGAATTGAAGCTGAAAATTCTGGAAGAAATATATTTGCCACGCGTAAATAAAATAAACTGTGCGTATATTTGCATTATCATGAGGAATTAATTTATGTTGGGTAACCACCCTTAAGTGCATATTATTATATTTCTACAATTTAAAATTAATTTCGCGTACAAAACCAAGCACACAAAATTCTTTCACACAGAGCATTGAACAATATAAATTGCTCAATTTAGTTGAAACATTATATAGGCCAAAAATAGTTACGTTTATTAAAGAAAATGACCAGATAGGTCGAATTGAAGCTGAAAATTCTGAAAGAAATATATTTGCCACGCGATAATAAAATAAACTTTACGTATATTTGCATTTTCATGAGAAATTAATCTATGAGGGGTAACCATCCTTAAGTGCATGTTATTATATTTCTACAAAATAAAATTAATTTAGCTTACAACACCAAGCACTGAAAATTCTTTCACACAGAGAGTTGAAAAATATAAATTGTTCAATTTAGTTGAAACATTATATAGGCCAAAAATAGTTACGATTATTAAAGAAAATGACCAGATAGGTTGAATTGAAGCTGAAAATTCTGAAAGAAATATATTTGCCACGCGATAATAAAATAAACTGTACGTATATTTGCATTTTCATGAGGAATTAATCTATGAGGGGTAACAACCCTTAAGTGCATGTTATTATATTTCTACGAAATAAAATTAATTTAGCGTACAAAACCAAGCAGAGAAAATTTTTTTACACAGAGAGTTGAAAAATATAAATTGCTTAACTTAGTTGAAACATTTTATGGGGGTAAACAACCCCAAAAAGTTAGGATCATACAAGAAAATTACCAAATAGGTTGAATTGTAGATGAAAATTATGAAAAAAATATATTTGCCATGCAAAAATAAAATAAACTTTACCGAAATTTGCATTTTCAAGAGATATTAATTTATGTTGGGTAACCATCCTTGAGTGCATGTTATTATATTTCTACAAAATAAAATTATTTTCGCGTACAAAACCAAGCAGAGAAAATTCTTTCACACAGAGAGTTGAAAAATATAAATTGTTCGATTTAGTTGAAACATTATAAACGCCTAAAATACCCCAAAAATAGTTACGATTATTAAAGCAAATGACCAGATAGGGTGAATTGAAGCTGAAAATTCTGGAAGAAATATATTTGCCACGCGATAATAAAAAAAACTGTACGTATATTTGCATTTTCATTAGGAATTAATTTATGAGGGGTAACCACCCTTAAGTGCATGTTATTATATTTCTACAAAATAAAATTAATTTCGCGTACAAAACCAAGCAGAGAAAATTCTTTCACACAGAGCGTTGAACAATATAAATTGCTCAATTTAGTTGAAACATTTTATGTGGGTAAACAACCCCAAAAATTTAGGATCATACATGAAAATTACCATATAGGTTGAATTGAAGCTGAAAATTCTGAAAGAAATATATTTGACATTCAAAAATACTATAAACTTTACGTATATTTGCATTTTCATGAGGAATTAATCTATGAGGGGTAACCACCCTTAAGTGCATGTTATTATATTTCTACGAAATAAAATTAATTTAGCGTACAAAACCAAGCAGAGAAAATTCTTTCACACAGAGAGTTGAAAAATATAAATTGTTCAATTCAGTTGAAACATTATATAGGCCTAAAATACCCCAAAAATAGTTACGATTATTAAAGAAAATGACCAGATAGGTTGAATTGAAGCTGAAAATTCTGGAAGAAATATATTTGCCACGCGTAAATAAAATAAACTGTGCGTATATTTGCATTATCATGAGGAATTAATTTATGTTGGGTAACCACCCTTAAGTGCATATTATTATATTTCTACAATTTAAAATTAATTTCGCGTACAAAACCAAGCACACAAAATTCATTCACACAGAGCGTTGAACAATATAAATTGCTCAATTTAGTTGAAACATTATATAGGCCAAAAATAGTTACGTTTATTAAAGAAAATGACCAGATAGGTCGAATTGAAGCTGAAAATTCTGAAAGAAATATATTTGCCACGCGATAATAAAATAAACTTTACGTATATTTGCATTTTCATGAGAAATTAATCTATGAGGGGTAACCATCCTTAAGTGCATGTTATTATATTTCTACAAAATAAAATTAATTTAGCTTACAACACCAAGCACTGAAAATTCTTTCACACAGAGAGTTGAAAAATATAAATTGTTCAATTTAGTTGAAACATTATATAGGCCAAAAATAGTTACGATGATTAAAGAAAATTACCAGATAGGTTGAATCGAAGCTGAATATTCTGAAAGAAATATATATGCCACGCGATAGTAAAATAAACTGTACGTATATCTGCATTTTCATGAGGAAATAATCTATGAGGGGTAACAACCCTTAAGTGCATGTTATTATATTTCTACGAAATAAAATTAATTTAGCGTACAAAACCAAGCAGAGAAAATTTTTTTACACAGAGAGTTGAAAAATATAAATTGCTTAACTTAGTTGAAACATTTTATGGGGGTAAACAACCCCAAAAAGTTAGGATCATACAAGAAAATTACCAAATAGGATGAATTGAAGATGAAAATTATGAAAAAAATATATTTGCCATGCAAAAATAAAATAAACTTTACCGAAATTTGCATTTTCAAGAGATATTAATTTATGTTGGGTAACCATCCTTGAGTGCATGTTATTATATTTCTACAAAATAAAATTATTTTCGCGTACAAAACCAAGCAGAGAAAATTCTTTCACACAGAGAGTTGAAAAATATAAATTGTTCGATTTAGTTGAAACATTATAAACGCCTAAAATACCCCAAAAATAGTTACGATTATTAAAGCAAATGACCAGATAGGGTGAATTGAAGCTGAAAATTCTGGAAGAAATATATTTGCCACGCGATAATAAAAAAAACTGTACGTATATTTGCATATTCATTAGGAATTAATTTATGAGGGGTAACCACCCTTAAGTGCATGTTATTATATTTCTACAAAATAAAATTAATTTCGCGTACAAAACCAAGCAGAGAAAATTCTTTCACACAGAGCGTTGAACAATATAAATTGCTCAATTTAGTTGAAAAATTTTATGGGGGTAAACAACCCCAACAAAGTTAGGATCATACAAGAAAATTACCATATATGTTGAATTGAAGCTGAAAATTCTGAAAAAAATATATTTGCCATGCAAAAATAATATCAACTTTACGCATATTTGCATTTTCAAGAGAAATTAATTTATGTTGGGAAACCACCCTTAAGTGCATATTATTATATTTCTACAATCTAAAATTAATTTCGCGTACAAAACCAAGCACAGAAAATTCGTTCACACAGAGAGTTAAAAAATATAAATTGTTCAATTTAGTTGAAACATTATATAGGCCAAAAATAGTTACGATTATTAAAGAAAATGACCAGATAGGTTGAAATGAAGCTGAAAATTCTGAAAGATATATATTTGCCATGCAAAAATAAAATAAACTTTACGTATATTTGCATTTTCATGAGGAATTGATTTGTGAGGGGTAACAACCCTTAAGTTCATGTTATTATATTTCTACAAACTAAAATTAATTTCGCGTACAAAACCAAGCAGAGAAAATTCTTTCACACAGGGAGTTGAAAAATGTAATTTGTTCAATTCAGTTGAAACATTATATAGGCCTTAAATACCCCAAAAATAGTTACGATTATTAAAGAAAATGACCAGATAGGTTGAATTGAAGCTGAAAATTCTGAAAGAAATATATTTGCCACGCGATAATAAAATAAACTGTACGTATATTTGCATTTTCATTAGTAATTAATTTATGAGTAGTAAACACACTTAAGTGAATGTTATTATATTTCTACAAAATAAAATTAAATTCACGTACAAAACCAAGCAGAAAAAATTCTTTCACACAGAGAGTTGAAAAATGTAAATTTTTAAATTTAGTTGAAACAATATATAGGCCAAAAATAGTTACGATTATTAAAGAAAATGACCAGATAGGTTGAATTGAAGCTGAAAATTCTGAAAGAAATATATTTGCCACGCGATAATAAAATAAAGTGTACGTATATTTGCATTTTCATGAGGAATTAATTTATGTGGGGTAACCACCCTTAAGTGCATATTATTATATTTCTACAATTTAAAATTAATTTCGCGTAAAAAACCAAGCACACAAAATTCTTTCACACAGAGCGTTGAAAAATATAAATTGTTCAATTTAGTTGAAACATTATATAGGCCAAAAATAGTTACGATTATTAAAGAAAATGACCAGATAGGTTGAATTGAAGCTGAAAATTCTGAACGAAATATATTTGCTACGCTATAATAAAATAAACTGTACGCATATTTGCATTTTCATGAGGAATTAATTTATGAGGGGTAACCACACTTAAGTGCATGTTATAATATTTCTACAAAATAAAATAACTTTAGCGTACAAAACCTAGCAGAGAAAATTCTTTCACACAGAGAGTTGAAAAATATAAATTTCTCAATTTATTTGAAAAATTATATAGGCCAAAAATAGTTAAGATTATTAAAGAAAATTACCAGATAGGTCGAATTGAAGCTGAAAATTCTGGAAGAAATATATATGCCATGCAAAAATAATATAAACTTTACGTATATTTGCATTTTCAAGAGAAATTAATTTATGTTGGGAAACCACCCTTAAGTGCATATTATTATATTTCTACAATTTAAAATTAATTTCGCGTACAAAACCAAGCACACAAAATTCTTTCACACAGAGCGTTGAACAATATAAATTGCTCAATTTAGTTGAAACATTTTATGGGGGTAAGCAACCCCAAAAATGTTGCGATTACACAAGAAAATTACAAAATATGTTGAATTGGAGCTAACAGTTCTGAAAGAAATATATTTGCCACGCGATAATAAAATAAACTGTACGTATATTTGCATTTTCATGAGGAATTAATCTATGAGGGGTAACCATCCTTAAGTGCATGTTATTATATTGCTACAAAATAAAATTAATTTAGCTTACAAAACCAAGCACAGAAAATTCGTTCACACAGAGAGTTGAAAAATATAAATTGTTCAATTTAGTTGAAACATTATATAGGCCAAAAATAGTTACGATTATTAAAGAAAGTGACCAGATAGGTTGAAATGAAGCTGAAAATTCTGAAAGATATATATTTGCCATGCAAAAATAAAATAAACTTTACGTATATTTGCATTTTCATGAGGAATTGATTTGTGAGGGGTAACAACCCTTAAGTTCATGTTATTATATTTCTACAAACTAAAAATTAATTTCGCGTACAAAACCAAGCAGAGAAAATTCTTTCACACAGGGAGTTGAAAAATATAATTTGTTCAATTCAGTTGAAACATTATATAGGCCTTAAATACCCCAAAAATAGTTACGATTATTAAAGAAAATGACCAGATAGGTTGAATTGAAGCTGAAAATTCTGAAAGAAATATATTTGCCACGCGATAATAAAATAAACTGTACGTATATTTGCATTTTCATTAGGAATTAATTTATGAGGGGTAATCACCCTTAAGTGCATGTTATTATATTTCTACAAAATAAAATTAATTTCGCGTACAAAACCAAGCAGAGAAAATTCTTTCACACAGAGAGTTGAAAAATATAAATTGTTCAATTTAGTTGAAACATTATATAGGCCAAAAATAGTTACGATTATTAAAGAAAATGACCAGATAGGTTGAATTGAAGCTGAAAATTCTGAAAGAAATATATTTGCCACGCGATAATAAAATAAAGTGTACGTATATTTGCATTTTCATGAGGAATTAATTTATGTGGGGTAACAACCCTTAAGTGCATATTATTATATTTCTACAATTTAAAATTAATTTCGCGTAAAAAACCAAGCACACAAAATTCTTTCACACAGAGCGTTGAAAAATATAAATTGTTCAATTTAGTTGAAACATTATATAGGCCTTAAATACCCCAAAAATAGTTACGATTATTAAAGAAAATGACCAGATAGGTTGAATTGAAGCTGAAAATTCTGAAAGAAATATATTTGCCACGCGATAATAAAATAAACTGTACGTATATTTGCATTTTCATTAGGAATTAATTTATGAGGGATAAACACCCTTAAGTGCATGTTGTTATATTTCTACAAAATAAGATTAATTTCGCGTACAAAAACAAGCAGAGAAAATTCTTTCACACACAGAGTTGAAAAATATAAATTGTTCAATTTAGATGAAACATTATATAGGCCAAAAATAGTTACGATTATTAAAGAAAATGACCAGATAGGTTGAATTGAAGCTGAAAATTCTGAAAGAAATATATTTGCCACGCGATAATAAAATAAAGTGTACGTATATTTGCATTTTCATGAGGAATTAATTTATGTGGGGTAACAACCCTTAAGTGCATATTATTATATTTCTACAATTTAAAATTAATTTCGCGTAAAAAACCAAGCACACAAAATTCTTTCACACAGAGCGTTGAAAAATATAAATTGTTCAATTTAGTTGTAACATTATATAGGCCAAAAATAGTTACGATTATTAAAGAAAATGTCCAGATAGGTTGAATTGAAGCTGAAAATTCTGAACGAAATATATTTGCTACGCCATAATAAAATAAACTGTACGTATATTTGCATTTTCATGAGGAATTAATCTATGAGGGGTAACCACCCTTAAGTGCATGTTATTATATTTCTACGAAATAAAATTAATTTAGCGTACAAAACCAAGCCGAGAAAATTCTTTCACACAGAGAGTTGAAAAATATAAATTGTTCAATTTAGTTGAAACATTATATAGGCCAAAAATAGTTACGATTATTAAAGAAAATGACCAGATAGGTTGAATTGAAGCTGAAAATTCTGAAAGAAATATATTTGCCACGCGATAATAAAATAAACTGTACGTATATTTGCATTTTCATGAGGAATTAATTTATGTGGGGTAACCACTCTTAAGTGCATATTATTATATTTCTACAATTTAAAATTAATTTCGCGTACAAAACCAAGCACACAAAATTCTTTCACACAGAGCGTTGAACAATATAAATTGCTCAATTTAGTTGAAACATTATATAGGCCAAAAATAGTTACGATTATTAAAGAAAATGACCAGATAGGTTGAATTGAAGCTGAAAATTCTGAAAGAAATATATTTGCCACGCGATAATAAAATAAAGTGTACGTATATTTGCATTTTCATGAGGAATTAATTTATGTGGGGTAACAACCCTTAAGTGCATATTATTATATTTCTACAATTTAAAATTAATTTCGCGTAAAAAACCAAGCACACAAAATTCTTTCACACAGAGCGTTGAAAAATATAAATTGTTCAATTTAGTTGAAACATTATATAGGCCTTAAATACCCCAAAAATAGTTACGATTATTAAAGAAAATGACCAGATAGGTTGAATTGAAGCTGAAAATTCTGAAAGAAATATATTTGCCACGCGATAATAAAATAAACTGTACGTATATTTGCATTTTCATTAGGAATTAATTTATGAGGGGTAATCACCCTTAAGTGCATGTTATTATATTTCTACAAAATAAAATTAATTTCGCGTACAAAACCAAGCAGAGAAAATTCTTTCACACAGAGAGTTGAAAAATATAAATTGTTCAATTTAGTTGAAACATTATATAGGCCAAAAATAGTTACGATTATTAAAGAAAATGACCAGATAGGTTGAATTGAAGCTGAAAATTCTGAAAGAAATATATTTGCCACGCGATAATAAAATAAAGTGTACGTATATTTGCATTTTCATGAGGAATTAATTTATGTGGGGTAACAACCCTTAAGTGCATATTATTATATTTCTACAATTTAAAATTAATTTCGCGTAAAAAACCAAGCACACAAAATTCTTTCACACAGAGCGTTGAAAAATATAAATTGTTCAATTTAGTTGAAACATTATATAGGCCAAAAATAGTTACGATTATTAAAGAAAATGTCCAGATAGGTTGAATTGAAGCTGAAAATTCTGAACGAAATATATTTGCTACGCCATAATAAAATAAACTGTACGTATATTTGCATTTTCATGAGGAATTAATCTATGAGGGGTAACCACCCTTAAGTGCATGTTATTATATTTCTACGAAATAAAATTAATTTAGCGTACAAAACCAAGCCGAGAAAATTCTTTCACACAGAGAGTTGAAAAATATAAATTGTTCAATTTAGTTGAAACATTATATAGGCCAAAAATAGTTACGATTATTAAAGAAAATGACCAGATAGGTTGAATTGAAGCTGAAAATTCTGAAAGAAATATATTTGCCACGCGATAATAAAATAAACTGTACGTATATTTGCATTTTCATGAGGAATTAATTTATGTGGGGTAACCACCCTTAAGTGCATATTATTATATTTCTACAATTTAAAATTAATTTCGAGGACAAAACCAAGCACACAAAATTCTTTCAAACAGAGCGTTGAAAAATATAAATTGTTCAATTTTGTTGAAACATTATATAGGCCAAAAATAGTTACGATTATTAAAGAAAATGACCAGATAGGTTGAATTGAAGCTGAAAATTCTGAACGAAATATATTTGCCACGCGATAATAAAATAAACTGTACGTATATTTGCATTTTCATGTGGAATTAATCTATGAGGGGTAACCACCCTTAAGTGCATGTTATTATATTTCTACGAAATAAAATTAATTTAGCGTACAAAACCAAGCAGAGAAAATTCTTTCACACAGAGAGTTGAAAAATATAAATTGTTCAATTTAGTTGAAACATTATATAGGCCAAAAATAGTTACGATTATTAAAGAAAATGACCAGATAGGTTGAATTGAAGCTGAAAATTCTAAAAGAAATATATTTGCCACGCGATAATAAAATAAACTGTACGTATATTTGCATTTTCATGAGGAATTAATTTATGTGGGGTAACCACCCTTAAGTGCATGTTATTATATTTCTACGAAATAAAATTAATTTCGCGTACAAAACCAAGCACACAAAATTCTTTCACACAGAGCTTTGAACAATATAAATTGCTCAATTTAGTTGAAACATTATATAGGCCAAAAATAGTTACGTTTATCAAAGAAAATGACCAGATAGGTCGAATTGAAGCTGAAAATTCTGAAAGAAATATATTTGCCACGCGATAATAAAATAAACTGTACGTATATTTGCATTTTCATGAGGAATTAATCTATGAGGGGTAACCACCCTTACGTGCATGTTATTATATTTCTACGAAATAAAATTAATTTAGCGTACAAAACCAAGCAGAGGAAATTTTTTTACACAGAGAGTTGAAAAATATAAATTGCTTAACTTAGTTGAAACATTTTATGGGGGTAAACAACCCCAAAAAGTTAGGATCATACAAGAAAATTACCACATAGGTCGAATTGAAGCTGAAAATTCTGAAAGAAATATATTTGCCACGCGATAATAAAATAAACTGTACGTATATTTGCATTTTCATTAGGAATTAATTTATGAGGGGTAATCACCCTTAAGTATATGTTATTATATTTCTACAAAATAAAATTAATTTCGCGTACAAAACCAAGCAGAGAAAATTCTTTCACACAGAGAGTTGAAAAATATAAATTGCTCAATTTAGTTGAAACATTATATAGGCCAAAAATAGTTACGATTATTAAAGAAAATGACCAGATAGGTTGAATTGAAGCTGAAAATTCTGAAAGAAATATATTTGCCACGCGATAATAAAATAAAGTGTACGTATATTTGCATTTTCATGAGGAATTAATTTATGTGGGGTAACCACTCTTAAGTGCATATTATTATATTTCTACAATTTAAAATTAATTTCGCGTACAAAACCAAGCACACAAAATTCTTTCACACAGAGAGTTGAAAAATATAAATTGCTCAATTTAGTTGAAACATTATATAGGCCAAAAATAGTTACGATTATTAAAGAAAATGACCAGATAGGTCGAATTGAAGCTGAAAATTCTGGAAGAAATATATTTGCCACGCGATAATAAAATAAAGTGTACGTATATTTGCATTTTCATGAGGAATTAATTTATGTGGGGTAACAACCCTTAAGTGCATATTATTATATTTCTACAATTTAAAATTAATTTCGCGTACAAAACCAAGCACACAAAATTCTTTCACACAGAGCGTTGAACAATATAAATTGTTCAATTTAGTTGAAACATTATATAGGCCTTAAATACCCCAAAAATAGTTACGATTATTAAAGAAAATGACCAGATAGGTTGAATTGAAGCTGAAAATTCTGAAAGAAATATATTTGCCACGCGATAATAAAATAAACTGTACGTATATTTGCATTTTCATTAGGAATTAATTTATGAGGGGTAATCACCCTTAAGTGCATGTTATTATATTTCTACAAAATAAAATTAATTTCGCGTACAAAACCAAGCAGAGAAAATTCTTTCACACAGAGAGTTGAAAAATATAAATTGCTCAATATAGTTGAAACATTATATAGGCCAAAAATAGTTACGATTATTAAAGAAAATGACCAGATAGGTTGAATTGAAGCTGAAAATTCTGAAAGAAATATATTTGCCACGCGATAATAAAATAAAGTGTACGTATATTTGCATTTTCATGAGGAATTAATTTATGTGGGGTAACAACCCTTAAGTGCATATTATTATATTTCTACAATTTAAAATTAATTTCGCGTAAAAAACCAAGCACACAAAATTCTTTCACACAGAGCGTTGAAAAATATAAATTGTTCAATGTAGTTGAAACATTATATAGGCCAAAAATAGTTACGATTATTAAAGAAAATGTCCAGATAGGTTGAATTGAAGCTGAAAATTCTGAACGAAATATATTTGCTACGCCATAATAAAATAAACTGTACGTATATTTGCATTTTCATGAGGAATTAATCTATGAGGGGTAACCACCCTTAAGTGCATGTTATTATATTTCTACGAAATAAAATTAATTTAGCGTACAAAACCAAGCCGAGAAAATTCTTTCACACAGAGAGTTGAAAAATATAAATTGTTCAATTTAGTTGAAACATTATATAGGCCAAAAATAGTTACGATTATTAAAGAAAATGACCAGATAGGTTGAATTGAAGCTGAAAATTCTGAAAGAAATATATTTGCCACGCGATAATAAAATAAACTGTACGTATATTTGCATTTTCATGAGGAATTAATTTATGTGGGGTAACCACCCTTAAGTGCATATTATTATATTTCTACAATTTAAAATTAATTTCGAGGACAAAACCAAGCACACAAAATTCTTTCAAACAGAGCGTTGAAAAATATAAATTGTTCAATTTTGTTGAAACATTATATAGGCCAAAAATAGTTACGATTATTAAAGAAAATGACCAGATAGGTTGAATTGAAGCTGAAAATTCTGAACGAAATATATTTGCCACGCGATAATAAAATAAACTGTACGTATATTTGCATTTTCATGTGGAATTAATCTATGAGGGGTAACCACCCTTAAGTGCATGTTATTATATTTCTACGAAATAAAATTAATTTAGCGTACAAAACCAAGCAGAGAAAATTCTTTCACACAGAGAGTTGAAAAATATAAATTGTTCAATTTAGTTGAAACATTATATAGGCCAAAAATAGTTACGATTATTAAAGAAAATGACCAGATAGGTTGAATTGAAGCTGAAAATTCTAAAAGAAATATATTTGCCACGCGATAATAAAATAAACTGTACGTATATTTGCATTTTCATGAGGAATTAATTTATGTGGGGTAACCACCCTTAAGTGCATGTTATTATATTTCTACGAAATAAAATTAATTTCGCGTACAAAACCAAGCACACAAAATTCTTTCACACAGAGCTTTGAACAATATAAATTGCTCAATTTAGTTGAAACATTATATAGGCCAAAAATAGTTACGTTTATCAAAGAAAATGACCAGATAGGTTGAATTGAAGCTGAAAATTCTGAAAGAAATATATTTGCCACGCGATAATAAAATAAACTGTACGTATATTTGCATTTTCATGAGGAATTAATCTATGAGGGGTAACCACCCTTAAGTGCATGTTATTATATTTCTACGAAATAAAATTAATTTAGCGTACAAAACCAAGCAGAGGAAATTTTTTTACACAGAGAGTTGAAAAATATAAATTGCTTAACTTAGTTGAAACATTTTATGGGGGTAAACAACCCCAAAAAGTTAGGATCATACAAGAAAATTACCACATAGGTCGAATTGAAGCTGAAAATTCTGAAAGAAATATATTTGCCACGCTTAAATAAAATAAACTGTACGTATATTTGCATTTTCATTAGGAATTAATTTATGAGGGGTAACCACCCTTAAGTGCATGTTATTATATTTGTACAAAATAAAATTAATTTCGCGTACAAAACCAAGTAGGGAAAATTCTTTCACACAGAGAGTTGAAAAATATAAATTGTTCAATTCAGTTGAAACATTATATAGGCCAAAAATAGTTACGATTATTAAAGAAAATGACCAGATAGGTTGAATTGAAGCTGAAAATTCTGAAAGAAATATATTTGCCACGCGATAATAAAATAAAGTGTACGTATATTTGCATTTTCATGAGGAATTAATTTATGTGGGGTAACAACCCTTAAGTGCATATTATTATATTTCTACAATTTAAAATTAATTTCGCGTAAAAATCCAAGCACACAAAATTCTTTCACACAGAGCGTTGAAAAATATAAATTGTTCAATTTAGTTGAAACATTATATAGGCCAAAAATAGTTACGATTATTAAAGAAAATGTCCAGATAGGTTGAATTGAAGCTGAAAATTCTGAACGAAATATATTTGCTACGCCATAATAAAATAAACTGTACGTATATTTGCATTTTCATGAGGAATTAATCTATGAGGGGTAACCACCCTTAAGTGCATGTTAACATATTTCTACAAAATAAAATAAGTTTAGCGTTCAAAACCAAGCCGAGAAAAGTCTTTCACACAGAGAGTTGAAAAATATAAATTGTTCAATTTAGTTGAAACATTATATAGGCCAAAAATAGTTACGATTATTAAAGAAAATGACCAGATAGGTTGAATTGAAGCTGAAAATTCTGAAAGAAATATATTTGCCACGCGATAATAAAATAAACTGTACGTATATTTGCATTTTCATGAGGAATTAATTTATGTGGGGTAACCACCCTTAAGTGCATATTATTATATTTCTACAATTTAAAATTAATTTCGAGGACAAAACCAAGCACACAAAATTCTTTCAAACAGAGCGTTGAAAAATATAAATTGTTCAATTTTGTTGAAACATTATATAGGCCAAAAATAGTTACGATTATTAAAGAAAATGACCAGATAGGTTGAATTGAAGCTGAAAATTCTGAACGAAATATATTTGCCACGCGATAATAAAATAAACTGTACGTATATTTGCATTTTCATGTGGAATTAATCTATGAGGGGTAACCACCCTTAAGTGCATGTTATTATATTTCTACGAAATAAAATTAATTTAGCGTACAAAACCCAGCAGAGAAAATTCTTTCACACAGAGAGTTGAAAAATATAAATTGTTCAATTTAGTTGAAACATTATATAGGCCAAAAATAGTTACGATTATTAAAGAAAATGACCAGATAGGTTGAATTGAAGCTGAAAATTCTAAAAGAAATATATTTGCCACGCGATAATAAAATAAACTGTACGTATATTTGCATTTTCATGAGGAATTAATTTATGTGGGGTAACCACCCTTAAGTGCATGTTATTATATTTCTACGAAATAAAATTAATTTCGCGTACAAAACCAAGCACACAAAATTCTTTCACACAGAGCTTTGAACAATATAAATTGCTCAATTTAGTTGAAACATTATATAGGCCAAAAATAGTTACGTTTATCAAAGAAAATGACCAGATAGGTCGAATTGAAGCTGAAAATTCTGAAAGAAATATATTTGCCACGCGATAATAAAATAAACTGTACGTATATTTGCATTTTCATGAGGAATTAATCTATGAGGGGTAACCACCCTTACGTGCATGTTATTATATTTCTACGAAATAAAATTAATTTAGCGTACAAAACCAAGCAGAGGAAATTTTTTTACACAGAGAGTTGAAAAATATAAATTGCTTAACTTAGTTGAAACATTTTATGGGGGTAAACAACCCCAAAAAGTTAGGATCATACAAGAAAATTACCACATAGGTCGAATTGAAGCTGAAAATTCTGAAAGAAATATATTTGCCACGCGATAATAAAATAAACTGTACGTATATTTGCATTTTCATGAGGAATTAATTTATGTGGGGTAACCACCGTTAAGTGCATATTATTATATTTCTACAATTTAAAATTAATTTCGCGTACAAAACCAAGCACACAAAATTCTTTCACACAGAGCGTTGAACAATATAAATTGTTCGATTTAGTTGAAACATTATAAACGCCTAAAATACCCCAAAAATAGTTACGATTATTAAAGCAAATGACCAGATAGGGTGAGTTGAAGCTGAAAATTCTGGAAGAAATATATTTGCCACGCGATAATAAAATAAACTGTACGTATATTTGCATTTTCATTAGGAATTAATTTATGAGGGTTCAATCACCCTTAAGTGCATGTTATTATATTTCTACAAAATAAAATTAATTTCGCGTACAAAATCAAGCAGAGAAAATTCTTTCACACAGAGAGTTGAAAAATATAAATTGTTCAATTTAGTTGAAACATTATATAGGCCAAAAATAGTTACGATTATTAAAGAAAATGACCAGATAGGTTGAATTGAAGCTGAAAATTCTGAACGAAATATATTTGCCACGCGATAATAAAATAAACTGTACGTATATTTGCATTTTCATGAGGAATTAATTTATGAGGGATAGCCACCCTTAAGTGCATGTTATTATATTTCTACAAAATAAAATTAATTTCGCGTACAAAACCAAGCAGAGAAAATTCTTTCACACAGAGAGTTGAAAAATATAAATTGCTCAATTTAGTTGAAACATTATATAGGCCAAAAATAGTTACGATTATTAAAGAAAATGACCAGATAGGTCGAATTGAAGCTGAAAATTCTGGAAGAAATATATTTGCCTTGCAAAAATTAAATGAACTTTACGTATATTTGCATTTTCATGAGGAATTAATTTATGAGGGGTAACCACCCTTAAGTGCATGTTATTATATTTCTACAATTTAAAATTAATGTCGCTTACAAAACCAAGCACACAAAATTCCTTCACTCAGAGCGTTGAACAATATAAATTGCTCAATTTAGTTGAAACATTATATAGGCCAAAAATAGTTACGATTATTAAAGAAAATGACCAGATAGGTTGAATTGAAGCTGAAAATTCTGAAAGAAATATATTTGCCACGCGATAATAAAATAAACTGTACGTATATTTGCATTTTCATGAGGAATTAATTTATGTGGGGTAACCACCCTTAAGTGCATGTTATTATATTTCTACGAAATAAAATTAATTTAGCGTACAAAACCAAGCAGAGAAAATTCTTTCACACAGAGAGTTGAAAAATATAAATTGTTCAATTCAGTTGAAACATTATATAGGCCTTAGATACCCCAAAAATAGTTACGATTATTAAAGAAAATGACCAGATAGGTTGAATTCAAGCTGAAAATTATGGAAGAAATATATTTGCTACGCGTAAATAAAATACACTGTGCGTATATTGGCATTTTCATGAGGAATTAATTTATGTGAGGTAACCACCCTTAAGTGCATATTATTATATTTCTACAATTTAAAATTAATTTCGCGTACAAAACCAAGCACACAAAATTCTTTCACTCAGAGCGTTGAACAATATAAATTGCTCAATTTAGTTGAAACATTATATAGGCCAAAAATAGTTACGATTATTAAAGAAAATGGCCAGATAGGTTGAATTGAAGCTGAAAATTCTGAAAGAAATATATTTGCCACGCGATAATAAAATAAACTGTACGTATATTTGCATTTTCATGAGGAATTAATTTATGTGGGGTAACCACCCTTAAGTGCATATTATTATATTTCTACAATTTAAAATTAATTTCGAGGACAAAACCAAGCACACAAAATTCTTTCAAACAGAGCGTTGAAAAATATAAATTGTTCAATTTAGTTGAAACATTATATAGGCCAAAAATAGTTACGATTATTAAAGAAAATGACCAGATAGGTTGAATTGAAGCTGAAAATTCTGAACGAAATATATTTGCCACGCGATAATAAAATAAACTGTACGTATATTTGCATTTTCATGTGGAATTAATCTATGAGGGGTAACCACCCTTAAGTGCATGTTATTATATTTCTACGAAATAAAATTAATTTAGCGTACAAAACCAAGCAGAGAAAATTCTTTCACACAGAGAGTTGAAAAATATAAATTGTTCAATTTAGTTGAAACATTATATAGGCCAAAAATAGTTACGATTATTAAAGAAAATGACCAGATAGGTTGAATTGAAGCTGAAAATTCTAAAAGAAATATATTTGCCACGCGATAATAAAATAAACTGTACGTATATTTGCATTTTCATGAGGAATTAATTTATGTGGGGTAACCACCCTTAAGTGCATATTATTATATTTCTACAATTTAAAATTAATTTCGCGTACAAAACCAAGCACACAAAATTCTTTCACACAGAGCTTTGAACAATATAAATTGCTCAATTTAGTTGAAACATTATATAGGCCAAAAATAGTTACGTTTATCAAAGAAAATGACCAGATAGGTCGAATTGAAGCTGAAAATTCTGAAAGAAATATATTTGCCACGCGATAATAAAATAAACTGTACGTATATTTGCATTTTCATGAGGAATTAATCTATGAGGGGTAACCACCCTTACGTGCATGTTATTATATTTCTACGAAATAAAATTAATTTAGCGTACAAAACCAAGCAGAGGAAATTTTTTTACACAGAGAGTTGAAAAATATAAATTGCTTAACTTAGTTGAAACATTATAAACGCCTAAAATACCCCAAAAATAGTTACGATTATTAAAGCAAATGACCAGATAGGGTGAGTTGAAGCTGAAAATTCTGGAAGAAATATATTTGCCACGCGATAATAAAATAAACTGTACGCATATTTGCATTTTTATGAGGAAGTAATTTATGAGGGGTAACCACCCTTAAGTGCATGTTATCATATTTCTACAAAATAAAATTAGTTTTGCGTACAAAACCTAGCAGAGAAAATTCTTTCACACAGAGCGTTGAACAATATAAATGGCTTAATTTAGTTGAAACATTTTATGGGGGTAAACAACCCCAACAAAGTTAGGATCATACAAGAAAATTACCATATAGGTTGAATTGAAGCTGAAAATTCTGAAAAAAATATATTTGCCATGCAAAAATAAAATCAACTTTACGCATATTTGCATTTTCATGAGAAATTAATTTATGTTGGGTAACCACCCTTAAGTGCATGTTATTATATTTCTAAAATTAAAAATTAATTTCGCTTACAAAACCAAGCACACAAAATTCTTTCACACAGAGAGTTGAAAAATATAAATTGCTCAATTTAGTTGAAACATTTTATGGGGGTAAACAACCCCAAAAATTTAGGATCATACAAGAAAATTACCATATAGGTTGAATTGAAGCTGAAAATTCTGAAGGAAATATATTTGCCATTCAAAAATACTATAAACTTTACGTATATTTGCATTTTCATGAGGAATTAATCTATGAGGGGTAACCACCCTTAAGTGCATGTTATTATATTTCTACGAAATAAAATTAATTTAGCGTACAAAACCAAGCAGAGAAAATTCTTTCAAACAGAGAGTTGAAAAATATAAATTGTTCAATTCAGTTGAAACATTATATAGGCCTTAAATACCCCAAAAATAGTTTCGATTACTAAAGAAAATGACCAGATAGGTTGAATTGAAGCTGAAAATTCTGTAAGAAATATATTTGCCACGCGTAAATAAAATAAACTGTGCGTATATTTGCATTATCATGAGGAATTAATTTATGTTGGGTAACCACCCTTAAGTGCATATTATTATATTTCTACAATTTAAAATTAATTTCGCGTACAAAACCAAGCACACAAAATTCTTTCACACAGAGCGTTGAACAATATAAATTGCTCAATTTAGTTGAAACATTATATAGGCCAAAAATAGTTACGTTTATTAAAGAAAATGACCAGATAGGTCGAATTGAAGCTGAAAATTCTGAACGAAATATATTTGCCACGCGATAATAAAATAAACTTTACGTATATTTGCATTTTCATGAGAAATTAATCTATGAGGGGTAACCATCCTTAAGTGCATGTTATTATATTTCTACAAAATAAAATTAATTTAGCTTACAACACCAAGCACTGAAAATTCTTTCACACAGAGAGTTGAAAAATATAAATTGTTCAATTCAGTTGAAACATTATATAGGCCTTAGATACCCCAAAAATAGTTACGATTATTAAAGAAAATGACCAGATAGGTTGAATTGAAGCTGAAAATTCTGAAAGAAATATATTTGCCAAGGGATAATAAAATAAACTGTACGTATATTTGCATTTTCATGAGGAATTAATCTATGAGGGGTAACAACCCTTAAGTGCATGTTATTATATTTCTACGAAATAAAATTAATTTAGCGTACAAAACCAAGCAGAGAAAATTTTTTTACACAGAGAGTTGAAAAATATAAATTGCTTAACTTAGTTGAAACATTTTATGGGGGTAAACAACCCCAAAAAGTTAGGATAATACAAGAAAATTACCAAATAGGTTGAATTGAAGATGAAAATTATGAAAAAAATATATTTGCTATGCAAAAATAAAATAAACTTTACCGAAATTTGCATTTTCAAGAGATATTAATTTATGTTGGGTAACCATCCTTGAGTGCATGTTATTATATTTCTACAAAATAAAATTATTTTCGCGTACAAAACCAAGCAGAGAAATTTCTTTCACACAGAGAGTTGAAAAATATAAATTGTTCGATTTAGTTGAAACATTATAAACGCCTAAAATACCCCAAAAATCGTTACGATTATTAAAGCAAATGAACAGATAGGGTGAATTGAAACTGAAATTTCTGGAAGAAATATATTTGCCACGCGATAATAAAAAAAACTGTACGTATATTTGCATTTTCATTAGGAGTTAATTTATGAGGGGTAACCACCCTTAAGTGCATGTTATTATATTTCTACAAAATAAAATTAATTTCGCGTACAAAACCAAGCAGAGAAAATTCTTTCACACAGAGCGTTGATCAATATAAATTGCTCAATTTAGTTGAAACATTTTATGTGGGTAAACAACCCCAAAAAAGTTAGGATCATACAAGAAAATTACCAGATAGGTTGAATTGAAGCTGAAAATTCTGAAAAATATATATTTGCCATGCAAAAATAAAATAAACTTTACGTATATTTGCATTTTCAAGAGAAATTAATTTATGTTGGGTAACCACCCTTAAGTGCATATTATTATATTTCTACAATTTAAAATTAATTTCGCGTACAAAACCAAGCACACAAAATTCTTTCACACAGAGCGTTGAACAATATAAATTGCTCAATTTAGTTGAAACATTAGATAGGCCAAAAATAGTTACGATTATTAAAGAAAATGACCAGATAGGTTGAAATGAAGCTGAAAATTCTGAAAGATATATATTTGCCATGCAAAAATAAAATAAACTTTACGTATATTTGCATTTTCATGAGGAATTGATTTGTGAGGGGTAACAACCCTTAAGTTCATGTTATTATATTTCTACAAACTAAAATTAATTTCGCGTACAAAACCAAGCAGAGAAAATTCTTTCACACAGGGAGTTGAAAAATATAATTTGTTCAATTCAGTTGAAACATTATATAGGCCTTAAATACCCCAAAAATAGTTACGATTATTAAAGAAAATGACCAGATAGGTTGAATTTTAGCTGAAAATTCTGAATGAAATATATTTGCCACGCGATAATAAAATAAACTGTACGTATATTTGCATTTTCATTAGGAATTAATTTATGAGGGGTAACCACCCTTAAGTGCATGTTATTATATTTCTACAAAATAAAATTAATTTCGCGTACAAAACCAAGGAGGGAAAATTCTTTCACACAGAGACTTGAAAAATATAAATTGTTCAATTCAGTTGAAACATTATATAGGCCTTAAATACCCCAAAAATAGTTACGATTATTAAAGAAAATGACCAGATAGGTTGAATTGAAGCTGAAAATTCTGGAAGAAATATATTTGCCACGCGATAATAAAATAAACTTTACGTATATTTGCATTTTCATGAGGAATTAATTTATGAGGGGTAACAACCCTTAAGTGCATGTTGTTATATTTCTACAAAATAAAATTAATTTCGCGTACAAAGCCAAGCAGAGAAAATTCTTTTACACAGAGAGTTGAAAAATATAAATTGCTTAACTTAGTTGAACCATTTTATGTGGGTAAACTACCCCAAAAAGTTAGGATCATACAAGAAAATTACCACATAGGTTGAATTGAAGCTGAAAATTCTGAAAAAAATATATTTGCCATGCAAAAATAAAATAAACTTTCCGTATATTTGCATTTTCAAGAGAAATTAATTTATGTTGGGTAACCACCCTTAAGTGCATATTATTATATTTCTACAAAATAAAATTAGTTTTGCGTACAAAACCTAGCAGAGAAAATTCTTTCACACAGAGAGTTGAAAAATAAAAATTGTTCGATTTAGTTGAAACATTATAAACGCCTAAAATACCCCAAAAATAGTTACGATTATTAAAGCAAATGACCAGATAGGGTGAATTGAAGCTGAAAATTCTGGAAGAAATATATTTGCCACGCGATAATAAAATAAACTGTACGTATATTTGCATTTTCATTAGGAATTAATTTATGAGGGGTAACCACCCTTAAGTGCATGTTATTATATTTGTACAAAATAAAATTAATTTCGCGTACAAAACCAAGCAGAGAAAATTCTTTCACACAGAGAGTTGAAAAATATAAATTGTTCAATTCAGTTGAAACATTATATAGGCCTTAAATACCCCAAAAATAGTTTCGATTACTAAAGAAAATGACCAGATAGGTTGAATTGAAGCTGAAAATTCTGAAAGAAATATATTTGCCACGCGATAATAAAATAAACTGTACGTATATTTGCATTTTCATGAGGAATTAATCTATGAGGGGTAACCACCCTTAAGTGCATGTTATTATATTTCTACGAAATAAAATTAATTTAGCGTACAAAACCAAGCAGAGAAAATTCTTTCACACAGAGAGTTGAAAAATATAAATTGTTCAATTCAGTTGAAACATTATATAGGCCTTATATACCCCAAAAATAGTAACGATTATTAAAGAAAATGACCAGATAGGTTGAATTGAAGCTGAAAATTCTGGAAGAAATATATTTGCCACGCGTAAATAAAATAAACTGTACGTATATTTGCATTTTCATGAGGAATTAATTTATGTTGGGTAACCACCCTTAAGTGCATATTATTATATTTCTACAATTTAAAATTAATTTCGCGTACAAAACCAAGCACACAAAATTCTTTCACACAGAGCGTTGAACAATAAAAATTGCTCAATTCAGTTGAAACATTATATAGGCCAAAAATAGTTACGTTTATTAAAGAAAATGACCAGATAGGTCGAATTGAAGCTGAAAATTCTGAAAGAAATATATTTGCCACGCGATAATAAAATAAACTTTACGTATATTTGCATTTTCATGAGAAATTAATCTATGAGGGGTAACCATCCTTAAGTGCATGTTATTATATTTCTACAAAATAAAATTAATTTAGCTTAAAACACCAAGCACTGAAAATTCTTTCACACAGAGAGTTGAAAAATATAAATTGTTCAATTTAGTTGAAACATTATATAGGCCAAAAATAGTTACGATTATTAAAGAAAATGACCAGATAGGTTGAATTGAAGCTGAAAATTCTGAAAGAAATATATTTGCCACGCGATAATAAAATAAACTGTACGTATATTTGCATTTTCATGAGGAATTAATCTATGAGGGGTAACCACCCTTAAGTGCATGTTATTATATTTCTACGAAATAAAATTAATTTAGCGTACAAAACCAAGCAGAGAAAATTTTTTTACACAGAGAGTTGAAAAATATAAATTGCTTAAATTAGTTGAAACATTTTATGGGGGTAAACAACCCCAAAAAGTTAGGATCATACAAGAAAATGACCAGATAGGTTGAATTGAAGCTGAAAATTCTGAAAGAAATATATTTGCCACGCGATAATAAAATAAACTGTACGTATATTTGCATTTTCAAGAGAAAGTAATTTATGAGGGGTAGCCACCCTTAAGTGCATGTTATTATATTTCTACAAAATAAAATTATTTTAGAGTACAAAACCAAGCAGAGAAAATTCTTTCACACAGAGAGTTGAAAAATATAAATTGTTCAATTCAGTTGAAACATTATATAGGCCTTAAATACCCCAAAAATAGTTACGATTATTAAAGAAAATGAACAGATAGATTGAATTGAAGCTGAAAATTCTGAAAGAAATATATTTGCCAGGCGATAATAAAATAAACTGTACGTATATTCGCATTTTCATGAGGAATTAATCTATGAGGGGTAACCACCCTTAAGTGCATATTATTATATTTCTACGAAATAAAATTAATTTCGCGTACAAAACCAAGCACACAACATTTTTTCACACAGAGCGTTGAACAATATAAATTGCTCAATTTAGTTGAAACATTATATAGGCCAAAAATAGTTACGATTATTAAAGAAAATGACCAGATAGGTTGAATTGAAGCTGAAAATTCTGAAAGAAATATATTTGCCACGCGATAATAAAATAAACTTTACGTATATTTGCATTTTCATGAGGAATTAATTTATGAGGGATAGCCACCCTTAAGTGCATGTTATATTTCTACGAAATAAAATTAATTTCGCGTACAAAACCAAGCAGAGAAAATTCTTTTACACAGAGAGTTGAAAAATATTAATTGTTCAATTTAGGTGAAACATTTTATAGGCCAAAAATAGTTACGATTATTAAAGAAAATGACCAGATAGGTTGAATTGAAGCTGAAAATTCTGAAAGAAATATATTTGCCACGCGATAATAAAATAAACTGTACGCATATTTGCATTTTCATGAGGAAGTAATTTATGAGGGGTAGCCACCCTTAAGTGCATGTTATTATATTTCTACAAAATAAAATTATTTTCGCGTACAAAACCAAGCAGAGAAAATTCTTTTACACAGAGAGTTGAAAAATATAAATTGCTTAACTTAGTTGAAACATTTTATGGGGTTAAACAACCCCAAAAAGTTAGGATCATACAAGAAAATTACCATATAGGTTGAATTAAAGCTGAAAATTCTGAAAGAAATATATTTTCCACGCGATAATAAAATAAACTGTACGTATATTTGCATTTTCATGAGGAATTAATCTATGAGGGGTAACCACCCGTAAGTGCATGTTATTATATTTCTACGAAATAAAATTAATTTAGCGTACAAAACCAAGCAGAGAAAATTCTTTCACACAGAGAGTTGAAAAATATAAATTGCTCAAATCAGTTGAAACATTATATAGGCCTTAAATACCCCAAAAATAGTTACGATTATTAAAGAAAATGAACAGATAGATTGAATTGAAGCTGAAAATTCTGAAAGAAATATATTTGCCAGGCGATAATAAAATAAACTGTACGTATATTCGCATTTTCATGAGGAATTAATCTATGAGGGGTAACCACCCTTAAGTGCATATTATTATATTTCTACGAAATAAAATTAATTTCGCGTACAAAACCAAGCACACAAAATTTTTTCACACAGAGCGTTGAACAATATAAATTGCTCAATTTAGTTCAAACATTATATAGGCCAAAAATAGTTACGATTATTAAAGAAAATGACCAGATAGGTTGAATTGAAGCTGAAAATTCTGAAAGAAATATATCTGCCATGCGATAATAAAATAAACTGTACGTATATTCGCATTTTCATGAGGAATCAATCTATGAGGGGTAACCACCCTTAAGTGCATGTTATTATATTTCTACGAAATAAAATAAATTTAGCGTAAAAAACCAAGCAGAGAAAATTCTTTAACACAGAGAGTTGAAAAATATAAATTTTTCAATTTAGTTGAAACATTATATAGGCAAAAATAGTTACGATTATTAAAGAAAATGACCAGATAGGTTGAATTGAAGCTGAAAATTCTGAAAGAAATATATTTGCCACGCGATAATAAAATAAACTGTACGTATATTTGCATTTTCATGAGGAATTAATTTATGTGGGGTAACCACCCTTAAGTGCATATTATTATATTTCTACAATTTAAAATTAATTTCGCGTACAAAACCAAGCAGAGAAAATTCTTTTACACAGAGAGTTGAAAAATATAAATTGCTTAACTTAGTTGAAACATTTTATGGGGTTAAACAACCCCAAAAAGTTAGGATCATACAAGAAAATTACCATATAGGTTGAATTGAAGCTGAAAATTCTGAAAGAAATATATTTGCCACGCGATAATAAAATAAACTGTACGTATATTTGCATTTTCATGAGGAATTAATCTATGAGGGGTAACCACCCGTAAGTGCATGTTATTATATTTCTACGAAATAAAATTAATTTAGCGTACAAAACCAAGCAGAGAAAATTCTTTCACACAGAGAGTTGAAAAATATAAATTGCTCAAATCAGTTGAAACATTATATAGGCCTTAAATACCCCAAAAATAGTTACGATTATTAAAGAAAATGAACAGATAGGTTGAATTGAAGCTGAAAATTCTGAAAGAAATATATTTGCCAGGCGATAATAAAATAAACTGTACGTATATTCGCATTTTCATGAGGAATTAATCTATGAGGGGTAACCACCCTTAAGTGCATATTATTATATTTCTACGAAATAAAATTAATTTAGCGTACAAAACCAAGCAGACAAAATTCTTTAACACAGAGAGTTGAAAAATATAAATTGTTCAATTTAGTTGAAACATTATATAGGCCAAAAATAGTTACGATTATTAAAGAAAATGACCAGATAGGTTGAATTGAAGCTGAAAATTCTGAAAGAAATATATTTGCCACGCGATAATAAAATAAACTGTACGTATATTTGCATTTTCATGAGGAATTAATTTATGTGGGGTAACCACCCTTAAGTGCATATTATTATATTTCTACAATTTAAAATTAATTTCGCGTACAAAACCAAGCACACAAAATTCTTTCACACAGAGCGTTGAACAATATAAATTGCTCAATTTAGTTGAAACATTATATAGGCCAAAAATAGTTACGTTTATTAAAGAAAATGACCAGATAGGTCGAATTGAAGCTGAAAATTCTGAAAGAAATATATTTGACACGCGATAATAAAATAAACTTTACGTATATTTGCATTTTCATGAGAAATTAATCTATGAGGGGTAACCATCCTTAAGTGCATGTTATTATATTTCTACAAAATAAAATTAATTTAGCTTACAACACCAAGCACAGAAAATTCTTTCACACAGAGAGTTGAAAAATATAAATTGTTCAATTTAGTTGAAACATTATATAGGCCAAAAATAGTTACGATTATTAAAGAAAATGACCAGATAGGTTGAATTGAAGCTGAAAATTCTGAAAGAAATATATTTGCCACGCGATAATAAAATAAACTGTACGTATATTTGCATTTTCATGAGGAATTAATTTATGTGGGGTAACCACCCTTAAGTGCATATTATTATATTTCTACAATTTAAAATTAATTTCGCGTACAAAACCAAGCAGAGAAAATTCTTTTACACAGAGAGTTGAAAAATATAAATTGCTTAACTTAGTTGAAACATTTTATGGGGTTAAACAACCCCAAAAAGTTAGGATCATACAAGAAAATTACCATATAGGTTGAATTGAAGCTGAAAATTCTGAAAGAAATATATTTGCCACGCGATAATAAAATAAACTGTACGTATATTTGCATTTTCATGAGGAATTAATCTATGAGGGGTAACCACCCGTAAGTGCATGTTATTATATTTCTACGAAATAAAATTAATTTAGCGTACAAAACCAAGCAGAGAAAATTCTTTCACACAGAGAGTTGAAAAATATAAATTGCTCAAATCAGTTGAAACATTATATAGGCCTTAAATACCCCAAAAATAGTTACGATTATTAAAGAAAATGAACAGATAGGTTGAATTGAAGCTGAAAATTCTGAAAGAAATATATTTGCCACGCGATAATAAAATAAACTTTACGTATATTTGCATTTTCATGAGGAATTAATCTATGAGGGGTAACCACCCTTAAGTGCATGTTATTATATTTCTACGAAATAAAATTAATTTAGCGTACAAAACCAAGCAGACAAAATTCTTTAACACAGAGAGTTGAAAAATATAAATTGTTCAATTTAGTTGAAACATTATATAGGCCAAAAATAGTTACGATTATTAAAGAAAATGACCAGATAGGTTGAATTGAAGCTGAAAATTCTGAAAGAAATATATTTGCCATGCGATAATAAAATAAACTGTACGTATATTCGCATTTTCATGAGGAATCAATCTATGAGGGGTAACCACCCTTAAGTGCATGTTATTATATTTCTACGAAATAAAATTAATTTAGCGTACAAAACCAAGCAGAGAAAATTCTTTTACACAGAGAGTTGAAAAATATAAATTGTTCAATTTAGTTGAAACATTATATAGGCCAAAAATAGTTACGATTATTAAAGAAAATGACCAGATAGGTTGAATTGAAGCTGAAAATTCTGAAAGAAATATATTTGCCACGCGATAATAAAATAAACTGTACGTATATTTGCATTTTCAAGAGAAAGTAATTTATGAGGGGTAGCCACCCTTAAGTGCATGTTATTATATTTCTACAAAATAAAATAATTTTCGCGTACAAAAACCAAGCAGAGAAAATTCTTTTACACCTAGAGTTTAAAAATATAAATTGCTTAATTTAGTTGAAAAATTTTATGGGGTTAAACAACCCCAGAAAAGTTAGGATCATACAAGAAAATTACCATATAGGTTGAATTGAAGCTGAAAATTCTGGAAGAAATATATTTGCCACGCGATAATAAAATAAACTGTACGTATATTTGCATTTTCATGAGGAATTAATCTATGAGGGGTAACCACCCGTAAGTGCATGTTATTATATTTCTACGAAATAAAATTAATTTAGCGTACAAAACCAAGCAGAGAAAATTCTTTCACACAGAGAGTTGAAAAATATAAATTGCTCAAATCAGTTGAAACATTATATAGGCCTTAAATACCCCAAAAATAGTTACGATTATTAAAGAAAATGAACAGATAGGTTGAATTGAAGCTGAAAATTCTGAAAGAAATATATTTGCCACGCGATAATAAAATAAACTTTACGTATATTTGCATTTTCATGAGGAATTAATCTATGAGGGGTAACCACCCTTAAGTGCATATTATTATATTTCTACGAAATAAAATTAATTTCGCGTACAAAACCAAGCACACAAAATTTTTTCACACAGAGCGTTGAACAATATAAATTGCTCAATTTAGTTCAAACATTATATAGGCCAAAAATAGTTACGATTATTAAAGAAAATGACCAGATAGGTTGAATTGAAGCTGAAAATTCTGAAAGAAATATATCTGCCATGCGATAATAAAATAAACTGTACGTATATTCGCATTTTCATGAGGAATCAATCTATGAGGGGTAACCACCCTTAAGTGCATGTTATTATATTTCTACGAAATAAAATAAATTTAGCGTAAAAAACCAAGCAGAGAAAATTCTTTAACACAGAGCGTTGAACAATATAAATTGCTCAATTTAGTTGAAACATTATATAGGCCAAAAATAGTTACGTTTATTAAAGAAAATGACCAGATAGGTCGAATTGAAGCTGAAAATTCTGAAAGAAATATATTTGACACGCGATAATAAAATAAACTTTACGTATATTTGCATTTTCATGAGAAATTAATCTATGAGGGGTAACCATCCTTAAGTGCATGTTATTATATTTCTACAAAATAAAATTAATTTAGCTTACAACACCAAGCACAGAAAATTCTTTCACACAGAGAGTTGAAAAATATAAATTGTTCAATTTAGTTGAAACATTATATAGGCCAAAAATAGTTACGATTATTAAAGAAAATGACCAGATAGGTTGAATTGAAGCTGAAAATTCTGAAAGAAATATATTTGCCACGCGATAATAAAATAAACTGTACGTATATTTGCATTTTCATGAGGAATTAATTTATGTGGGGTAACCACCCTTAAGTGCATATTATTATATTTCTACAATTTAAAATTAATTTCGCGTACAAAACCAAGCAGAGAAAATTCTTTTACACAGAGAGTTGAAAAATATAAATTGCTTAACTTAGTTGAAACATTTTATGGGGTTAAACAACCCCAAAAAGTTAGGATCATACAAGAAAATTACCATATAGGTTGAATTGAAGCTGAAAATTCTGAAAGAAATATATTTGCCACGCGATAATAAAATAAACTGTACGTATATTTGCATTTTCATGAGGAATTAATCTATGAGGGGTAACCACCCGTAAGTGCATGTTATTATATTTCTACGAAATAAAATTAATTTAGCGTACAAAACCAAGCAGAGAAAATTCTTTCACACAGAGAGTTGAAAAATATAAATTGCTCAAATCAGTTGAAACATTATATAGGCCTTAAATACCCCAAAAATAGTTACGATTATTAAAGAAAATGAACAGATAGGTTGAATTGAAGCTGAAAATTCTGAAAGAAATATATTTGCCACGCGATAATAAAATAAACTTTACGTATATTTGCATTTTCATGAGGAATTAATCTATGAGGGGTAACCACCCTTAAGTGCATGTTATTATATTTCTACGAAATAAAATTAATTTAGCGTACAAAACCAAGCAGACAAAATTCTTTAACACAGAGAGTTGAAAAATATAAATTGTTCAATTTAGTTGAAACATTATATAGGCCAAAAATAGTTACGATTATTAAAGAAAATGACCAGATAGGTTGAATTGAAGCTGAAAATTCTGAAAGAAATATATTTGCCACGCGATAATAAAATAAACTGTACGTATATTTGCATTTTCATGAGGAATTAATTTATGTGGGGTAACCACCCTTAAGTGCATATTATTATATTTCTACAATTTAAAATTAATTTCGCGTACAAAACCAAGCACACAAAATTCTTTCACACAGAGCGTTGAACAATATAAATTGCTCAATTTAGTTGAAACATTATATAGGCCAAAAATAGTTACGTTTATTAAAGAAAATGACCAGATAGATCGAATTGAAGCTGAAAATTCTGAAAGAAATATATTTGACACGCGATAATAAAAATAAACTTTACGTATATTTGCATTTTCATGAGAAATTAATCTATGAGGGGTAACCATCCTTAAGTGCATGTTATTATATTTCTACAAAATAAAATTAATTTAGCTTACAACACCAAGCACAGAAAATTCTTTCACACAGAGAGTTGAAAAATATAAATTGTTCAATTTAGTTGAAACATTATATAGGCCAAAAATAGTTACGATTTTTAAAGAAAATGACCAGATAGGTTGAATTGAAGCTGAAAATTCTGAAAGAAATATATTTGCCACGCGATAATAAAATAAACTGTACGTATATTTGCATTTTCATGAGGAATGAATCTATGAGGGGTAACCACCCTTAAGTGCATGTTATTATATTTCTACGAAATAAAATTAATTTAGCGTACAAAACCAAGCAGAGAAAATTTTTTTACACAGAGAGTTGAAAAATATAAATTGCATAACTTAGTTGAAACATTTTATGGGGGTAAATAACCCCAAAAAGTTAGGTTCATACAAGAAAATTACCACATAGGTTGAATTGAAGCTGAAAATTCTGAAAAAAATATATTTGCCATGCAAAAATAAAATAAACTGTACGTATATTTCCATTTTCATGAGGAATGAATCTATAAGGGGTAAATAACCTTAAGTGCATGTTATTATATTTCTACAAAATAAAAATTATTTTAGCGTACAAAACCAAGCAGAGAAAATTCTTTTACACAGAGAGTTGAAAAATATAAATTGTTCGCTTTAGTTGAAACATTATAAACGCCTAAAATACCCCAAAAATAGTTACGATTATTAAAGCAAATGACCAGATAGGGTGAATTGAAGCTGAGAATTCTGGAAGAAATATATTTGCCACGCGATAATAAAATAAACTGTACGTATGTTTGCATGTTCATTAGGAATTAATTAGTGAGGGGTAACCACCCTTAAGTGCATGTTATTATGTTTCTACAATTTAAAATTAATTTCGCGTACAAAACCAAGCACACAAAATTATTTCACACAGAGCGTTGAACAATATAAATTGCTCAATTTAGTTGAAACATTATATGGGGGTAAACAACCCCAAAAAAGGTACGATTACACAAGTAAATTAAAAAATATGTTGAATTGGAGCTAACAATTCTGAAAGAAATATATTTGCCACGCGATAATAAAATAAACTGTACGTATATTTGCATTTTCATGAGGAATTAATCTATGAGGGGTAACCATCCTTAAGTGCATGTTATTATATTTCTACAAAATAAAATTCATTTATCTTACAAAACCGAGCACAGAAAATTCGTTCACACAGAGAGTTGAAAAATATAAATTGTTCAATTTAGTTGAAACATTATATAGGCCAAAAATAGTTACGATCATTAAAGAAAATGACCAGATAGGTTGAATTGAAGCTGAAAATTCTGGAAGAAATATATTTGCCACGCGATAATAAAAAAAACTGTACGTATATTTGCATTTTCATTAGGAATTAATTTATGAGGGGTAACCACCCTTAAGTGCATGTTATTATATTTCTACAAAATAAAATTAATTTCGCGTACAAAACCAAGCACACAAAATTCTTTCACACAGAGCGTTGAACAATATAAATTGCTCAATTTCGTTGAAACATTATATAGGCCAAAAATAGTTACGATTATTAAAGAAAATGACCAGATAGGTTGAATTGAGGCTGAAAATTCCGGAAGAAATATATTTGCCATGCGATAATAAAATAAACTTTACGTATATTTGCATTTTCATAAGAATTTAATTTATGAAGAGTGACCACCCTTAAGTGAATGTTATTATATTTCTACAAAATAAAATTAAATTCACGTACAAAACAATGCAGAAAAAATTCTTTCACACAGAGAGTTGAAAAATGTAAATTGTTAAATTTAGTTGAAACATTATATAGGCCAAAAATAGTTACGATTATTAAAGAAAATGACCAGATAGGTTGAATTGAAGCTGAAAATTCTGAAAGAAATATATTTGCCACGCGATAATAAAATAAACTGAACGTACATTTGCATTTTCATGAGGAATGAATCTATGAGGGGTAACCACCCTTAAGTGCATGTTATTATATTTCTACGAAATAAAATTAATTTAGCGTACAAAACCAAGCAGAGAAAATTTTTTTACACAGAGAGTTGAAAAATATAAATTGCATAACATAGTTGAAACATTTTATGGGGGTAAATAACCCCAAAAAGTTAGGATCATACAAGAAAATTACCACATAGGTTGAATTGAAGCTGAAAATTCTGAAAAAAATATATTTGCCATGCAAAAATAAAATAAACTGTACGTATATTTGCATTTTCATGAGGAATGAATCTATGAGGGGTAACCACCCTTAAGTGCATGTTATTATATTTCTACAAAATAAAATTATTTTAGCGTACAAAACCAAGCAGAGAAAATTCTTTCTCACAGAGAGTTGAAAAATATAAATTGTTCAATTCAGTTTAAACATTATATAGGCCTTAAATACCCCAAAAATAGTTACGATTATTAAAGAAAATGAACAGATAGATTGAATTGAAGCTGAAAATTCTGAAAGAAATATATTTGCCAGGCGATAATAAAATAAAATGTACGTATATTCGCATTTTCATGAGGAATTAATCTATGAGGGGTAACCACCCTTAAGTGCATATTATTATATTTCTACGAAATAAAATTAATTTCGCGTACAAAACCAAGCACACAAAATTCTTTCACACAGAGCGTTGAACAATATAAATTGCTCAATTTAGTTGAAACATTATATAGGCCAAAAATAGTTACGATTATTAAAGAAAATGACCAGATAGGTTGAATTGAAGCTGAAAATTCTGAAAGAAATATATTTGCCACGCGATAATAAAATAAACTGTACGTATATTTGCATTTTCATGAGGAATTAATTTATGTGGGGTAACCACCCTTAAGTGCATGTTATTATATTTCTACAAAAATAAAATTAATTTCGCGTACAAAACCAAGCAGAGAAAATTCTTTTACACAGAGAGTTGAAAAATATAAATTGTTCAATTTAGTTGAAACATTATATAGGCCAAAAATAGTTACGATTATTAAAGAAAATGACCAGATAGGTTGAATTGAAGCTGAAAATTCTGAAAGAAATATATTTGCCACGCGATAATAAAATAAACTGTACGTATATTTGCATTTTCATGAGGAATGAATCTATGAGGGGTAACCACCCTTAAGTGCATGTTATTATATTTCTACGAAATAAAATTAATTTAGCGTACAAAACCAAGCAGAGAAAATTCTTTCACACAGAGAGTTGAAAAATATAAATTGTTCAATTCAGTTGAAACATTATATAGGCCTTAAATACCCCAAAAATAGTTACGATTATTAAAGAAAATGAACAGATAGATTGAATTGAAGCTGAAAATTCTGAAAGAAATATATTTGCCAGGCGATAATAAAATAAACTGTACGTATATTCGCATTTTCATGAGGAATTAATCTATGAGGGGTAACCACCCTTAAGTGCATATTATTATATTTCTACGAAATAAAATTAATTTCGCGTACAAAACCAAGCACACAAAATTTTTTCACACAGAGCGTTGAACAATATAAATTGCTCAATTTAGTTGAAACATTATATAGGCCAAAAATAGTTACGATTATTAAAGAAAATGACCAGATAGGTTGAATTGAAGCTGAAAATTCTGAAAGAAATATATTTGCCACGCGATAATAAAATAAACTTTACGTATATTTGCATTTTCATGAGGAATGAATTTATGAGGGGTAACCACCCTTAAGTGCATGTTATCATATTTCTACAAAATAAAATTAATTTATCGTACAAAACCAAGCAGAGAAAATTCATTCACACAGAGAGTTGAAAAATATAAATTGTTCAATTCAGTTGAAACATTATATAGGCCTTAAATACCCCAAAAATAGTTACGATTATTAAAGAAAATGAACAGATAGATTGAATTGAAGCTGAAAATTCTGAAAGAAATATATTTGCCAGGCGATAATAAAATAAACTGTACGTATATTCGCATTTTCATGAGGAATTAATCTATGAGGGGTAACCACCCTTAAGTGCATATTATTATATTTCTACGAAATAAAATTAATTTCGCGTACAAAACCAAGCACACAAAATTCTTTCACACAGAGCGTTGAACAATATAAATTGCTCAATTTAGTTGAAACATTATATAGGCCAAAAATAGTTACGATTATTAAAGAAAATGACCAGATAGGTTGAATTGAAGCTGAAAATTCTGAAAGAAATATATTTGCCACGCGATAATAAAATAAACTGTACGTATATTTGCATTTTCATGAGGAATTAATTTATGTGGGGTAACCACCCTTAAGTGCATGTTATTATATTTCTACAAAATAAAATTAATTTCGCGTACAAAACCAAGCAGAGAAAAATTCTTTTACACAGAGAGTTGAAAAATATAAATTGTTCAATTTAGTTGAAACATTATATAGGCCAAAAATAGTTACGATTATTAAAGAAAATGACCAGATAGGTTGAATTGAAGCTGAAAATTCTGAAAGAAATATATTTGCCACGCGATAATAAAATAAACTGTACGTATATTTGCATTTTCATGAGGAATGAATCTATGAGGGGTAACCACCCTTAAGTGCATGTTATTATATTTCTACGAAATAAAATTAATTTAGCGTACAAAACCAAGCAGAGAAAATTCTTTCACACAGAGAGTTGAAAAATATAAATTGTTCAATTCAGTTGAAACATTATATAGGCCTTAAATACCCCAAAAATAGTTTCGATTACTAAAGAAAATGAACAGATAGATTGAATTGAAGCTGAAAATTCTGAAAGAAATATATTTGCCAGGCGATAATAAAATAAACTGTACGTATATTCGCATTTTCATGAGGAATTAATCTATGAGGGGTAACCACCCTTAAGTGCATATTATTATATTTCTACGAAATAAAATTAATTTCGCGTACAAAACCAAGCACACAAAATTTTTTCACACAGAGCGTTGAACAATATAAATTGCTCAATTTAGTTGAAACATTATATAGGCCAAAAATAGTTACGATTATTAAAGAAAATGACCAGATAGGTTGAATTGAAGCTGAAAATTCTGAAAGAAATATATTTGCCACGCGATAATAAAATAAACTTTACGTATATTTGCATTTTCATGAGGAATGAATCTATGAGGGGTAACCACCCTTAAGTGCATGTTATCATATTTCTACGAAATAAAATTAATTTAGCGTACAAAACCAAGCAGAGAAAATTCTTTCACACAGAGAGTTGAAAAATATAAATTGTTCAATTCAGTTGAAACATTATATAGGCCTTAAATACCCCAAAAATAGTTTCGATTACTAAAGAAAATGAACAGATAGATTGAATTGAAGCTGAAAATTCTGAAAGAAATATATTTGCCAGGCGATAATAAAATAAACTGTACGTATATTCGCATTTTCATGAGGAATTAATCTATGAGGGGTAACCACCCTTAAGTGCATGTTATTATATTTCTACGAAATAAAATTAATTTAGCGTAAAAAACCAAGCAGAGAAAATTCTTTAACACAGAGAGTTGAAAAATATAAATTGTTCAATTTAGTTGAAACATTATATAGGCAAAAATAGTTACGATTATTAAAGAAAATGACCAGATAGGTTGAATTGAAGCTGAAAATTCTGAAAGAAATATATTTGCCACGCGATAATAAAATAAACTTTACGTATATTTGCATTTTCATGAGGAATTAATCTATGAGGGGTAACCACCCTTAAGTGCATGTTATTATATTTCTACGAAATAAAATTAATTTAGCGTACAAAACCAAGCAGACAAAATTCTTTAACACAGAGAGTTGAAAAATATAAATTGTTCAATTTAGTTGAAACATTATATAGGCCAAAAATAGTTACGATTATTAAAGAAAATGACCAGATAGGTTGAATTGAAGCTGAAAATTCTGAAAGAAATATATTTGCCACGCGATAATAAAATAAACTGTACGTATATTTGCATTTTCATGAGGAATTAATTTATGTGGGGTAACCACCCTTAAGTGCATATTATTATATTTCTACAATTTAAAATTAATTTCGCGTACAAAACCAAGCACACAAAATTCTTTCACACAGAGCGTTGAACAATATAAATTGCTCAATTTAGTTGAAACATTATATAGGCCAAAAATAGTTACGTTTATTAAAGAAAATGACCAGATAGGTCGAATTGAAGCTGAAAATTCTGAAAGAAATATATTTGACACGCGATAATAAAATAAACTTTACGTATATTTGCATTTTCATGAGAAATTAATCTATGAGGGGTAACCATCCTTAAGTGCATGTTATTATATTTCTACAAAATAAAATTAATTTAGCTTACAACACCAAGCACAGAAAATTCTTTCACACAGAGAGTTGAAAAATATAAATTGTTCAATTTAGTTGAAACATTATATAGGCCAAAAATAGTTACGATTATTAAAGAAAATGACCAGATAGGTTGAATTGAAGCTGAAAATTCTGAAAGAAATATATTTGCCACGCGATAATAAAATAAACTGTACGTATATTTGCATTTTCATGAGGAATGAATCTATGAGGGGTAACCACCCTTAAGTGCATGTTATTATAATTCTACGAAATAAAATTAATTTAGCGTACAAAACCAAGCAGAGAAAATTTTTTAACACAGAGAGTTGAAAAATATAAATTGCATAACTTAGTTGAAACATTTTATGGGGGTAAATAACCCCAAAAAGTTAGGATCATACAAGAAAATTACCACATAGGTTGAATTGAAGCTGAAAATTCTGAAAAAAATATATTTGCCATGCAAAAATAAAATAAACTGTACGTATATTTGCATTTTCATGAGGAATGAATCTATGAGGGGTAACCACCCTTAAGTGCATGTTATTATATTTTTACAAAATAAAATTATTTTAGCGTACAAAACCAAGCAGAGAAAATTCTTTTACACAGAGAGTTGAAAAATATAAATTGTTCGCTTTAGTTGAAACATTATAAACGCCTAAAATACCCCAAAAATAGTTACGATTATTAAAGCAAATGACCAGATATGGTGGATTGAAGCTGAAAATTCTGGAAAAAATATATTTGCCACGCGATAATGAAATAAACTGTACGTATGTTTGCATTTTCATTAGGAATTAATTAGTGAGGGGTAACCACCCTTAAGTGCATGTTATTATGTTTCTACAATTTAAAATTAATTTCGCGTCCAAAACCAAGCACACAAAATTTTTTCACACAGAGCGTTGAACAATATAAATTGCTCAATTTAGTTCAAACATTATATAGGCCAAAAATAGTTACGATTATTAAAGAAAATGACCAGATAGGTTGCATTGAAGCTGAAATTTCTGAAAGAAATATATTTGCCATGCGATAATAAAATAAACTGTACGTATATTCGCATTTTCATGAGGAATCAATCTATGAGGGGTAACCACCCTTAAGTGCATGTTATTATATTTCTACGAAATAAAATTAATTTAGCGTACAAAACCAAGCAGAGAAAATTCTTTCACACAGAGAGTTGAAAAATATAAATTGTTCAATTCAGTTGAAACATTATATAGGCCTTAAAAACCCCAAAAATAGTTACGATTATTAAAGAAAATGAACAGATAGATTGAATTGAAGCTGAAAATTCTGAAAGAAATATATTTGCCAGGCGATAATAAAATAAACTGTACGTATATTCGCATTTTCATGAGGAATTAATCTATGAGGGGTAACCACCCTTAAGTGCATATTATTATATTTCTACGAAATAAAAATTAATTCCGCGTACAAAACCAAGCACACAAAATTTTTTCACACAGAGCGTTGAACAATATAAATTGCTCAATTTAGTTGAAACATTATATAGGCCAAAAATAGTTACGATTATTAATGAAAATGACCAGATAGGTTGAATTGAAGCTGAAAATTCTGAATGAAATATATTTGCCACGCGATAATAAAATAAACTTTACGTATATTTGCATTTTCATGAGGAATTAATCTATGAGGGGTTACCACCCTTAATTGCATGTTATTATATTTCTACGAATTAAAATTAATTTAGCGTACAAAACCAAGCAGACAAAATTCTTTAACACAGAGAGTTGAAAAATATAAATTGTTCAATTTAGTTGAAACATTATATAGGCCAAAAATAGTTACGATTATTAAAGAAAATGACCAGATAGGTTGAATTGAAGCTGAAAATTCTGAAAGAAATATATTTGCCACGCGATAATAAAATAAACTGTACGTATATTTGCATTTTCATGAGGAATTAATTTATGTGGGGTAACCACCCTTAAGTGCATATTATTATATTTCTACAATTTAAAATTAATTTCGCGTACAAAACCAAGCACACAAAATTCTTTCACACAGAGCGTTGAACAATATAAATTGCTCAATTGAGTTGAAACATTATATAGGCCAAAAATAGTTACGTTTATTAAATAAAATGACCAGATAGGTCGAATTGAAGCTGAAAATTCTGAAAGAAATATATTTGACACGCGATAATAAAATAAACTTTACGTATATTTGCATTTTCATGAGAAATTAATCTATGAGGGGTAACCACCCTTAAGTGCATGTTATTATATTTCTACGAAATAAAATTAATTTAGCGTACAAAACCAAGCAGAGAAAATTCTTTCACACAGAGAGTTGAAAAATATAAATTGTTCAATTCAGTTGAAACATTATATAGGCCTTAAAAACCCCAAAAATAGTTACGATTATTAAAGAAAATGAACAGATAGATTGAATTGAAGCTGAAAATTCTGAAAGAAATATATTTGCCAGGCGATAATAAAATAAACTGTACGTATATTCGCATTTTCATGAGGAATTAATCTATGAGGGGTAACCACCCTTAAGTGCATATTATTATATTTCTACGAAATAAAATTAATTCCGCGTACAAAACCAAGCACACAAAATTTTTTCACACAGAGCGTTGAACAATATAAATTGCTCAATTTAGTTGAAACATTATATAGGCCAAAAATAGTTACGATTATTAATGAAAATGACCAGATAGGTTGAATTGAAGCTGAAAATTCTGAATGAAATATATTTGCCACGCGATAATAAAATAAACTTTACGTATATTTGCATTTTCATGAGGAATTAATCTATGAGGGGTTACCACCCTTAATTGCATGTTATTATATTTCTACGAATTAAAATTAATTTAGCGTACAAAACCAAGCAGACAAAATTCTTTAACACAGAGAGTTGAAAAATATAAATTGTTCAATTTAGTTGAAACATTATATAGGCCAAAAATAGTTACGATTATTAAAGAAAATGACCAGATAGGTTGAATTGAAGCTGAAAATTCTGAAAGAAATATATTTGCCACGCGATAATAAAATAAACTGTACGTATATTTGCATTTTCATGAGGAATTAATTTATGTGGGGTAACCACCCTTAAGTGCATATTATTATATTTCTACAATTTAAAATTAATTTCGCGTACAAAACCAAGCACACAAAATTCTTTCACACAGAGCGTTGAACAATATAAATTGCTCAATTGAGTTGAAACATTATATAGGCCAAAAATAGTTACGTTTATTAAATAAAATGACCAGATAGGTCGAATTGAAGCTGAAAATTCTGAAAGAAATATATTTGACACGCGATAATAAAATAAACTTTACGTATATTTGCATTTTCATGAGAAATTAATCTATGAGGGGCAACCATCCTTAAGTGCATGTTATTATATTTCTACAAAATAAAATTAATTTAGCTTACAACACCAAGCACAGAAAATTCTTTCACACAGAGAGTTGAAAAATATAAATTGTTCAATTTAGTTGAAACATTATATAGGCCAAAAATAGTTACGATTATTAAAGAAAATGACCAGATAGGTTGAATTGAAGCTGAAAATTCTGAAAGAAATATATTTGCCACGCGATAATAAAATAAACTGTACGTATATTTGCATTTTCATGAGGAATGAATCTATGAGGGGTAACCACCCTTAAGTGCATGTTATTATATTTCTACGAAATAAAATTAATTTAGCGTACAAAACCAAGCAGAGAAAATTTTTTTACACAGAGAGTTGAAAAATATAAATTGCATAACTTAGTTGAAACATTTTATGGGGGTAAATAACCCCAAAAAGTTAGGATCATACAAGAAAATTACCACATAGGTTGAATTGAAGCTGAAAATTCTGAAAAAAATATATTTGCCATGCAAAAATAAAATAAACTGTACGTATATTTGCATTTTCATGAGGAATGAATCTATGAGGGGTAACCACCCTTAAGTGCATGTTATTATATTTCTACAAAATAAAATTATTTTAGCTTACAAAACCAAGCAGAGAAAATTCTTTTACACAGAGAGTTGAAAAATATAAATTGTTCGCTTTAGTTGAAACATTATAAACGCCTAAAATACCCCAAAAATAGTTACGATTATTAAAGCAAATGACCAGATAGGGTGAATTGAAGCTGAAAATTCTGGAAGAAATATATTTGCCACGCGATAATAAAATAAACTGTACGTATGTTTGCATTTTCATTAGGACTTAATTAGTGAGGGGTAACCACCCTTAAGTGCATGTTATTATGTTTCTACAATTTAAAATTAATTTTGCGTACAAAACCAAGCACACAAAATTTTTTCACACAGAGCGTTGAACAATATAAATTGCTCAATTTAGTTCAAACATTATATAGGCCAAAAATAGTTACGATTATTAAAGAAAATGACCAGATAGGTTGAATTGAAGCTGAAAATTCTGAAAGAAATATATTTGCCATGCGATAATAAAATAAACTGTACGTATATTCGCATTTTCATGAGGAATCAATCTATGAGGGGTAACCACCCTTAAGTGCATGTTATTATATTTCTACGAAATAAAATTAATTTAGCGTAAAAAACCAAGCAGAGAAAATTCTTTAACACAGAGAGTTGAAAAATATAAATTGTTCAATTTAGTTGAAACATTATATAGGCAAAAATAGTTACGATTATTAAAGAAAATGACCAGATAGGTTGAATTGAAGCTGAATATTCCGAAAGAAATATATTTGCCACGCGATAATAAAATAAACTGTACGTATATTTGCATTTTCATGAGGAATTAATTTATGTGGGGTAACCACCCTTAAGTGCATATTATTATATTTCTACAATTTAAAATTAATTTCGCGTACAAAACCAAGCACACAAAATTCTTTCACACAGAGCGTTGAACAATATAAATTGCTCAATTTAGTTGAAACATTATATTGGCCAAAAATAGTTACGTTTATTAAAGAAAATGACCAGGTAGGTCGAATTGAAGCTGAAAATTCTGAAAGAAATATATTTGACACGCGATAATAAAATAAACTTTACGCATATTTGCATTTTCATGAGAAATTAATCTATGAGGGGTAACCATCCTTAAGTGCATGTTATTATATTTCTACAAAATAAAATTAATTTAGCTTACAACACCAAGCACAGAAAATTCTTTCACACAGAGAGTTGAAAAATATAAATTGTTCAATTTAGTTGAAACATTATATAGGCCAAAAATAGTTACGATTATTAAAGAAAATGACCAGATAGGTTGAATAGAGGCTGAAAATTCTGAAAGAAATATATTTGCCACGCGATAATAAAATAAACTGTACGTATATTTGCATTTTCATGAGGAATGAATCTATGAGGGGTAACCACCCTTAAGTGCATGTTATTATATTTCTACGAAATAAAATTAATTTAGCGTACAAAACCAAGCAGAGAAAATTTTTTTACACAGAGAGTTGAAAAATATAAATTGTTCTCTTTAGTTGAAACATTATAAACGCCTAAAATACCCCAAAAATAGTTACGATTATTAAAGCAAATGACCAGATAGGGTGAATTGAAGCTGAAAATTCTGGAAGAAATATATTTGCTACGCGATAATAAAATAAACTGTACGTATGTTTGCATTTTCATTAGGAATTTATTCAGTGAGGGGTAACCACCCTTAAGTGCATGTTATTATGTTTCTACAATTTAAAATTAATTTCGCGTACAAAACCAAGCACACAAAATTCTTTCACACAGAGCGTTGAACAATATAAATTGCTCAATTTAGTTGAAACATTTTATGGGTGTAAACAACCCCAAAAAAGTTACGATTACACAAGTAAATTACAAAATATGTTGAATTGGAGCTAACAATTCTGAAAGAAATATATTTGCCACGCGATAATAAAATAAACTGTACGTATATTTGCATTTTCATGAGGAATTAATCTATGAGGGGTAACCATCCTTAAGTGCATGTTATTATATTTCTACAAAATAAAATTCATTTATCTTACAAAACCAAGCACAGAAAATTCGTTCACACAGAGAGTTGAAAAATATAAATTGTTCAATTTAGTTGAAACATTATATAGGCCAAAAATAGTTACGATCATTAAAGAAAATGACCAGATAGGTTGAATTGAAGCTGAAAATTCTGAAAGATATATATTTGCCATGCAACAATACAATAAACTTTACGTATATTAGTATTTTCATGAGGAATTAATTTGTGAGGGGTAACAACCCTTAAGTGCATATTATTATATTTCTACAATTTAAAATTAATTTCGCGTACAAAACCAAGCACACAAAATTCTTTCACACAGAGCGTTGAACAATATAAATTGCTCAATTTAGTTGAAACATTATATAGGCCAAAAATAGTTACGTTTATTAAAGAAAATGAACAGATAGGTCGAATTGAAGATGAAAATTCTGAAAGAAATATATTTGCCACGCGATAATAAAATAAACTTTACGTATATTTGCATTTTCATGAGAAATTAATCTATGACGGGTAACCATCCTTAAGTGCATGTTATTATATTTCTACAAAATAAAATTAATTTAGCTTACAACACCAAGCACAGAAAATTCTTTCACACAGAGAAATGAAAAATATAAATTGTTCAATTTAGTTGAAACATTATATAGGCCAAAAATAGTTACGATTATTAAAGAAAATGACCAGATAGGTTGAATTGAAGCTGAAAATTCTGAAAGAAATATATTTGCCACGCGATAATAAAATAAACTGTACGTATATTTGCATTTTCATGAGGAATTAATTTATGTGGGGTAACCAGCCTTAAGTGCATATTATTATATTTCTACAATTTAAAATTAATTTCGCGTACAAAACCAAGCACACAAAATTCTTTCACACAGAGCGTTGAACAATATAAATTGCTCAATTTAGTTGAAACATTATATAGGCCAAAAATAGTTACGTTTATTAAAGAAAATGACCAGATAGGTCGAATTGAAGCTGAAAATTCTGAAAGAAATATATTTGCCACGCGATAATAAAATAAACTTTACGTATATTTGCATTTTCATGAGAAATTAATCTATGACGGGTAACCATCCTTAAGTGCATGTTATTATATTTCTACAAAATAAAATTAATTTAGCTTACAACACCAAGCACAGAAAATTCTTTCACACAGAGAGTTGAAAAATATAAATTGTTCAATTTAGTTGAAACATTATATAGGCCAAAAATAGTTACGATTATTAAAGAAAATGACCAGATAGTTTGAATTGAAGCTGAAAATTCTGAAAGAAATATATTTGCCACGCGATAATAAAATAAACTGTACGTATATTTGCATTTTCATGAGGAATTAATCTATGAGGGGTAACCACCCTTCAGTGCATGTTATTATATTTCTACGAAATAAAATTAATTTAGCGTACAAAACCAAGCAGAGAAAATTTTTTTACACAGAGAGTTGAAAAATATAAATTGCTTAACTTAGTTGAAACATTTTATGGGGTAAACAACCCCAAAAAGTTAGGATCATACAAGAAAATTACCACATAGGTTGAATTGAAGCTGAAAATTCCGGAAAAAAATATATTTGCCATGCAAAAATAAAATAAACTTTACGTATATTTGCATTTTCAAGAGAAATTAATTTATGTTGGGTAACCACCCTTAAGTGCATATTATTATATTTCTACAAAATAAAATTATTTTCGCGTACAAAACCAAGCAGAGAAAATTCTTTCACACAGAGAGTTGAAAAATATAAATTGTTCGATTTAGTTGAAACATTATAAACGCCTAAAATACCCCAAAAATAGTTACGATTTTTAAAGCAAATGAGCAGATAGGGTGAATTGAAGCTGAAAATTCTGGAAGAAATATATTTGCCACGCGATAATAAAATAAACTGTACGTATATTTGCACTTTCATTAGGAATTAATTTATGAGGGGTAATCACCCTTAAGTGCATGTTATTATATTTCTACAAAATAAAATTAATTTCGCGTACAAAACCAAGCAGAGAAAATTCTTTCACACAGTGAGTTGAAAAATATAAATCGTTCAATTCAGTTGAAACATTATATATGCCTTAAATACCCCAAAAATAGTTACGATTATTAAAGAAAATGACCAGATAGGTTGAAGTGAAGCTGAAAATTCTGGAAGAAATATATTTGCCACGCGTAAATAAAATAAACTGTGCGTATATTTGCATTTTCATGAGGAATTAATTTATGTTGGGTAACCACCCTTAAGTGCATATTATTATATTTCTACAATTTAAAATTAATTTCGCGTACAAAACCAAGCACACAAAATTCTTTCACACAGAGCGTTGAACAATATAAATTGCTCAATTTAGTTGAAACATTATATAGGCGAAAAATAGTTACGATCATTAAAGAAAATGACCAGATAGGTTGAATTGAAGCTGAAAATTCTGAAAGATATATATTTGCCATGCAACAATACAATAAACTTTACGTATATTAGTATTTTCATGAGGAATTAATTTGTGAGGGGTAACAACCCTTAAGTGCATATTATTATATTTCTACAATTTAAAATTAATTTCGCGTACAAAACCAAGCACACAAAATTCTTTCACACAGAGCGTTGAACAATATAAATTGCTCAATTTAGTTGAAACATTATATAGGCCAAAAATAGTTACGTTTATTAAAGAAAATGAACAGATAGGTCGAATTGAAGCTGAAAATTCTGAAAGAAATATATTTGCCACGCGATAATAAAATAAACTTTACGTATATTTGCATTTTTATGAGAAATTAATCTATGACGGGTAACCATCCTTAAGTGCATGTTATTATATTTCTACAAAATAAAATTAATTTAGCTTACAACACCAAGCACAGAAAATTCTTTCACACAGAGAAATGAAAAATATAAATTGTTCAATTTAGTTGAAACATTATATAGGCCAAAAATAATTACGATTATTAAAGAAAATGACCAGATAGGTTGAATTGAAGCTGAAAATTCTGAAAGAAATATATTTGCCACGCGATAATAAAATAAACTGTACGTATATTTGCATTTTCATGAGGAATTAATTTATGAGGGGTAACCACCCTTAAGTGCATGTTATAATATTTCTACAAAATAAAATTATTTTCGCGTACAAAACCAAGCAGAGAAAATTCTTTCACACAGAGAGTTGAAAAATATAAATTGTTCGATTTAGTTGAAACATTATAAACGCCTAAAATACCCCAAAAATAGTTACGATTTTTAAAGCAAATGAGCAGATAGGGTGAATTGAAGCTGAAAATTCTGGAAGAAATATATTTGCCACGCGATAATAAAATAAACTGTACGTATATTTGCACTTTCATTAGGAATTAATTTATGAGGGGTAATCACCCTTAAGTGCATGTTATTATATTTCTACAAAATAAAATTAATTTCGCGTACAAAACCAAGCAGAGAAAATTCTTTAACCCAGAGAGTTGAAAAATATAAATTGTTCAATTTAGTTGAAACATTATATAGGCAAAAATAGTTACGATTATTAAAGAAAATGACCAGATAGGTTGAATTGAAGCTGAATATTCCGAAAGAAATATATTTGCCACGCGATAATAAAATAAACTGTACGTATATTTGCATTTTCATGAGGAATTAATTTATGTGGGGTAACCACCCTTAAGTGCATATTATTATATTTCTACAATTTAAAATTAATTTCGCGTACAAAACCAAGCACACAAAATTCTTTCACACAGAGCGTTGAACAATATAAATTGCTCAATTGAGTTGAAACATTATATTGGCCAAAAATAGTTACGTTTATTAAAGAAAATGACCAGGTAGGTCGAATTGAAGCTGAAAATTCTGAAAGAAATATATTTGACACGCGATAATAAAATAAACTTTACGCATATTTGCATTTTCATGAGAAATTAATCTATGAGGGGTAACCATCCTTAAGTGCATGTTATTATATTTCTACAAAATAAAATTAATTTAGCTTACAACACCAAGCACAGAAAATTCTTTCACACAAAGAGTTGAAAAATATAAATTGTTCAATTTAGTTGAAACATTATATAGGCCAAAAATAGTTACGATTATTAAAGAAAATGACCAGATAGGTTGAATAGAGGCTGAAAATTCTGAAAGAAATATATTTGCCACGCGATAATAAAATAAACTGTACGTATATTTGCATTTTCATGAGGAATGAATCTATGAGGGGTAACCATCCTTAAGTGCATGTTATTATATTTCTACGAAATAAAATTAATTTAGCGTACAAAACCAAGCAGAGAAAATTTTTTTACACAGAGAGTTGAAAAATATAAATTGCATAACTTAGTTGAAACATTTTATGGGGGTAAATAACCCCAAAAAGTTAGGATCATACAAGAAAATTACCACATAGGTTGAATTGAAGCTGAAAATTCTGAAAAAAATATATTTGCAATGCAAAAATAAAATAAACTGTACGTATATTTGCATTTTCATGAGGAATGAATCTATGAGGGGTAACCACCCTTAAGTGCATGTTATTATATTTCTACAAAATAAAATTATTTTAGCGTACAAAACCAAGCAGAGAAAATTCTTTTACACAGAGAGTTGAAAAATATAAATTGTTCTCTTTAGTTGAAACATTATAAACGCCTAAAATACCCCAAAAATAGTTACGATTATTAAAGCAAATGACCAGATAGGGTGAATTGAAGCTGAAAATTCTGGAAGAAATATATTTGCTACGCGATAATAAAATAAACTGTACGTATGTTTGCATTTTCATTAGGAATTTATTCAGTGAGGGGTAACCACCCTTAAGTGCATGTTATTATGTTTCTACAATTTAAAATTAATTTCGCGTACAAAACCAAGCACACAAAATTCTTTCACACAGAGCGTTGAACAATATAAATTGCTCAATTTAGTTGAAACATTTTATGGGTGTAAACAACCCCAAAAAAGTTACGATTACACAAGTAAATTACAAAATATGTTGAATTGGAGCTAACAATTCTGAAAGAAATATATTTGCCACGCGATAATAAAATAAACTGTACGTATATTTGCATTTTCATGAGGAATTAATCTATGAGGGGTAACCATCCTTAAGTGCATGTTATTATATTTCTACAAAATAAAATTCATTTATCTTACAAAACCAAGCACAGAAAATTCGTTCACACAGAGAGTTGAAAAATATAAATTGTTCAATTTAGTTGAAACATTATATAGGCCAAAAATAGTTACGATCATTAAAGAAAATGACCAGATAGGTTGAATTGAAGCTGAAAATTCTGAAAGATATATATTTGCCATGCAACAATACAATAAACTTTACGTATATTAGTATTTTCATGAGGAATTAATTTGTGAGGGGTAACAACCCTTAAGTGCATATTATTATATTTCTACAATTTAAAATTAATTTCGCGTACAAAACCAAGCACACAAAATTCTTTCACACAGAGCGTTGAACAATATAAATTGCTCAATTTAGTTGAAACATTATATAGGCCAAAAATAGTTACGTTTATTAAAGAAAATGAACAGATAGGTCGAATTGAAGATGAAAATTCTGAAAGAAATATATTTGCCACGCGATAATAAAATAAACTTTACGTATATTTGCATTTTCATGAGAAATTAATCTATGACGGGTAACCATCCTTAAGTGCATGTTATTATATTTCTACAAAATAAAATTAATTTAGCTTACAACACCAAGCACAGAAAATTCTTTCACACAGAGAAATGAAAAATATAAATTGTTCAATTTAGTTGAAACATTATATAGGCCAAAAATAGTTACGATTATTAAAGAAAATGACCAGATAGGTTGAATTGAAGCTGAAAATTCTGAAAGAAATATATTTGCCACGCGATAATAAAATAAACTGTACGTATATTTGCATTTTCATGAGGAATTAATTTATGTGGGGTAACCAGCCTTAAGTGCATATTATTATATTTCTACAATTTAAAATTAATTTCGCGTACAAAACCAAGCACACAAAATTCTTTCACACAGAGCGTTGAACAATATAAATTGCTCAATTTAGTTGAAACATTATATAGGCCAAAAATAGTTACGTTTATTAAAGAAAATGACCAGATAGGTCGAATTGAAGCTGAAAATTCTGAAAGAAATATATTTGCCACGCGATAATAAAATAAACTTTACGTATATTTGCATTTTCATGAGAAATTAATCTATGACGGGTAACCATCCTTAAGTGCATGTTATTATATTTCTACAAAATAAAATTAATTTAGCTTACAACACCAAGCACAGAAAATTCTTTCACACAGAGAGTTGAAAAATATAAATTGTTCAATTTAGTTGAAACATTATATAGGCCAAAAATAGTTACGTTTATTAAAGAAAATGACCAGATAGGTCGAATTGAAGCTGAAAATTCTGAAAGAAATATATTTGCCACGCGATAATAAAATAAACTTTACGTATATTTGCATTTTCATGAGAAATTAATCTATGACGGGTAACCACCCTTAAGTGCATGTTATTATATTTCTACGAAATAAAATTAATTTAGCGTACAAAACCAAGCAGAGAAAATTTTTTTACACAGAGAGTTGAAAAATATAAATTGCTTAACTTAGTTGAAACATTTTATGGGGGTAAACAACCCCAAAAAGTTAGGATCATACAAGAAAATTACCACATAGGTTGAATTGAAGCTGAAAATTCCGGAAAAAAATATATTTGCCATGCAAAAATAAAATAAACTTTACGTATATTTGCATTTTCAAGAGAAATTAATTTATGTTGGGTAACCACCCTTAAGTGCATATTATTATATTTCTACAAAATAAAATTATTTTCGCGTACAAAACCAAGCAGAGAAAATTCTTTCACACAGAGAGTTGAAAAATATAAATTGTTCGATTTAGTTGAAACATTATAAACGCCTAAAATACCCCAAAAATAGTTACGATTTTTAAAGCAAATGAGCAGATAGGGTGAATTGAAGCTGAAAATTCTGGAAGAAATATATTTGCCACGCGATAATAAAATAAACTGTACGTATATTTGCACTTTCATTAGGAATTAATTTATGAGGGGTAATCACCCTTAAGTGCATGTTATTATATTTCTACAAAATAAAATTAATTTCGCGTACAAAACCAAGCAGAGAAAATTCTTTCATACAGAGAGTTGAAAAATATAAATCGTTCAATTCAGTTGAAACATTATATATGCCTTAAATACCCCAAAAATAGTTACGATTATTAAAGAAAATGACCAGATAGGTTGAAGTGAAGCTGAAAATTCTGGAAGAAATATATTTGCCACGCGTAAATAAAATAAACTGTGCGTATATTTGCATTTTCATGAGGAATTAATTTATGTTGGGTAACCACCCTTAAGTGCATATTATTATATTTCTACAATTTAAAATTAATTTCGCGTACAAAACCAAGCACACAAAATTCTTTCACACAGAGCGTTGAACAATATAAATTGCTCAATTTAGTTGAAACATTATATAGGCGAAAAATAGTTACGATCATTAAAGAAAATGACCAGATAGGTTGAATTGAAGCTGAAAATTCTGAAAGATATATATTTGCCATGCAACAATACAATAAACTTTACGTATATTAGTATTTTCATGAGGAATTAATTTGTGAGGGGTAACAACCCTTAAGTGCATATTATTATATTTCTACAATTTAAAATTAATTTCGCGTACAAAACCAAGCACACAAAATTCTTTCACACAGAGCGTTGAACAATATAAATTGCTCAATTTAGTTGAAACATTATATAGGCCAAAAATAGTTACGTTTATTAAAGAAAATGAACAGATAGGTCGAATTGAAGCTGAAAATTCTGAAAGAAATATATTTGCCACGCGATAATAAAATAAACTTTACGTATATTTGCATTTTTATGAGAAATTAATCTATGACGGGTAACCATCCTTAAGTGCATGTTATTATATTTCTACAAAATAAAATTAATTTAGCTTACAACACCAAGCACAGAAAATTCTTTCACACAGAGAAATGAAAAATATAAATTGTTCAATTTAGTTGAAACATTATATAGGCCAAAAATAATTACGATTATTAAAGAAAATGACCAGATAGGTTGAATTGAAGCTGAAAATTCCGGAAAAAAATATATTTGCCATGCAAAAATAAAATAAACTTTACGTATATTTGCATTTTCAAGAGAAATTAATTTATGTTGGGTAACCACCCTTAAGTGCATATTATTATATTTCTACAAAATAAAATTATTTTCGCGTACAAAACCAAGCAGAGAAAATTCTTTCACACAGAGAGTTGAAAAATATAAATTGTTCGATTTAGTTGAAACATTATAAACGCCTAAAATACCCCAAAAATAGTTACGATTTTTAAAGCAAATGAGCAGATAGGGTGAATTGAAGCTGAAAATTCTGGAAGAAATATATTTGCCACGCGATAATAAAATAAACTGTACGTATATTTGCACTTTCATTAGGAATTAATTTATGAGGGGTAATCACCCTTAAGTGCATGTTATTATATTTCTACAAAATAAAATTAATTTCGCGTACAAAACCAAGCAGAGAAAATTCTTTCACACAGAGAGTTGAAAAATATAAATTGCTCAATTTAGTTGAAACATTATATAGGCCAAAAATAGTTACGATTATTAAAGAAAATGACCAGATAGGTCGAATTAAAGCTGAAAATTCTGAAAGAAATATGTTTGCCACGAGATTATAAAATAAACTTTACGTATATTTGCATTTTCATGAGAAATTAATCTATGAGGGGTAACCATCCTTAAGTGCATGTTATTATATTTCTACAAAATAAAATTAATTTAGCTTACAACACCAAGCACTGAAAATTCTTTCACACAGAGAGTTGAAAAATATAAATTGTTCAATTTAGTTGAAACATTATATAGGCCAAAAATAGTTACGATTATTAAAGAAAATGACCAGATAGGTTGAATTGAAGCTGAAAATTCTGAAAGAAATATATTTGCCACGCGATAATAAAATAAACTGTACGTATATTTGCATTTTCATGAGGAATTAATCTATGAGCGGTAACCACCCTTAAGTGCATGTTATTATATTTCTACGAAATAAAATTAATTTAGCGTACAAAACCAAGCAGAGAAAATTTTTTTACACAGAGAGTTGAAAAATATAAATTGCTTAACTTAGTTGAAACATTTTATGGGGGTAAACAACCCCAAAAAGTTAGGATCATACAAGAAAATTACCACATAGGTTGAATTGAAGCTGAAAATTCCGGAAAAAAATATATTTGCCATGCAAAAATAAAATAAACTTTACGTATATTTGCATTTTCAAGAGAAATTAATTTATGTTGGGTAACCACCCATTAAGTTGAAAAATATAAATTGTTCGATTTAGTTGAAACATTATAAACGCCTAAAATACCCCAAAAATAGTTACGATTTTTAAAGCAAATGAGCAGATAGGGTGAATTGAAGCTGAAAATTCTGGAAGAAATATATTTGCCACGCGATAATGAAATAAACTGTACGTATATTTGCACTTTCATTAGGAATTAATTTATGAGGGGTAATCACCCTTAAGTGCATGTTATTATATTTCTACAAAATAAAATTAATTTCGCGTACAAAACCAAGCAGAGAAAATTCTTTCACACAGAGAGTTGAAAAAGATAAATCGTTCAATTCAGTTGAAACATTATATATGCCTTAAATACCCCAAAAATAGTTACGATTATTAAAGAAAATGACCAGATAGGTTGAAGTGAAGCTGAAAATTCTGGTAGAAATATATTTGCCACGCGTAAATAAAATAAACTGTGTGTATATTTGCATTTTCATGAGGAATTAATTTATGTTGGGTAACCACCCTTAAGTGCATATTATTATATTTCTACAATTTAAAATTAATTTCGCGTACAAAACCAAGCACACAAAATTCTTTCACACAGAGCGTTGAACAATATAAATTGCTCAATTTAGTTGAAACATTATATAGGCCAAAAATAGTTACGTTTATTAAAGAAAATGACCAGATAGGTCGAATTGAAGCTGAAAATTCTGAAAGAAATATGTTTGCCACGAGATAATAAAATAAACTTTACGTATATTTGCATTTTCATGAGAAATTAATCTATGAGGGGTAACCATCCTTAAGTGCATGTTATTATATTTCTACAAAATAAAATTAATTTAGCTTACAACACCAAGCACTGAAAATTCTTTCACACAGAGAGTTGAAAAATATAAATTGTTCAATTTAGTTGAAACATTATATAGGCCAAAAATAGTTACGATTATTAAAGAAAATGACCAGATAGGTAGAATTGAAGCTGAAAATTCTGAAAGAAATATATTTGCCACGCGATAATAAAATAAACTGTACGTATATTTGCATTTTCATGAGGAATTAATCTATGAGGGGTAACGACCCTTAAGTGCATGTTATTATATTTCTACGAAATAAAATTAATTTAGCGTACAAAACCAAGCAGAGAAAATTTTTTTACACAGAGAGTTGAAAAATATAAATTGCTTAACTTAGTTGAAACATTTTATGGGGGTAAACAACCCCAAAAAGTTAGGATGATACAAGAAAATTACAACATAGGTTGAATTGAAGCTGAAAATTATGGAATTTAGTTGAAACATTTTATGGGGGTAAACAACCCCAAAAAAGTTACGATTACACAAAGAAAATTACAAAATATGTTGAATTGGAGCTGACAATTCTGAAAGAAATATATTTCCCACGCGATAATAAAATGAACTTTACGCATATTTGCATTTTCATGAGGAAGTAATTTATGAGGGGTAGCCACCCTTAAGTGCATGTTATTATATTTCTACAAAATAAAATTAATTTCGCGTACAAAACCAAGCAGAGAAAATTCTTTCACACAGAGAGTTGAAAAATATAATTTGCTTAATTTAGTTGAAAAATTTTATGGGGTTAAACAACCCCAAAAAAGTTACGATTACACAGAAAAATTACCAGATAGGTTGAATTGAAGCTGAAAATTCTGGAAGAAATATATTTGCAATGCAAAAATGAAATAAACATTACGCGTATTTGCATTTTCATGAGGAATTAATTTATGAGGGATAAACACCCTTAAGTGCATGTTATTATATTTCTACAAAATAAAATTTTTTTCGCGTACAAAACCAAGCAGAGATAAATCTTTCACACAGAGAGTTGAAAAATATAAATTGCTCAATTTAGTTGAAACATTATATAGGCCAAAAATAGTTACGATTATTAAAGAAAATGACCAGATAGGTTGAAATGAAGCTGAAAATTCTGAAAGATATATATTTGCCATGCAAAAATAAAATAAACTTTACGTATATTTGCATTTTCATGAGGAATTAATTTATGAGGGGTAACAACACTTTAGTGCATGTTGTTATATTTCTACAAAATAAAATTAATTTCGCGTACAAAGCCAAGCAGAGAAAATTCTTTTACACAGAGCGTTGAACAATATAAATTGCTCAATTTAGTTGAAACATTTTATGGGGGTAAACAACCCCAAAAAAGTTAGGATCTTACAAGAAAATTACCAGATAGGTTGAATTGAATCTGTAAATTCTGTGAAGAAATATATATGCCATGCAAAAATGAAAGAAACATTACGCGTATTTGCATTTTCATGAGGAATTAATTTATGAGGGATAAACACCCTTAAGTGCATGTTATTATATTTCTACAAAATAAAATTTTTTTCGCGTACAAAACCAAGCAGAGATAAATCTTTCACACAGAGAGTTGAAAAATATAAATTGCTCAATTTAGTTGAAACATTATATAGGCCAAAAATAGTTACGTTTATTAAAGAAAATGACCAGATAGGTCGAATTGAAGCTGAAAATTCTGAAAGAAATATGTTTGCCACGAGATAATAAAATAAACTTTACGTATATTTGCATTTTCATGAGAAATTAATCTATGAGGGGTAACCATCCTTAAGTGCATGTTATTATATTTCTACAAAATAAAATTAATTTAGCTTACAACACCAAGCACTGAAAATTCTTTCACACAGAGAGTTGAAAAATATAAATTGTTCAATTTAGTTGAAACATTATATAGGCCAAAAATAGTTACGATGATTAAAGAAAATTACCAGATAGGTTGAATCGAAGCTGAATATTCTGAAAGAAATATATATGCCACGCGATAGTAAAATAAACTGTACGTATATCTGCATTTTCATGAGGAATTAATTGATGAGGGATAACCACCCTTAAGTATATGTTATTATATTTCTACGAAATAAAATTAATTTAGCGTACAAAACCAAGCAGAGAAAATTTTTTTACACAGAGAGTTGAAAAATATAAATTGCTTAACTTAGTTGAAACATTTTATGGGGGTAAACAACCCCAAAAAGTTAGGATGATACAAGAAAATTACAACATAGGTTGAATTGAAGCTGAAAATTATGGAATTTAGTTGAAACATTTTATGGGGGAAAACAACCCCAAAAAAGTTACGATTACACAAGAAAATTACAAAATATGTTGAATTGGAGCTGACAATTCTGAAAGAAATATATTTCCCACGCGATAATAAAATAAACTGTACGTATATTTGCATTTTCATGAGGAAGTAATTTATGAGGGGTAACCACCCTTAAGTGCATGTTATTATATTTCTACAAAATAAAATTAATTTCGCGTACAAAACCAAGCAGAGAAAATTCTTTCACACAGAGAGTTGAAAAATATAATTTGCTTAATTTAGTTGAAAAATTTTATGGGGTTAAACAACCCCAAAAAAGTTACGATTACACAGGAAAATTACCAGATAGGTTGAATTGAAGCTGAAAATTCTGGAAGAAATATATTTGCCATGCAAAAATGAAATAAACATTACGCGTATTTGCATTTTCATGAGGAATTAATTTATGAGGGATAAACACCCTTAAGTGCATGTTATTATATTTCTACAAAATAAAATTTTTTTCGCGTACAAAACCAAGCAGAGATAAATCTTTCACACAGAGAGTTGAAAAATATAAATTGCTCAATTTAGTTGAAACATTATATAGGCCTAAAATAGTTACGATTATTAAAGAAAATGACCAGATAGGTTGAAATGAAGCTGAAAATTCTGAAAGATATATATTTGCCATGCAAAAATAAAATAAACTTTACGTATATTTGCATTTTCATGAGGAATTAATCTATGAGGCGTAACCACCCTTAAGTGCATGTTATTATATTTCTACAAAATAAAATTAATTTCGCGTACAAAACCAAGCAGAGAAAATTCTTTCACACAGAGCGTTGAACAATATAAATTGCTCAATTTAGTTGAAACATTTTATGGGGGTAAACAACCCCAAAAAAGTTAGGATCTTACAAGAAAATTACCAGATAGGTTGAATTGAATCTGTAAATTCTGTGAAGAAATATATATGCCATGCAAAAATGAAATAAACATTACGCGTATTTGCATTTTCATGAGGAATTAATTTATGAGGGATAAACACCCTTAAGTGCATGTTATTATATTTCTACAAAATAAAATTTTTTTCGCGTACAAAACCAAGCAGAGATAAATCTTTCACACAGAGAGTTGAAAAATATAAATTGCTCAATTTAGTTGAAACATTATATAGGCCTAAAATAGTTACGATTATTAAAGAAAATGACCAGATAGGTTGAAATGAAGCTGACAATTCTGAAAGAAATATATTTGCCACGCGATAATAAAATAAACTGTACGTATATTTGCATTTTCATGAGGAATTAATCTATGAGGCGTAACCACCCTTAAGTGCATGTTATTATATTTCTACAAAATAAAATTAATTTCGCGTACAAAACCAAGCAGAGAAAATTCTTTCACACAGAGAGTTGAAAGATATAAATTGTTCAATTTAGTTGAAACATTTTATGGGGGTAAACAACCCCAAAAAAGTTAGGATCTTACAAGAAAATTACCAGATGGGTTGAATTGAAGCTGAAAATTCTGAAAAAACTATATTTCCCATGCAAAAATAAAATAAACTTTACGTATATTTGCATTTTCATGAGAAAGTAATTTTTGAGGGGTAGCCACCCTTAAGTGCATGTTATTATATTTCTACAAAATAAAATTATTTTCGCGTACAAAATCAAGCAGAGATAAATCTTTCACACAGAGAGTTGAAAAATATAAATTGTTCAATTTAGTTGAAACATTATATAGGCCAAAAATAGTTACGATTATTAAAGAAAATGACCAGATAGGTTGAAATGAAGCTGAAAAATTCTGAAAGATATATATTTGCCATGCAAAAATAAAATAAACTTTACGTATATTTGCATTTTCATGAGGAATTAATCTATGAGGGGTAACCACCCTTAAGTGCATGTTATTATATTTCTACGAAATAAAATTAATTTAGCGTACGAAACCAAGCAGAGAAAATTCTTTCACACAGAGAGTTGAAAAATATAAATTGTTCAATTTAGTTGAAACATTATATAGGCCAAAAATAGTTACGATTATTAAAGATAATGACCAGATATGTTGAATTGAAGCTGAAAATTCTGGAAGAAATATGCATGCCATGCAAAAATGAAACAAACCTTACGCGTATTTGCATTTTCAAGAGAAATTAATTTATGAGGGGTAACCATCCTTAAGTGCGTATTATATATTTCCACAATTTAAAATTAATTTTGCGTACAAAACCAAGCAGAGAAATTTCTTTTACGCAGAGAGTTGAAAAATATAAATTGCTTAATTTAGTTGAAACATTTTATGGGGGTAAACAACCCCAAAAAAGTTAGAATCATACAAGAAAATTACCAGATAGGTTGAATTGAAGCTGAAAATTCTGCATGAAATATATATGCCACGCGATGATAAAATAAACTTTACGTGTATTTGAATTTAAATTTGAAATTAATTTTTGAGGGGTAACCACCCTTAAGTTCATGTTATTATATTTCTACAAAATAAACTTAATTTCGCGTACAAAACCAAGCAGAGATAATTCTTTCACACAGAGAGTTGAAAAATATAAATTGCTTAATTTAGTTGGAACATTTAATGGGGTTAAATAACCCCAAAAATTTAGGATCATACAAGAAAATTACCAGATAGGTTGAATTGAAGCTGAAAATTCTGAATGAAATATATATGCCACGCGATGATTAAATAAACTTTACGTATATTTGAATTTAAATGTGAAATTAATTTATGAGGGGTAACCACCCTTAAGTGCATGTTATTATATTTGTACAAAATAAAATTATTTTCTCATACAAAACCAAGCAGAGATAATTCTTTCACACAGAGAGTTGAAAAATATAAATTGCTTAATTTAGTTGGAACATTTTATGGGGTTAAATAACCCCAAAAATTTAGGATCATACAAGAAAATTACCAGATAGGTTGAATTGAAGCTGAAAATTCTGAATGAATTATATATACAACGCGATGATAAAATAAACTTTACGTATATTTGCATTTTCATGAGGAATTAATTTATGAGGGATAAACACCCTTAAGTGCATGTTATTATATTTCTACAAAATAAAATTTTTTTCGCGTACAAAACCAAGCAGAGATAATTCTTTCACACAGAGAGTTGAAAAATATAAATATCTCAATTTAGTTGAAACATTATATGGGCCTAAACTACCCCAAAAATAGTTACGATTATACAAGAAAATTACCAGGTAGGTTGAATTGAAGCTGAAAATTCTGAAAGAAATATATATGCCATGCAAAAATGAAATAAACCTTACGCGTATTTGCATGTTCATGAGAAATTAATTTATGAGGGGTAACCACCCCTAGTTGCGAATTATTATATTTCCACAATTTAAAATTAATTTTGCGTACAAAACCAAGCAGAGAAATTTCTTTTACACAGAGAGTTGAAAAATATAACTTGCTCATTTGTGTTGAAACATTTTATGGGGGTAAACAACCCCAAAAAGGTTATAATCATACAAGAAAATTACCAGATATGTTGAATTGAAGCTGAAAATTCTGAAAGAAATATATATGCCACGCGATAATAAAATAAACTTTACGTATATTTGCATTTTCATGAGGAATTAATTTATGAGGGATAAACACCCTTAAGTATATGTTATTATATTTCTACAAAATAAAATTAATTTCGCGTACAAAACCAAGCACACAAAATTCTTTCATACAGAGAGTTGAAAAATATATATTGCTCAATTTAGTTGAAACATTTTATGGGGGTAAACAACCCCAAAAAAGTTAGGATCATACAAGAAAATTACCAGATAGGTTGAATTGAAGCTGAAAATTCTGAATGAAATATATATGCCACGCGATGATAAAATAAACTTTACGTATATTTGAATTTAAATGTGAAATTAATTTATGAGGGGTAACCACCCTTAAGTGCATTTTATTATATTTGTACAAAATAAAATTATTTTCTCGTACAAAACCAAGCAGAGATAATTCTTTCACACAGAGAGTTGAAAAATATAAATTGCTTAATTTAGTTGGAACATTTTATGGGGTTAAATAACCCCAAAAATTTAGGATCATACAAGAAAATGACCAGATAGGTCGAATGGAAGCTGAAAATTCTGAAAGAAATATATTTGCCACGCGATAATAAAATAAACTGTAAGTATATTTGCATTTTCATGAGGAATTAATCTATGAGGGGTAACCACCCTTAAGTGCATGTTATTATATTTCTACAAAATAAAATTAATTTCGCGTACAAAACCAAGCAGAGAAATTTCATTCACACACAGAGTTGAAAAATATAAATTGCTCCATTTAGTTGAAACATTATATAGGCCTAAACTACCCCAAAAATAGTTACGATGGTTAAAGAAAATTACCAGATAGGTTGAATTGAAGCTGAAAATTCTGGAAGAAATATATTTGCAATGCAAAAATGAAAGAAACATTACGCGTATTTGCATTTTCATGAGGAATTAATTTATGAGGGATAAACACCCTTAAGTGCATGTTATTATATTTCTACAAAATAAAATTTTTTTCGCGTACAAAACCAAGCAGAGATAATTCTTTCACACAGAGAGTTGAAAAATATAAATTTCTCAATTTAGTTGAAACATTATATAGGCCTAAACTACCCCAAAAATAGTTACGATGATTAAAGAAAATTACCAGGTAGGTTGAATTGAAGCTGAACATTCTGAAAAAAATATATTTGCCACGCGATAATAAAATAAACTTTACGTATATTTGCATTTTCATGAGGAATTAATCTATGAGGGGTAACCATCCTTAAGTGCATGTTATTATATTTCTACAAAATAAAATTAATTTAGTTTACAAAACCAAGCACAGAAAATTCGTTCACACAGAGAGTTGAAAAATATAAATTGTTCAATTTAGTTGAAACATTATATAGGCCAAAAATAGTTACGATGGTTAAAGAAAATTACCAGATAGGTTGAATTGAAGCTGAACATTCTGAAAAAAATATATGTGCCATGCAAAAATAAAATGAACTTTACGTATATTTGCATTTTCATGCGGAATTAATGTATGAGGGGTAACAACCCTTAAGTGCATGTTATTATATTTCTACAATTTAAAATTAATGTCGCTTACAAAACCAAGCACACAAAATTCTTTCACACAGAGAGTTGAAAAATATAAATTGCTCAATTTAGTAGAAACATTATATGGGGGTAAACAACCCCAAAAAAGTTACGATTACACAAGAAAATTACAAAATATGTTGAATTGGAGCTAACAATTCTGAATGAAATATATTTGCCACACGATAATAAAATAAACTTTACGTATATTTGCATTTTCATGAGGAATTAATCTATGAGGGGTAACCATCCTTAAGTGCATGTTATTATATTTCTACAAAATAAAATAAATTTCGCGTACAAAACCAAGCAGAGAAAATTCTTTCACACAGGGAGTTGAAAAATATAATTTGTTCAATTCAGTTGAAACATTATATAGGCCTTAAATACCCCAAAAATAGTTACGATTATTAAAGAAAATGACCAGATAGGTTGAATTGAAGCTGAAAATTCGGAAAGAAATATATTTGCCATGCAAAAATAAAATAAACTTTACGTATATTTGCATTCTCATGAGAAAGTAATTTATGAGGGGTAACCACTCTTAAATGCATGTTATTATATTTCTACAAAATAAAATTAATTTCGCGTACAAAACCAAGCAGAGAAAATTCTTTCACACAGAGAGTTAAAAAATATAAATTGCTCAATTCAGTTGAAAAATTATATAGGCCTTAAATACCCCAAAAATAGTTACGATTATTAAAGAAAATGACCAGATAGGTTGAATTGAAGCTGAAAATTCTGGGAGAAATATATTTGCCACGCGTAAATAAAATAAACTGTACGTATATTTGCATTTTCATGAGGAATTAATTTATGTGGGGTAACCACCCTTAAGTGCATATTATTATATTTCTACAATTTAAAATTAATTTCGCGTACAAAACCAAGCACACAAAATTCTTTCACACAGAGCTTTGAACAATATAAATTGTTCAATTTAGTTGAAACATTATATAGGCCAAAAATAGTTACGATTATTAAAGAAAATGACCAGATAGGTTGAATTGAAGCTGAAAATTCTTAAAGAAATATATTTGCCATGCAAAATTAAAATAAACTTTACGTATATTTGCATTTTCATGAGAAAGTAATTTATGAGGGGTAACCACTCTTAAGTGCATGTTATTATATTTCTACATAATAAAATTAATTTCGCGTACAAAACCAAGCAGAGAAAATTCTTTTACACAGAGAGTTAAAAAATATAAATTTCTTAACTTAGTTGAAACAATTTATCGGCGTAAAAAACTCAAAAATTTAGGATCATACAAGAAAATTACCGCATAGGTTGAATTGAAGCTGAAAATTCTGAAAAAAATATATGTGCCATGCAAAAATAAAATGAACTTTACGTATATTTGCATTTTCAAGCGGAAGTAATTTATGAGGGGTAGCCACCTTTAAGTGCATGTTATTATATTTCTACAAAATAAAATTATTTTCGCGTACAAAACCAAGCAGAGAAAATTCTTTCACACAGAGAGTTGAAAAATATAAATTGTTCGATTTAGTTGGAACATTATAAACGCCTAAAATACCCCAAAAATAGTTACGACTATTAAAGCAAATGACCAGATAGGTTGAATTGATGCTGAAAATACTGGAAGAAATATATATGCCACGCGATAATAAAATAAACTGTACGTATATTTGCATTTTCATTAGGAATTAATTTATGAGGGGTAACCACCCTTAAGTGCATGTTATTATATTTATACAAAATAAAATTAATTTCGCGTACAAAACCAAGCAGAGAAAATTCTTTCACACAGAGCGTTGAACAATATAAATTGCTCAATTTAGTTGAAACATTTTATGTGGGTAAACAACCCCAAAAAAGTTAGGATCATACAAGAAAATTACCAGATAGGTTGAATTGAAGCTGAAAATTCTGAAAAAAATATATTTGCCATCCAAAAATAAAATAAACTTTACGTATATTTGCATTTTCAAGAGAAATTAATTTATGTGGGGTAACCACCCTTAAGTGCATATTATTATATTTCTACAATTTAAAATTAATTTTGCGTACAAAACCAAGCACACAAAATTCTTTCACACAGAGCGTTGAACAATATAAATTGCTCAATTTAGTTGAAACATTTTATGGGGGTAAACAACCCCAAAATTTACGATTACACAAGAAAATTACAAAATATGTAGAATTGGAGCTAACAATTCTGAAATAAATATATTTGCCACGCGATAATAAAATAAACTGTACGTATATTTGCATTTTCATGAGGAATTAATCTATGAGGGGTAACCATCCTTAAGTGCATGTAATTATATTTCTACAAAATAAAATTAATTTAGCTTACAACACCAAGCACAGAAAATTCTTTCACACAGAGAGTTGAAAAATATAAATTTTTCAATTTAGTTGAAACATTATATAGGCCAAAAATAGTTACGATTATTAAAGAAAATGACGAGATAGGTTGAATTGAAGCTGAAAATTCTGAAAGATATATATTTGCCATGCAAAAATAAAATAAACTTTACGTATATTTGCATTTTCATGAGGAATTAATTTGTGATGGGTAGCCACCCTTAAGTGCATGTTATTATATTTCTACAAAATAAAATTAATTTCGCGTACAAAACCAAGCAGAGAAAATTGTTTCACACAGAGAGTTGAAAAATATAAATTGTTCAATTTAGTTGAAACATTTAATAGTCCTTAAATACCCCAAAAATAGTTACGATTATTAAAGAAAATGACCAGATAGGTTGAATTGAAGCTGAAAATTCTGGAAAAAATATATTTGCCACGCGATAATAAAATAAACTGCACGTATATTTGCATTTTCATTAGGAATTAATTTATGAGGGGTAACCACCCTTAAGTGCATGTTATTATATTTCTACAAAATAAAATTAATTTCGCGTACAAAACCAAGCAGAGAAAATTCTTTCACACATCGAGTTGAAAAATATAATTTGTTCAATTCAGTTGAAACATTATATAGGCCTTAAATACCCCAAAAAATAGTTACGATTAATAAAGAAAATGACCAGATAGGTTGAATTGAAGCTGAAAATTCTGGAAGAAATATATTTGCCATGCAAAAATAAAATAAACTTTATGTATATTTGCATTTTCATGAGAAAGTAATCTATGAGGGGTGACCACCCTAAAGTGCATGTTATAAAATCTCTACACAATAAAATTAATTTCGCGTACAAAACCAAGCAGAGAAAATTCTTTCACACATCGAGTTGAATAATATAATTTGTTCAATTCAGTTGAAACATTATATAGGCCTTAAATACCCCAAAAATAGTTACGATTATTAAAGAAAATGACCAGATAGGTTGAATTGAAGCTGAAAATTCTGTAAGAAATATATTTGCCATGCAAAAATAAAATAAACTTTATGTATATTTGCATTTTCATGAGAAAGTAATCTATGAGGGGTGACCACCCTCAAGTGCATGTTATTATATTTCTACAAAATAAAATTAACTTTGCGTACAAAACCAAGCAGAGAAAATTCTTTCACACAGAGAGTTGAAAAATATAATTTGCTCAATTCAGTTGAAACATTATATAGGCCTTAAATACCCTAAAAATAGTTACGATTATTAAAGAAAATGACCAGATAGGTTGAATTGAAGCTGAATATTCTGGAAGAAATATATTTTCCACGCGATAATAAAATAAACTTTACGTATATTTGCATTTTCATGAGGAATTAATTTATGAGGGGTAACCACCCTTAAGTGCATGTTATTATATTTCTACAAAATAAAATTAATTTCGCGTACAAAACCAAGCAGAGAAAATTCTTTCACACAGAGAGTTGAAAAATATAATTTGCTTAATTCAGTTGAAACATTATATAGGCCTTAAATACCCTAAAAATAGTTACGATTATTAAAGAAAATGACCAGATAGGTTGAATTGAAGCTGAAAATTCTGAAAGATATATATTTGCCATGCAAAAATAAAATAAACTTTACGTATATTTGCATTTTACATGAGGAATTAATCTATGAGGGGTAACCATCCTTAAGTGCATGTTATTATATTTCTACAAAATAAAATTAATTTTGCGTACAAAACCAAGCACACAAAATTCTTTCACACAGAGCGTTGAACAATATAAATTGCTCAATTTAGTTGAAACATTTTATGGGGGTAAACAACCCCAAAATTTACGATTACACAAGAAAATTACAAAATATGTAGAATTGGAGCTAACAATTCTGAAATAAATATATTTGCCACGCGATAATAAAATAAACTGTACGTATATTTGCATTTTCATGAGGAATTATTCTATGAGGGGTAACCATCCTTAAGTGCATGTAATTATATTTCTACAAAATAAAATTAATTTAGCTTACAACACCAAGCACAGAAAATTCTTTCACACAGAGAGTTGAAAAATATAAATTTTTCAATTTAGTTGAAACATTATATAGGCCAAAAATAGTTACGATTATTAAAGAAAATGACGAGATAGGTTGAATTGAAGCTGAAAATTCTGAAAGATATATATATGCCATACAAAAATGAAATAAACCTTACGCGTATTTGCATTTTCATGAGGAATTAATTTGTGAGGGATAGCCACCCTTAAGTGCATGTTATTATATTTCTACAAAATAAGATTAATTTCGCGTAAAAAACCATGCAGAGAAAATTCTTTCACACAGAGAGTTGAAAAATATAATTTGCTTAATTTAGTTGAAACATTTAATAGTCCTTAAATACCCCAAAAATAGTTACGATTATTAAAGAAAATGACCAGATAAGTTGAATAGAAGCTGAAAATTCTGAAAGAAATATATATGCCACGCGATAGTAAAATAAACTTTTTGTATATTTGCATTTTCATGAGGATTTATTTTATGAGGGGTAACCACCCTTAAGTGCATGTTATAATATTTCTACAAAATAATATTAATTTTGCGTACAAAACCGAGCAGAGAAAATTCTTTTACACAGAGAGTTGAAAAATATAATTTGTTCAATTCAGTTGAAACATTATATAGGCCTTAAATACCCCAAAAATAGTTACGATTATTAAAGAAAATTACCAGATAGGTTGAATTGAAGCTGAAAATTCTGGAAGAAATATATTTGCCATGCAAAAATATAATAAACTTTACGTATATTTGCATTTTAATGAGAAAGTAATTTATGAGGGGTAGCCACCCTTAAGTGCATATTATTATATTTCTACAAAATAAAATTAATTTCGCGTACAAAACCAAGCAGAGAAAATTCTTTCACACATCGAGTTGAATAATATAATTTGTTCAATTCAGTTGAAACATTATATAGGCCTTAAATACCCCAAAAATAGTTACGATTATTAAAGAAAATGACCAGATAGGTTGAATTGAAGCTGAAATTTCTGAAAGAAATATATTTGCCATGCAAAAATAAAATAAACTTTACGTATATTTGCATTTTTATGAGGAAGTAATTTATGAGGGGTAACCACACTTAAGTGCATGTTATCATATTTCTACAAAATAAAATTAATTTCGCGTACAAAACCAAGCAGAGAAAATTCTTTCACACAGAGAGTTGAAAAATATAAATTGTTCAATTCAGTTGAAACATTATATAGGCCTTAAATACCCTAAAAATAGTTACGATTATTAAAGAAAATGACCAGATACGTTGAATTGAAGCTGAAATTTCTGGAAGAAATATATTTCCCACGCGATAATAAAATAAACTGTACGTATATTTGCATTTTCATGAGGAATTAATTTATGAGGGGTCCTTAAGTGCATGTTATTATATTTCTAAAATAAAATTAATTTCGCGCACAAAACCAAGCAGAGAAAATTCTTTCACACAGAGAGTTGAAAAATATAAATTGTTCAATTCAGTTGAAACATTATATAGGCCTTAAATACCCTAAAAATAGTTACGATTATTAAAGAAAATGACCAGATAGGTTGAATTGAAGCTGAAAATTCTGAAAGATATATATTTGCCATGCAAAAATAAAATAAACTTTACGTATATTTGCATTTTACATGAGGAATTAATCTATGAGGGGTAACCATCCTTAAGTGCATGTTATTATATTTATACAAAATAAAATTAATTTCGCGTACAAAACCAAGCAGAGAAAATTCTTTCACACAGGGACTTGAAAAATATAATTTGTTCAATTCAGTTGAAACATTATATAGGCCTTAAATACCCCAAAAATAGTTACGATTATTAAAGAAAATGACCAGATAGGTTGAATTGAAGCTGAAAATTCGGAAAGAAATATATTTGCCACGCGTAAATAAAATAAACAGTACGTATATTTGCATTTTCATGAGGAATTAATTTATGTGGGGTAACCACCCTTAAGTGCATATTATTATATTTCTACAATTTAAAATTAATTTCGCGTACAAAACCAAGCAGAGAAAATTCTTTCACACATCGAGTTGAAAAATATAATTTGTTCAATTCAGTTGAAACATTATATAGGCCTTAAATACCCCAAAAATAGTTACGATTATTAAAGAAAATGACCAGATAGGTTGAATTGAAGCTGAAAATTCTGAAAGAAATATATTTGCCATGCAAAAATAAAATAAACTTTACGTATATTTGCATTTTTCATGAGAAAGTAATTTATGAGGGGTAACCACTCTTAAGTGCATGTTATTATATTTCTACAAAATAAAATTAATTTCGCGTACAAAACCAAGCAGAGAAAATTCTTTCACACATCGAGTTGAAAAATATAATTTGTTCAATTCAGTTGAAACATTATATAGGCCTTAAATACCCCAAAAATAGTTACGATTATTAAAGAAAATGACCAGATAGGTTGAATTGAAGCTGAAAATTCTGAAAGAAATATATTTGCCATGCAAAAATAAAATAAACTTTACGTATATTTGCATTTTCATGAGAAAGTAATTTATGAGGGGTAACCACTCTTAAGTGCATGTTATTATATTTCTACAAAATAAAATTAATTTCGCGTACAAAACCAAGCAGAGAAAATTCTTTCACACAGAGAGTTGAAAAATATAAATTGTTCTATTTAGTTGGAACATTATAAACGCCTAAAATACCCCAAAAATAGTTACGACTATTAAAGCAAATGACCAGATAGGGTGAATTGATGCTGAAAATTCTGGAAGAAATATATTTGTCACGCGATAATAAAATAAACTGTACGTATATTTGCATTTTCATTAGGAATTAATTTATAAGGGGTAACCACCCTTAAGTGCATGTTATTATATTTATACAAAATAAAATTAATTTCGCGTACAAAACCAAGCAGAGAAAATTCTTTCACACAGAGCGTTGAACAATATAAATTGCTCAATTTAGTTGAAACATTTTATGTGGGTAAACAACCCCAAAAAAGTTAGGATCATACAAGAAAATTACCAGATAGGTTGAATTGAAGCTGAAAATTCTGAAAAAAATATATTTGCCATCCAAAAATAAAATAAACTTTACGTATATTTGCATTTTCAAGAGAAATTAATTTATGTGGGGTAACCACCCTTAAGTGCATATTATTATATTTCTACAATTTAAAATTAATTTTGCGTACAAAACCAAGCACACAAAATTCTTTCACACAGAGCGTTGAACAATATAAATTGCTCAATTTAGTTGAAAAAATTTTATGGGGGTAAACAACCCCAAAATTTACGATTACACAAGAAAATTACAAAATATGTAGAATTGGAGCTAACAATTCTGAAATAAATATATTTGCCACGCGATAATAAAATAAACTGTACGTATATTTGCATTTTCATGAGGAATTAATCTATGAGGGGTAACCATCCTTAAGTGCATGTAATTATATTTCTACAAAATAAAATTAATTTAGCTTACAACACCAAGCACAGAAAATTCTTTCACACAGAGAGTTGAAAAATATAAATTGCTCAATTCAGTTGAAACATTTAATAGGCCTTAAATACCCCAAAAATAGTTACGATTATTAAAGAAAATGACAGATAGGTTGAATTGAAGCTGAAAATTCTGGAAAAAATATATTTGCCACGCGATAATAAAATAAACTGCACGTATATTTGCATTTTCATTAGGAATTAATTTATGAGGGGTAACCACCCTTAAGTGCATGTTATTATATTTCTACAAAATAAAATTAATTTCGCGTACAAAACCAAGCAGAGAAAATTCTTTCACACATCGAGTTGAAAAATATAATTTGTTCAATTCAGTTGAAACATTATATAGGCCTTAAATACCCCAAAAATAGTTACGATTATTAAAGAAAATGACGAGATAGGTTGAATTGAAGCTGAAAATTCTGAAAGATATATATTTGCCATGCAAAAATGAAATCAACTTTACGCATATTTGCATTTTCATGAGGAATTAATTTATGAGGGGTAGCCACCCTTAAGTGCCTGTTATTATATTTCTACAAAATAAAATTAATTTCGCGTACAAAACCAAGCAGAGAAATTTCATTCACACACAGAGTTGAAAAATATAAATTGCTCCATTTAGTTGAAACATTGTATAGGCCTGAATTACCCCAAAAATAGTTACGATGATTAAAGAAAATACCAGATAGGTTGAATTGAAGATGACAATTCTGGAAAAAATATATTTGCCACGCGATAATAAAATAAACTGCACGTATATTTGCATTTTCATTAGGAATTAATTTATGAGGGGTAACCACCCTTAAGTGCATGTTATTATATTTCTACAAAATAAAATTAATTTCGCGTACAAAACCAAGCAGAGAAAATTCTTTCACACATCGAGTTGAAAAATATAATTTGTTCAATTCAGTTGAAACATTATATAGGCCTTAAATACCCCAAAAATAGTTACGATTATTAAAGAAAATGACCAGATAGGTTGAATTGAAGCTGAAAATTCTGGAAGAAATATATTTGCACCGCGATAATAAAATAACCTGTACGTATATTTGCATTTTCATGAGGAATTAATTTATGAGGGGTAACCACCCTTAAGTGCATGTTATTATATTTCTACGAAATAAAATTAATTTAGCTTACAAAACCAAGCAGAGAAAATTCTTTCATACAGAGAGTTGAAAAATATATATTGCTCAATTCAGTTGAAACATTATATAGGCCTTAAATACCCCAAAAATAGTTACGATTATTAAAGAAAATGACCAGATAGGTTGAATTGAAGCTGAAAATTCTTGAAGGAATATATTTGCCACGCGTAAATAAAATAAACTGTGCGTATATTTGCATTTTCATGAGGAATTAATTTATGAGGGATAAACACCCTTAAGTGCATGTTATTATATTTTATATATTATATATTTTTTATATATTTTTATATATATTGCTCAATTTAGTTGAAACATTATATAGGCCTAAACTAACCCAAAAATAGTTACGATTATACAAGAAAATTACCAGGTAGGTTGAATTGAAGCTGAAAATTCTGAAAGAAATATATATGCAATGCAAAAATGAAATAAACACACAAAATTCTTTCACACAGAGCGTTGAACAATATAAATTGCTCAATTTTGTTGAAACATTTTATGGGGGTGAACAACCCGAAAAAAGTTACGATTACACAAGAAAATTACAAAATATGTTGAATTGGAGCTAACAATTCTGAAAGAAATATATTTGCCACGCGATAATAAAATAAACTGTTCGTATAATTGCATTTTCATTAGGAATTAATTTATGAGGGGTAACCACCCTTAAGTGCATGTTATTATATGTCTACAAAATAAAATTAAGTTCGCGTACAAAACCAAGCAGAGAAAATTCTTTCACACAGAGATTTGAAAAATATAAATTGTTCAATTCAGTTGAAACATTATATAGGCCTTAAATACCATAAAAATACTTACGATTATTAAAGAAAATGACCAGATAGGTTGAATTGAAGCTGAAAATTCTGGAAGAAATTTATTTGCAACGCGATAATAAAATAAACTTTACGTATATTTGCATTTTCATGAGGAATTAATTTATGAGGGGTAACAACCCTTAAGTGCATGTTGTTATATTTCTACAAAATAAAATTAATTTCGCGTACAAAGCCAAGCAGAGAAAATTCTTTTACACAGAGAGTTGAAAAATATATGTTGCTCAATTTAGTTGAAACATTATATAGGCCTAAACTACCCCAAAAATAGTTACGATTATACAAGAAAATTACCAGGTAGGTTGAATTGAAGCTGAAAATTCTGAAAGAAATATATATGCAATACAAAAATGAAATAAACACACAAAATTCTTTCACACAGAGCGTTGAACAATAAAAATTGCTTAATTATTTGAAACATTTTATGGGGGAAAACAACCCCAAAAAATTTAGGATCATACAAGAAAATTACCAGATAGGTTGAATTGAAGCTGAAAATTCTGGAAGAAATATATTTGCCACGCGATAATAAAATAAACTTTACGTATATTTGCATTTTCATGAGGATTTATTTTATGAGGGGTAACCACCCTTATGTGCATGTTACTATATTTCTAAAAAATAAAATTAATTTAGCTTACAAAACCAAGCACAGAAAATTCGTTCACACAGAGAGTTGTAAAATATAAATTGTTCAATTTAGTTGAAACATTATATAGGCCAAAAACAGTTACGATTATTAAAGAAAATGACCAGATAGGTTGAATTGAAGCTGAAAATTCTGAAAGATATATATTTGCCATGCAAAAATAAAATAAACTCTAGGTATATTTGCATTTTCATGAGGAATTAATTTATGTGGGGTAACCACCCTTAAGTGCATATTATTATCTTTCTACAATTTAGAATTAATTTCGCGTACAAAACCAAGCACACAAAATTCTTTCACACAGAGCGTTGAACAATATAAATTGCTCAATTTATTTGAAACATTTTATGGGGGTAAACAACCCCAAGAAAGTTACGATTACACAAGAAAATTACAAAATATGTTGAATTGGAACTAACAATTCTGAATGAAATATATTTGCCACGCGATAATAAAATAAACTTTACGTATATTTGCATTTTCATGAGGAATTAATTTATGAGGGGTAACAACCCTTAAGTGCATGTTGTTATATTTCTACAAAATAAAATTAATTTCGCGTACAAAGCCAAGCAGAGAAAATTCTTTCACACAGAGAGTTGAAAAATATAAATTGTTCAATTCAGTTGAAACATTATATAGGCCTTAAATACCCCAAAAATAGTTTCGATTACTAAAGAAAATGACCAGATAGGTTGAATTGAAGCTGAAAATTCTGGAAGAAATATATTTGCCACGCGTAAATAAAATAACCTGTACGTATATTTGCATTTTCATGAGGAATTAATTTATGTGGGGTAACCACCCTTAAGTGCATATTATTATATTTCTACAATTTAAAATTAATTTCGGGTTCAAAACCAAGCACACAAAATTCTTTCACACAGAGCGTTGAACAATATAAATTGCTCAATTTAGTTGAAACATTATATAGGCCCAAAAATAGTTACGATTATTAAAGAAAATGACCAGATAGGTCGAATTGAAGCTGAAAATTCTGAAAGAAATATATTTGCCACGCGATAATAAAATAAACTGTACGTATATTTGCATTTTCATGAGGAATTAATCTATGAGGGGTAACCACCCTTAAGTGCATTTTATTATATTTCTACGAAATAAAATTAATTTAGCGTACAAATCCAAGCAGAGAAAATTCTTTCACACAGAGAGTTGAAAAATATAAATTGTTCAATTTAGTTGAAACATTATATAGGCCTAAACTACCCCCAAAATAGTTACGATGATTAAAGAAAATTACCAGATAGGTTCAATTGAAGCTGAAAATTCTGGAAGAAATATATATGCCATGCTAAAATGAATTAAAACTTACGCGTATTTGCATTTTCAAGAGAAATTAATTTATGAGGGGTGACCATCCTTAAGTGCATGTTACTATATTTCTACAAAATAAAATTAATTTCGCGCACAAAACCAAGCAGAGAAAATTGTTTCACACAGAGAATTGAAAAATATAAATTGCTCAATTTAGTTGAAACATTTTATGGGTTAAACAACCCCAAAATGTTAGGAACATAGAAGAAAATTACCAGATAGGTTGAATTGAAGCTGAAAATTCTGGAAGAAATATATATGCCACGCGATAATAAAATAAACTGTACGTATATTTGCATTTTCATGAGGATTTAAATTATGAGGGGTAACCACCCTTAAGTGCATGTTATTATATTTCTACGGAATAAAATTAATTTAGCGTACAAATCCAAGCAGAGAAAATTCTTTCACACAGAGAGTTGAAAAATATAAATTGTTCAATTCAGTTGAAACATTATATAGGCCTTAAATACCATAAAAATAGTTACGATTACACAAGAAAATTACCAGATAGGTTGAATTGAAGCTGAAAATTCTGGAAGAAATATATATGCCACGCGATAGTAAAATAAACTGTACGTATATTTGCATTTTCATGAGGAATTAATTTATGAGGGATAGCCACCCTTAAGTGCATGTTATTATATTTCTACAAAATAAAATTATTTTCGCGTACAAAACCTAGCAGAGAAAATTCTTTCACACAGAGAGTTGAAAAATATATATTGCTCAATTTAGTTGAAACATTATATAGGCCTAAACTACCCCAAAAATAGTTACGATTATACAAGAAAATTACCAGGTAGGTTGAATTGAAGCTGAAAATTCTGAAAGAAATATATATGCAATACAAAAATGAAATAAACACAAAAAATTCTTTCACACAGAGCGTTGAACAATATAAATTGCTTAATTATTTGAAACATTTTATGGGGGAAAACAACCCCAAAAAATTTAGGATCATACAAGAAAATTACCAGATAGGTTGAATTGAAGCTGAAAATTCTGGAAGAAATATATTTGCCACGCGATAATAAAATAAACTTTACGTATATTTGCATTTTCATGAGGAATTAATCTATGAGGGTTAACCATCCTTAAGTGCATGTTATTATATTTCTACAAAATAAAATTAATTTAGCTTACAAAACCAAGCACAGAAAATTCGTTCACACAGAGAGTTGTAAAATATAAATTGTTCAATTTAGTTGAAACATTATATAGGCCAAAAACAGTTACGATTATTAAAGAAAATGACCAGATAGGTTGAATTGAAGCTGAAAATTCTGAAAGATATATATTTGCCATGCAAAAATAAAATAAACTCTAGGTATATTTGCATTTTCATGAGGAATTAATTTATGTGGGGTAACCACCCTTAAGTGCATATTATTATCTTTCTACAATTTAGAATTAATTTCGCGTACAAAACCAAGCACACAAAATTCTTTCACACAGAGCGTTGAACAATATAAATTGCTCAATTTAGTTGAAACATTTTATGGGGGTAAACAACCCGAAAAAAGTTACGATTACACAAGAAAATTACAAAATATGTTGAATTGGAGCTAACAATTCTGAAAGAAATATATTTGCCACGCGATAATAAAATAAACCTTACGCGTATTTGCATTTTCATGAGGAAGTAATTTATGAGGGGTAGCCACCCTTAAGTGCATGTTATTATATTTCTACAAAATAAAATTAATTTCGCGTACAAAACCAAGCAGAGAAAATTCTTTCACACAGAGAGTTGAAAAATATAAATTGTTCAATTCAGTTGAAACATTATATAGGCCTTAAATACCCCAAAAATAGTTTCGATTACTAAAGAAAATGACCAGATAGGTTGAATTGAAGCTGAAAATTCTGTAAGAAATATATTTGCCACGCGTAAATAAAATAACCTGTACGTATATTTGCATTTTCATGAGGAATTAATTTATGAGGGGTAACCACCCTTAAGTGCATATTATTATATTTCTACAATTTAAAATTAATTTCGGGTTCAAAACCAAGCACACAAAATTCTTTCACACAGAGCGTTGAACAATATAAATTGCTCAATTTAGTTGAAACATTATATAGGCCCAAAAATAGTTACGATTATTAAAGAAAATGACCAGATAGGTCGAATTGAAGCTGAAAATTCTGAAAGAAATATATTTGCCACGCGATAATAAAATAAACTGTACGTATATTTGCATTTTCATGAGGAATTAATCTATGAGGGGTAACCACCCTTAAGTGCATTTTATTATATTTCTACGAAATAAAATTAATTTAGCGTACAAATCCAAGCAGAGAAAATTCTTTCACACAGAGAGTTGAAAAATATAAATTGTTCAATTTAGTTGAAACATTATATAGGCCTAAACTACCCCCAAAATAGTTACGATGATTAAAGAAAATTACCAGATAGGTTCAATTGAAGCTGAAAATTCTGGAAGAAATATATATGCCATGCTAAAATGAATTAAAACTTACGCGTATTTGCATTTTCAAGAGAAATTAATTTATGAGGGGTGACCATCCTTAAGTGCATGTTATTATATTTGAAAAAAATAAAATTATTTTCGAGTACAAAACCAAGCAGAGAGAATTCTTTCTCTCAGAGGGTTGAAAAATATAACTTGCTCAATATAGTTGAAACATTTTATGGGTTAAACAACCCCAAAATGTTAGGAACATAGAAGAAAATTACCAGATAGGTTGAATTGAAGCTGAAAATTCTGGAAGAAATATATATGCCACGCGATAATAAAATAAACTTTACGTATATTTGCATTTTCATGAGGATTTAAATTATGAGGGGTAACCACCCTTAAGTGCATGTTATTATATTTCTACGGAATAAAATTAATTTAGCGTACAAATCCAAGCAGAGAAAATTCTTTCACACAGAGAGTTGAAAAATATAAATTGTTCAATTCAGTTGAAACATTATATAGGCCTTAAATACCATAAAAATAGTTACGATTATTAAAGAAAATTACCAGATAGGTTGAATTGAAGCTGAAAATTCTGGAAGAAATATATATGCCACGCGATAGTAAAATAAACTGTACGTATATTTGCATTTTCATGAGGAATTAATTTATGAGGGATAGCCACCCTTAAGTGCATGTTATTATATTTCTACAAAATAAAATTAATTTAGCGTACAAAACCAAGCAGAGAAAATTGTTTCACACAGAGAGTTGAAAAATATAAATTGCTCAATTTAGTTGAAACATTATATAGGCCTAAACTACCCCAAAAATAGTTACGATTATACAAGAAAATTACCAGGTAGGTTGAATTGAAGCTGAAAATTCTGAAAGAAATATATATGCAATACAAAAATGAAATAAACACAAAAAATTCTTTCACACAGAGCGTTGAACAATATAAATTGCTCAATTTAGTTGAAACATTTTATGGGGGAAAACAACCCCAAAAAATTTAGGATCATACAAGAAAATTACCAGATAGGTTGAATTGAAGCTGAAAATTCTGGAAGAAATATATTTGCCACGCGATAATAAAATAAACTTTACGTATATTTGAATTTTCATGAGGAATTAATCTATGAGGGTTAACCATCCTTAAGTGCATGTTATTATATTTCTACAAAATAAAATTAATTTAGCTTACAAAACCAAGCACAGAAAATTCGTTCACACAGAGAGTTGTAAAATATAAATTGTTCAATTTAGTTGAAACATTATATAGGCCAAAAACAGTTACGATTATTAAAGAAAATGACCAGATAGGTTGAATTGAAGCTGAAAATTCTGAAAGATATATATTTGCCATGCAAAAATAAAATAAACTCTAGGTATATTTGCATTTTCATGAGGAATTAATTTATGTGGGGTAACCACCCTTAAGTGCATATTATTATCTTTCTACAATTTAGAATTAATTTCGCGTACAAAACCAAGCACACAAAATTCTTTCACACAGAGCGTTGAACAATATAAATTGCTCAATTTAGTTGAAACATTTTATGGGGGTAAACAACCCGAAAAAAGTTACGATTACACAAGAAAATTACAAAATATGTTGAATTGGAACTAACAATTCTGAATGAAATATATTTGCCACGCGATAATAAAATAAACTTTACGTATATTTGCATTTTCATGAGGAATTAATTTATGAGGGGTAACAACCCTTAAGTGCATGTTATTATATTTCTACAAAATAAAATTAATTTCCCGTACAAAACCAAGCACACAAAATTCTTTCACACAGAGCGTTGAACAATATAAATTGCTCAATTTAGTTGAAACATTATATAGGCCCAAAAATAGTTACGATTATTAAAGAAAATGACCAGATAGGTCGAATTGAAGCTGAAAATTCTGAAAGAAATATATTTGCCACGCGATAATAAAATAAACTGTACGTATATTTGCATTTTCATGAGGAATTAATCTATGAGGGGTAACCACCCTTAAGTGCATGTTATTATATTTCTACGAAATAAAATTAATTTAGCGTACAAATCCAAGCAGAGAAAATTCTTTCACACAGAGAGTTGAAAAATATAAATTGTTCAATTTAGTTGAAACATTATATAGGCCTAAACTACCCCCAAAATAGTTACGATGATTAAAGAAAATTACCAGATAGGTTCAATTGAAGCTGAAAATTCTGGAAGAAATATATATGCCATGCTAAAATGAATTAAACCTTACGCGTATTTGCATTTTCAAGAGAAATTAATTTATGAGGGGTGACCATCCTTAAGTGCATGTTATTATATTTGTAAAAAATAAAATTATTTTCGAGTACAAAACCAAGCAGAGATAATTCTTTCACACAGAAAGTTGAAAAATATAAATTGCTCAATTTAGTTGAAACATTTTATGGGGGTACACAACCCCAAAAAAGTGAGGAACATAGAAGAAAATTGCCAGATAGGTTGAATTGAAGCTGAAAATTCTGGAAGAAATATATTTGCCACGCGATAATAAAATAAACTGTACGTATATTTGCATTTTCATCAGGAATTAATCTATGAGGGGTAACCACCCTTAAGTGCATGTTATTATATTTCTACAAAATAAAATTATTTTCGCGTACAAAACCAAGCACAGATAATTCTTTCACACACATAGTTGAAAAATATAAATTGCTCAATTTAGTTGAAACATTATATAGGCCTAAACTACCCAAAAAAAAAATTACGATGATTAAAGAAAATTACCAGATAGGTTGAATTGAAGCTGAATATTCTGGAAGAAATATATATGCCATGCAAAAATGAAATAAACCTTACGCGTATTTGCATTTTCATGAGGAATTAATTTATGATGGATAGCCACCCTTAAGTGCATGTTATTATATTTCTACAAAATAAATTAATTTCGCGTACAAAACCAAGCAGAGAAAATTCTTTCACACAGAGAGTTGAAAAATATAAATTGCTCCATTTAGTTGAAACATTATATAGGCCTAAACTACCCCAAAAATAGTTACGATGATTAAAGAAAATTACCAGATAGGTTGAATTGATGCTGAAAATTCTGGAAGAAATATATATGCCATGCAAAAATGAAATAAACTTTACGCGTATTTGCATTTTCAAGAGAAATTAATTTATGAGGGGTGACCATCCTTAAGTGCATGTTATTATATTTGTACAAAATAAAATTATTTTCGAGTACAAAACTAAGCAGAGATAATTATTTCACACTGAGTGTTGAATAATATAAATTGCTCAATTTAGTTGAAATATTTTATGGGGGTAAACAACCCCAAAAAAGTTACGATTACACAAGAAAATTACAAAATATGTTGAATTGGAGCTGACAATTCTGAAAGAAATATATTTGGCACGCGATAATAAAATAAACTGTACGTATATTTGCATTTTCATGAGGAATTAATCTATGAGGCGTAACCACCCTTAAGTGCATGTTATTATATTTCTACAAAATAAAATTAATTTCGCGTACAAAACCAAGCAGAGAAAATTCTTTCACACAGAGAGTTGAAAAATATAATTTGCTTAATTTAGTTGAAAAATTTTATGGGGTTAAACAACCCCAAAAAAGTTAGCATCTTACAAGAAAATTACCAGATAGGTTGAATTGAAGCTGTAAATTCTGGAAGAAATATATATGCCATGCAAAAATGAAATAAACCTTACGCGTATTTGCAATTTCATGAGGTATTAATTTATGAGGGATAACCACCCTTAAGTGCATGTTATTATATTCCTACAAAATAAAATTGATTTCGCGTACAAAACCAAGCAGAGAAAATTCTTTCACACAGAGCGTTGAACAATATAAATTGCTCAATTTAGTTGAAACATTATATAGACCAAAAATAGTTACGATTATTAAAGAAAATGACCAGATATGTTGAATTGAAGCTGAAAATTCTGAATGAAATATATATGCCACGCGATGATAAAATAAACTTTACGTATATTTGAATTTAAATGTGAAATTAATTTGCGAGGGATAAATACCCTTAAGTGCATGTTATTATATTTCTACATTTTAAAATTAATTTAGCGTACAAAACCAAGCACACAAAATTCTTTCGCTCAGAAAGTTGAAACATATAAATTGCTCAATTTAGTTGAAACATTTTATGGGGGTAAACAACCCCAAAAAAGTAACGATTACACAAGAAAATTACAAAATATGTTGAATTGGAGCTAACAATTCTGAAAGAAATATATTGGCCACGCGATAATAAAATGAACTGTACGTATATTTGCATTTTCATGAGGAGTTAATCTGTGAGGGGTAACCACCCTTAAGTATATGTTATTATATTTCTACAAAATAAAATTAATTTCGCGTACAAAACCAAGCAGAGAAAATTCTTTCACACAGAGAGTTGAAAAATATAAATTTCTTAATTTATTTGAAACATTTTATGGTTGTAAACAACCCCAAAAAAGTTACGATTACACAAGAAAATTACCAGATAGGTTGAATTGAAGCTGAAAATTCTGGAAGAAATATATTTGCCACGAGATAGTAAAATAAACTGTACGTATATTTTCATTTTCATGAGGATTTAATTGATGAGGGGTAACCACCCTTAAGTGCATGTTATTATATTTCTACAAAATAAAATTTTTTTCGCGTACAAAACCAAGCAGAGATAATTCTTTCACACAGAGAGTTGAAAAATATAAATTGCTCAATTTAGTTGAAACATTATATAGGCCTAAACTACCCCAAAAATAGTTACGATGATTAAAGAAAATTACCAGATAGGTTGAATTGAAGCTGAAAATTCTGGAAGAAATATATATGCCATGCAAAAATGAAATAAACATTACGCGTATTTGCATTTTCATGAGGAATTAATTTATGAGGGGTGACCATCCTTAAGTGCATGTTATTATATTTGTACAAAATAAAATTATTTTCGCGTACAAAACAAAGCAGAGAAAATTCTTTGACACAGAAAGTAGTAAAATATAAATTGCTCAATTTAGTTGAAACATTATATGGGGGTAAACAACCCCAAAAAAGTTACGATTACACAAGAAAATTACAAAATATGTTGAATTGGAGCTAACTATTCTGAAAGAAATATATATGCCATGCAAAAATGAAATAAACTTTACGTATATTTTCATTTTCATGAGGAATTAATTTATGAGGGATAACCACCCTTAAGTGCATGTTATTATATTTCTACAAAGTAAGATTAATTTCGCGTAAAAAACCAAGCAGAGAAAATTCTTTCACACAGAGAGTTGAAAAATATAAATTGCTTAATTCAGTTGAAACATTATATAGGCCTTAAATACCCCAAAAATAGTTTCGATTACTAAAGAAAATGACCAGATAGGTTGAATTGAAGCTGAAAATTCTGGAAGAAATATATTTGCCACGCGTAAATAAAATAACCTGTACGTATATTTGCATTTTCATGAGGAATTAATTTATGTGGGGTAACCACCCTTAAGTGCATATTATTATATTTCTACAATTTAAAATTAATTTCGGGTTCAAAACCAAGCACACAAAATTCATTCACACAGAGCGTTGAACAATATAAATTGCTCAATTTAGTTGAAACATTATATAGGCCCAAAAATAGTTACGATTATTAAAGAAAATGACCAGATAGGTCGAATTGAAGCTGAAAATTCTGAAAGAAATATATTTGCCACGCGATAATAAAATAAACTGTACGTATATTTGCATTTTCATGAGGAATTAATCTATGAGGGGTAACCACCCTTAAGTGCATGTTATTATATTTCTACGAAATAAAATTAATTTAGCGTACAAATCCAAGCAGAGAAAATTCTTTCACACAGAGAGTTGAAAAATATAAATTGTTCAATTTAGTTGAAACATTATATAGGCCTAAACTACCCCCAAAATAGTTACGATGATTAAAGAAAATTACCAGATAGGTTCAATTGAAGCTGAAAATTCTGGAAGAAATATATATGCCATGCTAAAATGAATTAAACCTTACGCGTATTTGCATTTTCAAGAGAAATTAATTTATGAGGGGTGACCATCCTTAAGTGCATGTTATTATATTTGTAAAAAATAAAATTATTTTCGAGTACAAAACCAAGCAGAGATAATTCTTTCACACAGAATTGAAAAATATAACTTGCTCAATTTAGTTGAAACATTTTATGGGTTAAACAACCCCAAAATGTTAGGAACATAGAAGAAAATTACCAGATAGGTTGAATTGAAGCTGAAAATTCTGGAAGAAATATATATGCCACGCGATAATAAAATAAACTTTACGTATATTTGCATTTTCATGAGGATTTAAATTATGAGGGGTAACCACCCTTAAGTGCATGTTATTATATTTCTACGGAATAAAATTAATTTAGCGTACAAAACCAAGCAGAGATAATTCTTTCACACAGAGAGTTGAAAAATATAAATTGCTCAATTCAGTTGAAACATTATATAGGCCTAAACTACCCCAAAAATAGTTACGATGATTAAAGAAAATTACCAGATAGGTTGAATTGAAGCTGAAAATTCTGGAAGAAATATATATGCCATGCAAAAATGAAATAAACATTACGTATATTTGCATTTTCAAGAGAAATTAATTTATGAGGGATAAACACCCTTAAGTGCATGTTGTTATATTTCTACAAAATAAGATCAATTTCGCGTTCAAAAGGAAGCAGAGATAATTCTTTCACACAAAGAGTTGAAAAATATAAATTGCTCAATTTAGTTGAAACATTTTATGGGCGTAAACAACCCCAAAAAAGTTACGATTACACAAGAAAATTACAAAATATGTTGAATTGAAGCTGAAAATTCTGGAAGAAATATATTTGGCACGCGATAATAAAATAAACTGTACGTATATTTGCATTTTCATGCGGAATTAATGTATGAGGGGTAACAACCCTTAAGTGCATGTTATTATATTTCTACAAAATAAAATTAATTTCGCGTACAAAACCAAGCAGAGAAAATTCTTTCACACAGAGAGTTGAAAAATATAATTTGCTTAATTTAGTTGAAAAATTTTATGGGGTTAAACAACCCCAAAAAAGTTACGATGATTAAAGAAAATTACCAGATAGGTTGAATTGAAGCTGAAAATTCTGGAAGAAATATATTTTCCATGCAAAAATGAAATAAACCTTACGCGTATTTGCAATTTCATGAGGTATTAATTTATGAGGGATAACCACCCTTAAGTGCATGTTATTATATTCCTACAAAATAAAATTGATTTCGCGTACAAAACCAAGCAGAGAAAATTCTTTCACACAGAGCGTTGAACAATATAAATTGCTCAATTTACTTGAAACATTATATAGACCAAAAATAGTTACGATTATTAAAGAAAATGACCAGATATGTTGAATTGAAGCTGAAAATTCTGAATGAAATATATATGCCACGCGATGATAAAATAAACTTTACGTATATTTGAATTTAAATGTGAAATTAATTTGCGAGGGATAAATACCCTTAAGTGCATGTTATTATATTTCTACAATTTAAAATTAATTTAGCGTACAAAACCAAGCACACAAAATTCTTTCGCTCAGAAAGTTGAAACATATAAATTGCTCAATTTAGTTGAAACATTTTATGGGGGTAAACAACCCCAAAAAAGTAACGATTACACAAGAAAATTACAAAATATGTTGAATTGGAGCTAACAATTCTGAAAGAAATATATTGGCCACGCGATAATAAAATGAACTGTACGTATATTTGCATTTTCATGAGGATTTATTTTATGAGGGATAACCACCCTTAAGTATAAGTTATTATATTTCTACAAAATAAAATTAATTTCGCGTACAAAACCAAGCAGAGAAAATTCTTTCACACAGAGAGTTGAAAAATATAATTTTCTTAATTTAATTGAAACATTATATGGGGGTAAAAAACCCCAAAAAAGTTACGATTACACAAGAAAATTTCAAAATATGTTGAATTGGAGCTGACAATTCTGAAAGAAATATATTTGCCACGCGATAATAAAATAAACTGTACGTATATTTGCATTTTCATGAGGAATTAATCTATGAGGCGTAACCACCCTTAAGTGCATGTTATTATATTTCTATAAAATAAAATTAATTTAGCGTACAAAAGCAAGCAGAGAAAATTCTTTCACACAGAGAGTTGAAAAATATAATTTGCTTAATTTAGTTGAAAAATTTTATGGGGTTAAACAACACCAAAAAAGTTAGGAACATAGAAGAAAATTACCAGATAAGTTGAATAGAAGCTGAAAATTCTGAAAGAAATATGTATGCCATGCAAAAATGAAATAAACCTTACGCGTATTTGCATTTTCATGAGGAATTCATTTATGAGGGGTAGCCACCCTTAAGTGCATGTTACTATATTTCTAAAAAATAAAATTATTTTCGCATACAAAACCAAGCACAGATAATTCTTTCACACAGAGAGTTGAAAAATATAAATTGCTTAATTTAGTTGAAACATTTTATGGGGGTAAGCGCCCCAAAAAAGTTAGAATCATACAAGAAAATTTCCAGATAGGTTGAATTGAAGCTGAAAATTCTGAAAGAAATATATATGCCACGCGATAGTAAAAAAACTTTAAGTATATTTGAATTTAAATGTGAAATTAATTTATGAGGGATAACCACCCTTAAGTGCATTTTATTATATTTCAACAATTTAAAACTAATTTCGCGTACAAAACCAAGCACACAAAATTCTTTCACACAGAGAGTTGAAAAATATAAATTGCTCAATTTAGTTGAAACATTATATAGGCCTAAACTACCCCAAAAATAGTTACGATGTTTAAAGAAAATTACCAGGTAGGTTGAATTGAAGCTGAACATTCTGAAAAAAATATATTTGCCATGCAAAAATAAAATAAACTTTACGCATATTTGCATGTTCATGAGAAATTAATTTATGAGGGGTAACCACCCCTAGTTGCGTATTATTACATTTCCACAATTTAAAATTAATTTTGCGTACAAAACCAAGCAGAGAAAATTCTTTTACACAGAGAGTTGAAAAATATAAATTGCTTAATTTAGTTGAAACATTTTATGGGGGTAAACAACCCCAAAAAATTTAGGATCATACAAGAAAATTACCAGATAGGTTGAATTGAAGCTGAAAATTCTGGAAGAAATATATTTGCCACGCGATAATAAAATAAACTTTACGTATATTTGAATTTAAATGTGAAATTAATTTATGAGGGATAACCGCCCTTAAGTTCATGTTATTATATTTCTACAAAATAAAATTAATTTCGCGTACAAAACCAAGCAGAGATAATTCTTTCACACAGAGAGTTGAAAAATATAAATTGCTTAATTTAGTTGGAACATTTAATGGGGTTAAATAACCCAAAAAATTTAGGATCATACAAGAAAATTACCAGATAGGTTGAATTGAAGCTGAAAATTCTGGAAGAAATATATTTGCCACGCGATAATAAAATAAACTTTACGTATATTTGAATTTAAATGTGAAATTAATTTATGAGGGATAAACACCCTTAAGTGCATGTTGTTATATTTCTACAAAATAAGATCAATTTCGCGTTCAAAAGGAAGCAGAGATAATTCTTTCACACAGAGAGTTGAAAAATATAAATTGCTCAATTTAGTTGAAACATTTTATGGGGTTAAATAACCCCAAAAATTTAGGATCATACAAGAAAATTACCAGATAGGTTGAATTAAAGCTGAAAATTCTGAATGAATTATATATACCACGCGATGATAAAATAAACTTTACGTATATTTGCATTTTCATGAGGAATTAATTTATGAGGGATAACCACCCTTAAGTGCATTTTATTATATTTCAACAATTTAAAACTAATTTCGCGTACAAAACCAAGCAGAGATAATTCTTTCACACAGAGAGTTGAAAAATATAAATTGCTCAATTTAGTTGAAACATTATATAGGCCTAAACTACCCCAAAAAAGTTACGATTACACAAGAAAATTACAAAATATGTTGAGTTGAAGCTGAAAATTCTGGAAGAAATATATATGCCATGCAAAAATGAAATAAACCTTACGCGTATTTGCATGTTCATGAGAAATTAATTTATGAGGGGTAACCACCCCTAGTTGCGTATTATTACATTTCCACAATTTAAAATTAATTTTGCGTACAAAACCGAGCAGAGATAATTGTTTCGCACCTAGAGTTTAAAAATATAAATTGCTTAATTTAGTTGAAAAATTTTATGGGGGTAAACAACCCCAACAAAGTTAGGATCATACAAGAAAATTACCATATAGGTTGAATTGAAGCTGAAAATTCTGAAAAAAATATATTTGCCATGCAAAAATAAAATCAACTTTACGCATATTTGCATTTTCATGATGAAGTAATTTATGAGGGGTAGCCACCGTTAAGTGCATGTTGTTATATTTCTACAAAATAAAATTAAATTCGCGTACAAAACCAAGCAGAGAAAATTCTTTCACACAGAGAGTTGAAAAATATAAATTGCTCAATTTAGTTGAAACATTTTATGGGGGTAAACAACCCCAAAAAGGTTATAATCATACAAGAAAATTACCAGATAGGTTGAATTGAAGCTGAAAATTCTGGAAGAAATATATTTGCCACGCAAAAATGAAATAAACTTTACGTATATTTGCATTTAAATGTGAAATTAATTTATGAGGGATAAACACCCTTAAGTGCATGTTATTATATTTGTAAAAATTAAAATTATTTTCTCATACAAAACCAAGCAGAGATAATTCTTTCACACAGAGAGTTGAAAAATATAAATTGCTTAATTTAGTTGGAACATTTTATGGGGTTAAATAACCCCAAAAATTTAGGATCATACAAGAAAATTACCAGATAGGTTGAATTAAAGCTGAAAATTCTGAATGAATTATATATACCACGCGATGATAAAATAAACTTTACGTATATTTGCATTTTCATGAGGAATTAATTTATGAGGGATAAACACTCTTAAGTGCATGTTATTATATTTCTACAAAATAAAATTAATTTCGCGTACAAAACAAAGCAGAGAAAATTCTTTCATACAGAGAGTTGAAAAATATATATTGCTCAATTTAGTTGAAACATTATATGGGCCTAAACTACCCCAAAAATAGTTACGATTATACAAGAAAATTACCAGGTAGGTTGAATTGAAGCTGAAAATTCTGAAAGAAATATATATGCCATGCAAAAATGAAATAAACCTTACGCGTATTTGCATGTTCATGAGAAATTAATTTATGAGGGGTAACCACCCCTAGTTGCGTATTATTATATTTCCACAATTTAAAATTAATTTTGCGTACAAAACCGAGCAGAGAAAATTCTTTTACACAGAGAGTTGAAAAATAAAAATTGCTTAATTATTTGAAACATTTTATGGGGGTAAACAACCCCAAAGTAATTTACGATCATACAAGAAAATTACCAGATATATTGAATTGACGCTGAAAATTCTGAACGAAATATATATGCTATGCGATAATAAAATGAACTTTACGTATATTTGCATTTTCATGAGAAATTAATTTATGAGGGTTAACGATCCTTAAGTGCATGTTATTATATTTCTACAAAATAAAATTAATTTCGCGTACAAAACCAAGCACACAAAATTCTTTCATACAGAGAGTTGAAAAATATATATTGCTCAATTTAGTTGAAACATTTTATGGGGGTAAACAACCACAAAAAAGTTAGGATCATACAAGAAAATTACCAGATAGGTTGAATTGAAGCTGAAAATTCTGAATGAAATATATATGCCACGCGATGATAAAATAAACTTTACGTATATTTGAATTTAAATGTGAAATTAATTTATGAGGGGTAACCACCCTTAAGTGCATTTTATTATATTTGTACAAAATAAAATTATTTTCTCGTACAAAACCAAGCAGAGATACTTCTTTCACACAGAGAGTTGAAAAATATAAATTGCTTAATTTAGTTGGAACATTTTATGGGGTTAAATAACCCCAAAAATTTAGGATCGTACAAGAAAACTACCAGATAGGTTGAATTGAAGCTGAAAATTCTGAAAGAAATATATATGCCACGCGATAATAAAATAAACTTTACGTATATTGGCATTTTCATGAGGAATTAATTTATGAGGGATAACCACCCTTAAGTGAATGTTATTATATTTCTACAAAATAAAATTAAATTCACGTACAAAACCAAGCAGAAAAAATTCTTTCACACAGAGAGTTGAAAAATGTATATTTTTAAATTTAGTTGAAACATTATATAGCCCTAAACTACCCCAAAAATAGTTACGATTATTAAAGAAAATTACCAGATAGGTTGAATTGATGCTGAAAATACTGGAAGAAATATATATGCAATGCAAAAATGAAATAAACACACAAAATTCTTTCACACAGAGCGTTGAACAATATAAATTGCTCAATTTAGTTGAAACATTTTATGGGGGTAAACAACCCGAAAAAAGTTACGATTACACAAGAAAATTACAAAATATGTTGAATTGGAGCTAACAATTCTGAAAGAAATATATTTGCCACGCGATAATAAAATAAACTGTACGTATATTTGCATTTTCATTAGGAATTAATTTATGAGGGGTAACCACCCTTAAGTGCATGTTATTATATTTCTACAAAATAAAATTCATTTCGCGTACAAAACCAAGCAGAGAAAATTCTTTCACACAGAGAGTTGAAAAATATAAATTGTTCAATTCAGTTGAAACATTATGTAGGCCTTAAATACCCTAAAAATAGTTACGATTATTAAAGAAAATGACCAGATAGGTTGAATTGAAGCTGAAAATTCTGGAATAAATATATTTGCCACGCGATAATAAAATAAACTGTCCGTATATTTGCATTTTCATAAGAAATTAATTTATGAGGAGTAACCACCCTTAAGTGCATGTTATTATATTTCTACCAAATAAAATTAATTTAGCGTACAAAACCAAGCAGAGAAAATTCTTTCACACAGAGAGTTGAAAAATATAAATTGTTCAATTCAGTTGAAACATTATATAGGCCTTAAATACCCCAAAAATAGTTACGATTATTAAAGAAAATGACCAGATAGGTTGAATTGAAGCTGAAAATTCTGGAAGAAATATATTTGCCACTCGTAAATAAAATAATCTGTACGTATATTTGCATTTTCATGAGGAATTAATTTATGTGGGGTAACCACCCTTAAGTGCATATTATTATATTTCTACAATTTAAAATTAATTTCGCGTACAAAACCAAGCACACAAAATTTTTTCACACAGAGCGTTGAACAATATAAATTGCTCAATTTAGTTGAAACATTATATAGGCACAAAATAGTTACGATTATTAAAGAAAATGACCAGACAGGTTGAATTGAAAATGAAAATTCTGAAAGAAATATATTTGCCACGCGATAATAAAATAAACTGTACGTATATTCGCATTTTCATGAGGAATTAATCTATGAGGGGTAACCATCCTTAAGTGCATGTTATTATATTTCTACAAAATAAAATTAATTTCGCGTACAAAACCAAGCAGAGAAAATTCTTTTACACAGAGAGTTAAAAAAGATAAATTTCTTAAATTAGTTGAAACAATTTATCGGCGTAAAAAACCCCAAAAAAGTTAGGATCATACAAGAAAATTACCACAATTGGTTGAACTGAAGCTGAAAATTCTGAAAGAAATATATTTGCCACGCGATAATAAAATAAACTTTACGTATATCTGCATTTTTATGAGGAAGTAATTTATGAGGGGTAACCACCCTTAAGTGCATGTTATCATATTTCTACAAAATAAAATTAGTTTTGCGTACAAAAAAAAGAAGAGAAAATTCTTTCCCACAGAGCGTTGAACAATATAAATTGCTCAATTTAGTTGAAACATTTTATGTGGGTAAACAACCCCAAAAAATTTAGGGTCATACAAGAAAATTACCAGATAGGTTGAATCGAAGCTGAATATTCTGAAAGAAATATATATGCCACGCGATAGTAAAATAAACTGTACGTATATCTGCATTTTTATGAGGAAGTAATTTATGAGGGGTAACCACCCTTAAGTGCATGTTATCATATTTCTACAAAATAAAATTAGTTTTGCGTACAAAACCTAGCAGAGAAAATTCATTCACACACAGAGTTGAAAAATATAACTTGCTCAATATAGTTGAAACATTTTATGGGGGTAAACAACCCCAAAAAAGTTACGATTACACAAGAAAAATACAAAATACGTTGAATTGGAGCTAACAATTCTGAATGAAATATATTTGCCACGCGATAATAAAATAAACTGTACGTATATTTGCATTTTCATGAGGAATTAATCTATGAGGGGTAACCATCCTTAAGTGCATGTTATTATATTTCTACAAAATAAAATTAATTTAGCTTACAAAACCAAGCACAGAAAATTCGTTCACACAGAGAGTTGTAAAATATAAATTGTTCAATTTAGTTGAAACATTATATAGGCCAAAAACAGTTACGATTATTAAAGAAAATGACCAGATAGGTTGAATTGAAGCTGAAAATTCTGAAAGATATATATTTGCCATGCAAAAATAAAATAAACTTTACGTATATTTGCATTTTCATGAGGAATTAGTCTATGAGGGGTAACCATCCTTAAGTGCATGTTATTATATTTCTACAAAATAAAATTAATTTCGCGTACAAAACCAAGCAGAGAAAACTCTTTCACACAGGGAGTTGAAAAATATAATTTGTTCAATTCAGTTGAAACATTATATAGGCCTTAAATACCCCAAAAATAGTTACGATTATTAAAGAAAATGACCAGATAGGTTGAATTGAATTCGAAAATTCTGAAGAAATATATTTGTTAAGCAAAAATAAAATAAACTTTAAGTATATTTGCATTTTCATGAGAAAGTAATTTATGTGGGGTAACCACTCTTAAGTGCATGTTATTATATTTCCCCAAAATAAAATTAATTTCGCGTACCAAACCAAGCAGAGAAAATTCTTTTACACAGAGAGTTAAAAAATATAAATTGTTCAATTCAGTTGAAACATTATATAGGCCTTAAATACCCCAAAAATAGTTACTATTATTAAAGAAAATGACCAGATAGGTTGAATTGAAGCTGAAAATTCGGAAAGAAATATATTTGCCATGCAAAAATAAAATAAACTTTACGTATATTTGCATTCTCATGAGAAAGTAATTTATGAGGGGTAACCACTCTTAAATGCATGTTATTATATTTCTACGAAATAAAATTAATTTAGCGTACAAAACCAAGCAGAGAAAATTCTTTCACACAGAGAGTTGAAAAATATAAATTGTTCAATTCAGTTGAAACATTATATAGGCCTTAAATACCCCAAAAATAGTTACGATTATTAAAGAAAATGACCAGATAGGTTGAATTGAAGCTGAAAATTCTGGAAGAAATATATTTGCCACTCGTAAATAAAATAATCTGTACGTATATTTGCATTTTCATGAGGAATTAATTTATGTGGGGTAACCACCCTTAAGTGCATATTATTATATTTCTACAATTTAAAATTAATTTCGCGTACAAAACCAAGCACACAAAATTTTTTCACACAGAGCGTTGAACAATATAAATTGCTCAATTTAGTTGAAACATTATATAGGCACAAAATAGTTACGATTATTAAAGAAAATGACCAGATAGGTTGAATTGAAGCTGAAAATTCTGAAAGAAATATATTTGACACGCGATAATAAAATAAACTGTACGTATATTCGCATTTTCATGAGGAATTAATCTATGAGGGGTACCATCCTTAAGTGCATGTTATTATATTTCTACAAAATAAAATTAATTTCGCGTACAAAACCAAGCAGAGAAAATTCTTTTACACAGAGAGTTAAAAAAGATAAATTTCTTAACTTAGTTGAAACAATTTATCGGCGTAAAAAACCCCAAAAACGTTAGGATCATACAAGAAAATTACCACATAGGTTGAACTGAAGCTGAAAATTCTGATAGAAATATATTTGCCACGCGATAATAAAATAAACTTTACGTATATCTGCATTTTCATGAGAAAGTAATTTATGAGGGGTAGCCACCATTAAGCGCATTTTGTTATATTTCGACAAAATAAAATTAATTTCGCGTACAAAACCTAGCAGAGAAAATTCTTTCACACAGAGAGTTGAAAAATAAAAATTGCTTAATTATTTGAAACATTTTATGGGGGAAAACAACCCCAAAAAATTTAGGATCATACAAGAAAATTACCAGATAGGTTGAATTGAAGCTGAAAATTCTGGAAGAAATATATTTGCCACGCGATAATAAAATAAACTTTACGTATATTTGCATTTTCATGTGAAATTAATTTATGAGGGGTAACCATCCTTAAGTGCATGTTATTATATTTCTACAAAATAAAATTAATTTAGCTTACAAAACCAAGCACAGAAAATTCGTTCACACAGAGAGTTGTAAAATATAAATTGTTCAATTTAGTTGAAACATTATATAGGCCAAAAACAGTTACGATTATTAAAGAAAATGACCAGATAGGTTGAATTGAAGCTGAAAATTCTGAAAGATATATATTTGCCATGCAAAAATAAAATAAACTTTACGTATATTTGCATTTTCATTAGGAATTAATCTATGAGGGGTAACCATCCTTAAGTGCATGTTATTATATTTCTACAAAATAAAATTAATTTCGCGTACAAAACCAAGCAGAGAAAATTCTTTCACACAGGGAGTTGAAAAATATAATTTGTTCAATTCAGTTGAAACATTATATAGGCCTTAAATACCCCAAAAATAGTTACGATTATTAAAGAAAATGACCAGATAGGTTGAATTGAATTCGAAAATTCTGAAGAAATATATTTGTTAAGCAAAAATAAAATAAACTTTAAGTATATTTGCATTTTCATGAGAAAGTAATTTATGTGGGGTAACCACTCTTAAGTGCATGTTATTATATTTCCCCAAAATAAAATTAATTTCGTGTACCAAACCAAGCAGAGAAAATTCTTTTACACAGAGAGTTAAAAAATATTAATTGTTCTATTCAGTTGAAACATTATATAGGCCTTAAATACCCCAAAAATAGTTACTATTATTAAAGAAAATGACCAGATAGGTTGAATTGAAGCTGAAAATTCGGAAAGAAATATATTTGCCATGCAAAAATAAAATAAACTTTACGTATATTTGCATTCTCATGAGAAAGTAATTTATGAGGGGTAACCACTCTTAAATGCATGTTATTATATTTCTACAAAATAAAATTAATTTCGCGTACAAAACCAAGCAGAGAAAATTCTTTTACACAGAGAGTTAAAAAATATAAATTGCTCAATTCAGTTGAAAAATGATATAGGCCTTTAATACCCCAAAAATAGTTACGATTATTAAAGAAAATGACCAGACAGGTTGAATTGAAGCTGAAAATTCTGGAAGAAATATATTTGCCACGCGTAAATAAAATAAACTGTACATATATTTGCATTTTCATGAGGAATTAGTTTATATGGGGTAACCACCCTTAAGTGCATATTATTATATTTCTACAATTTAAAATTAATTTCGCGTACAAAACCAAGCACACAAAATTCTTTCACACAGAGCGTTGAACAATATAAATTGTTCAATTTACTTGAAACATTATATAGGCCAAAAATAGTTACGATTATTAAAGAAAATGACCAGATAGGTTGAATTGAAGTTGAAAATTCTTAAAGAAATATTTTTGCCATGCAAAAATATAATAAACTTTACGTATATTTGCATTTTAATGAGAAAGTAATTTATGAGGGGTAGCCACCCTTAAGTGCATATTATTATATTTCTACAAAATAAAATTAATTTCGCGTACAAAACCAAGCAGAGAAAATTCTTTTACACCGAGAGTTAAAAAATATAAATTTCTTAACTTAGTTGAAACAATTTATCGGCGTAAAAAACTCAAAAATTTAGGATCATACAAGAAAATTACCATATAGGTTGAATTGAAGCTGAAAATTCTGAAAAAAATATATTTGCCATGCAAAAATAAAATCAACTTTACGCATATTTGCATTTTCATGAGAAATTAATTTATGAGGTGTAGACACCTTTAAGTGCATGTTATTATATTTCTACAAAATAAAATTATTTTCGCGTACAAAACCAAGCAGAGAAAATTCTTTCACACAGAGAGTTGAAAAATATAAATTGTTCGATTTAGTTGGAACATTATAAACGCCTAAAATACCCCAAAAATAGTTACGACTATTAAAGCAAATGACCAGATAGGGTGAATTGATGCTGAAAATTCTGGAATGAAATATATTTGCTACGCGATAATAAAATAAACTGTACGCATATTTGCATTTTCATGAGGAATTAATTTATGAGGGGTAAGCACCCTTAAGTTCATGTTATAATATTTATACAAAATAAAATTAATTTTGCGTACAAAACCGAGCAGAGAAAATTCTTTTACACAGAGCGTTGAACAATATAAATTGCTCAATTTAGTTGAAACACTTTAGGTGGGTAAACAACCCCAAAAAAGTTAGGATCATACAAGAAAATTACCAGATAGGTTGAATTGAAGCTGAAAATTCTGAAAAAAATATATTTGCCATCCAAAAATAAAATAAACTTTACGTATATTTGCATTTTCAAGAGAAATTAATTTATGTGGGGTAACCACCCTTAAGTGCATATTATTATATTTCTACAATTTAAAATTAATTTTGCGTACAAAACCAAGCACACAAAATTCTTTCACACAGAGCGTTGAACAATATAAATTGCTCAATTTAGTTGAAACATTTTATGGGGGTAAACAACCCCAAAATTTACGATTACACAAGAAAATTACAAAATATGTAGAATTGGAGCTAACAATTCTGAAATAAATATATTTGCCACGCGATAATAAAATAAACTGTACGTATATTTGCATTTTCATGAGGAATTAATCTATGAGGGGTAACCATCCTTAAGTGCATGTTATTATATTTCTACAAAATAAAATTAATTTAGCTTACAAAACCAATTTCAGAAAATTCGTTCACACAGAGTTGAAAAATATAAAATTTTCAATTTAGTTGAAACATTATATAGGCCAAAAATAGTTACGATTATTAAAGAAAATGAACAGATAGGTTGAATTGAAGCTGAAAATTCTGAAAGATATATATATGCCATACAAAAATGAAATAAACCTTACGCGTATTTGCATTTTCATGAGGAATTAATTTGTGAGGGATAGCCACCCTTAAGTGCATGTTATTATATTTCTACAAAATAAGATTAATTTCGCGTAAAAAACCATGCAGAGAAAATTCTTTCACACAGAGAGTTGAAAAATATAAATTGCTCAATTCAGTTGAAACATTATATAGGCCTTAAATACCCCAAAAATAGTTACGATTATTAAAGAAAATGACCAGATAGGTTGAATTGAATTCGAAAATTCTGAAGAAATATATTTGTTAAGCAAAAATAAAATAAACTTTAAGTATATTTGCATTTTCATGAGAAAGTAATTTATGTGGGGTAACCACTCTTAAGTGCATGTTATTATATTTCCCCAAAATAAAATTAATTTCGCGTACCAAACCAAGCAGAGAAAATTCTTTTACACAGAGAGTTAAAAAATATAAATTGTTCAATTCAGTTGAAACATTATATAGGCCTTAAATACCCCAAAAATAGTTACTATTATTAAAGAAAATGACCAGATAGGTTGAATTGAAGCTGAAAATTCGGAAAGAAATATATTTGCCATGCAAAAATAAAATAAACTTTACGTATATTTGCATTCTCATGAGAAAGTAATTTATGAGGGGTAACCACTCTTAAATGCATGTTATTATATTTCTACGAAATAAAATTAATTTAGCGTACAAAACCAAGCAGAGAAAATTCTTTCACACAGAGAGTTGAAAAATATAAATTGTTCAATTCAGTTGAAACATTATATAGGCCTTAAATACCCCAAAAATAGTTTCGATTACTAAAGAAAATGACCAGATAGGTTGAATTGAAGCTGAAAATTCTGGAAGAAATATATTTGCCACTCGTAAATAAAATAATCTGTACGTATATTTGCATTTTCATGAGGAATTAATTTATGTGGGGTAACCACCCTTAAGTGCATATTATTATATTTCTACAATTTAAAATTAATTTCGCGTACAAAACCAAGCACACAAAATTTTTTCACACAGAGCGTTGAACAATATAAATTGCTCAATTTAGTTGAAACATTATATAGGCACAAAATAGTTACGATTATTAAAGAAAATGACCAGATAGGTTGAATTGAAGCTGAAAATTCTGAAAGAAATATATTTGACACGCGATAATAAAATAAACTGTACGTATATTCGCATTTTCATGAGGAATTAATCTATGAGGGGTACCATCCTTAAGTGCATGTTATTATATTTCTACAAAATAAAATTAATTTCGCGTACAAAACCAAGCAGAGAAAATTCTTTTACACAGAGAGTTAAAAAAGATAAATTTCTTAACTTAGTTGAAACAATTTATCGGCGTAAAAAACCCCAAAAACGTTAGGATCATACAAGAAAATTACCACATAGGTTGAACTGAAGCTGAAAATTCTGATAGAAATATATTTGCCACGCGATAATAAAATCAACTTTACGCATATTTGCATTTTCATGATGAAGTAATTTATGAGGGGTAGCCACCGTTAAGTGCATGTTGTTATATTTCTACAAAATAAAATTAAATTCGCGTACAAAACCAAGCAGAGAAAATTCTTTCACACAGAGAGTTGAAAAATATAAATTGCTTAATTTATTTGAAACATTTTATGGGGGAAAACAACCCCAAAAAAGTTAGGATCATACAAGAAAATTACCAGATAGGTTGACTTGAAGCTGAAAATTCTGAATGAAATATATTTGCCACGCGATAATAAAATAAACTTTACGTATATTTGCATTTTCATGAGGAATTAATTTATGAGGGGTAACAACCCTTAAGTGCATGTTGTTATATTTCTACAAAATAAAATTAATTTCGCGTACAAAGCCAAGCAGAGAAAATTCTTTCACACAGAGAGTTGAAAAATATAAATTGCTCAATTTATTTGAAACATTTTATGGGGGTAAACAACCCCAAGAAAGTTACGATTACACAAGAAAATTACAAAATATGTTGAATTGGAACTAACAATTCTGAATGAAATATATTTGCCACGCGATAATAAAATAAACTTTACGTATATTTGCATTTTCATGAGGAATTAATTTATGAGGGGTAACAACCCTTAAGTGCATGTTGTTATATTTCTACAAAATAAAATTAATTTATCTTACAAAACCAAGCACAGAAAATTCGTTCACACAGAGAGTTGTAAAATATAAATTGTTCAATTTAGTTGAAACATTATATAGGCCAAAAACAGTTACGATTATTAAAGAAAATGACCAGATAGGTTGAATTGAAGCTGAAAATTCTGAAAGATATATATTTGCCATGCAAAAATAAAATAAACTTTACGTATATTTGCATTTTCATTAGGAATTAATCTATGAGGGGTAACCATCCTTAAGTGCATGTTATTATATTTCTACAAAATAAAATTAATTTCGCGTACAAAACCAAGCAGAGAAAATTCTTTCACACAGGGAGTTGAAAAATATAATTTGTTCAATTCAGTTGAAACATTATATAGGCCTTAAATACCCCAAAAATAGTTACGATTATTAAAGAAAATGACCAGATAGGTTGAATTGAATTCGAAAATTCTGAAGAAATATATTTGTTAAGCAAAAATAAAATAAACTTTAAGTATATTTGCATTTTCATGAGAAAGTAATTTATGTGGGGTAACCACTCTTAAGTGCATGTTATTATATTTCCCCAAAATAAAATTAATTTCGCGTACCAAACCAAGCAGAGAAAATTCTTTTACACAGAGAGTTAAAAAATATTAATTGTTCTATTCAGTTGAAACATTATATAGGCCTTAAATACCCCAAAAATAGTTACTATTATTAAAGAAAATGACCAGATAGGTTGAATTGAAGCTGAAAATTCGGAAAGAAATATATTTGCCATGCAAAAATAAAATAAACTTTACGTATATTTGCATTCTCATGAGAAAGTAATTTATGAGGGGTAACCACTCTTAAATGCATGTTATTATATTTCTACAAAATAAAATTAATTTCGCGTACAAAACCAAGCAGAGAAAATTCTTTTACACAGAGAGTTAAAAAATATAAATTGCTCAATTCAGTTGAAAAATGATATAGGCCTTTAATACCCCAAAAATAGTTATGATTATTAAAGAAAATGACCAGACAGGTTGAATTGAAGCTGAAAATTCTGGAAGAAATATATTTGCCACGCGTAAATAAAATAAACTGTACATATATTTGCATTTTCATGAGGAATTAGTTTATATGGGGTAACCACCCTTAAGTGCATATTATTATATTTCTACAATTTAAAATTAATTTCGCGTACAAAACCAAGCACACAAAATTCTTTCACACAGAGCGTTGAACAATATAAATTGTTCAATTTACTTGAAACATTATATAGGCCAAAAATAGTTACGATTATTAAAGAAAATGACCAGATAGGTTGAATTGAAGTTGAAAATTCTTAAAAGAAATATTTTTGCCATGCAAAAATATAATAAACTTTACGTATATTTGCATTTTAATGAGAAAGTAATTTATGAGGGGTAGCCACCCTTAAGTGCATATTATTATATTTCTACAAAATAAAATTAATTTCGCGTACAAAACCAAGCAGAGAAAATTTTTTTACACAGAGAGTTAAAAAATATAAATTTCTTAACTTAGTTGAAACAATTTATCGGCGTAAAAAACTCAAAAATTTAGGATCATACAAGAAAATTACCACATAGGTTGAATTGAAGCTGAAAATTCTGAAAAAAATATATTTGCCATGCAAAAATAAAATAAACTTTACGTATATTTGCATTTTCAAGAGAAAGTAATTTATGAGGGGTAGACACCTTTAAGTGCATGTTATTATATTTCTACAAAATAAAATTATTTTCGCGTACAAAACCAAGCAGAGAAAATTCTTTCACACAGAGAGTTGAAAAATATAAATTGTTCGATTTAGTTGGAACATTATAAACGCCTAAAATACCCCAAAAATAGTTACGACTATTAAAGCAAATGACCAGATAGGGTGAATTGATGCTGAAAATTCTGGAAGAAATATATTTGCCACGCGATAATAAAATAAACTGTACGTATATTTGCATTTTCATTAGGAATTAATTTATGAGGGGTAACCACCCTTAAGTGCATGTTATTATATTTATACAAAATAAAATTAATTTCGCGTACAAAACCAAGCAGAGAAAATTCTTTCACACAGAGCGTTGAACAATATAAATTGCTCAATTTAGTTGAAACACTTTAGGTGGGTAAACAACCCCAAAAAAGTTAGGATCATACAAGAAAATTACCAGATAGGTTGAATTGAAGCTGAAAATTCTGAAAAAAATATATTTGCCATCCAAAAATAAAATAAACTTTACGTATATTTGCATTTTCAAGAGAAATTAATTTATGTGGGGTAACCACCCTTAAGTGCATATTATTATATTTCTACAATTTAAAATTAATTTTGCGTACAAAACCAAGCACACAAAATTCTTTCACACAGAGCGTTGAACAATATAAATTGCTCAATTTAGTTGAAACATTTTATGGGGGTAAACAACCCCAAAATTTACGATTACACAAGAAAATTACAAAATATGTAGAATTGGAGCTAACAATTCTGAAATAAATATATTTGCCACGCGATAATAAAATAAACTGTACGTATATTTGCATTTTCATGAGGAATTAATCTATGAGGGGTAACCATCCTTAAGTGCATGTTATTATATTTCTACAAAATAAAATTAATTTAGCTTACAAAACCAATTTCAGAAAATTCGTTCACACAGAGTTGAAAAATATAAAATTTTCAATTTAGTTGAAACATTATATGGGCCAAAAATAGTTACGATTATTAAAGAAAATGAACAGATAGGTTGAATTGAAGCTGAAAATTCTGAAAGATATATATTTGCCATGCAAAAATAAAATAAACTTTACGTATATTTGCATTTTCATGAGGAATTAATTTGTGAGGGGTAGCCACCCTTAAGTGCATGTTATTATATTTCTACAAAATAAAATCAATTTCGCGTACAAAACCAAGCAGAGAAAATTCTTTCACACAGAGAGTTGAAAAATATAAAATGTTCAATTCAGTTGAAACATTTAATAGGCCTTAAATACCCCAAAAATAGTTACGATTATTAAAGAAATTGACCAGATAGGTTGAATTGAAGCTGAAAATTCTGAAAGAAATATATTTGTAATGCAAAAATTAAATAAACTTTACGCGTATTTGCATTTTCATGAGGAATTAATTTATGAGGGATAGCCATCCTTAAGTGCATGTTATTATATTTCTACAAAATAAAATTAATTTCGCTTACAAAACCAAGCAGAGATAATTCTTTCACACAGAGAGTTGAAAAATATAAATTGCTCAATTTAGTTGAAACATTTAATAGGCCTTAAATACCCCAAAAATAGTTACGATTATTAAAGAAAATGACCAGATAGGTTGAATTGAAGCTGAAAATTCTGGAAAAAATATATTTGCCACGCGATAATAAAATAAACTGTACGTATATTTGCATTTTCATTAGGAATTAATTTATGAGGGGTAACCACCCTTAAGTGCATGTTACTATATTTCTACAAAATAAAATTAATTTCGCGTACAAAACCAAGCAGAGAAAATTCTTTCACAAAGAGAGTTGAAAAATATAAAATGTTCAATTCAGTTGAAACATTTAATAGGCCTTAAATACCCCAAAAATAGTTACGATTATTAAAGAAAATAACCAGATAGGTTGAATTGAAGCTGAAAATTCTGAAGAAATATATTTGTTATGCAAAAATAAAATAAACTTTACGTATATTTGCATTTTCATGAGGAATTAATCTATGAGGGGTAACCATCCTTAAGTGCATGTAATTATATTTCTACAAAATAAAATTAATTTAGCTTACAACACCAAGCACAGAAAATTCTTTCACACAGAGAGTTGAAAAATATAAAATTTTCAATTCAGTTGAAACATTTAATAGGCCTTAAATACCCCAAAAATAGTTACGATTATTAAAGAAATTGACCAGATAGGTTGAATTGAAGCTGAAAATTCTGAAAGAAATATATTTGTAATGCAAAAATAAAATAAACTTTACGCATATTTGCATTTTCATGATGAATTAATTTATGAGGGGTAGCCACCGTTAAGTGCATGTTGTTATATTTCTACAAAATAAAATTAAATTCGCGTACAAAACCAAGCAGAGAAAATTCTTTCACACAGAGAGTTGAAAAATATAAAATGTTCAATTCAGTTGAAACATTTAATAGTCCTTAAATACCCCAAAAATAGTTACGATTATTAAAGAAATTGACCAGATAGGTTGAATTGAAGCTGAAAATTCTGAAAGAAATATATTTGAAATGCAAAAATAAAATAAACTTTACGTATATTTGCATTTTCATGAGGAATTAATTTATGAGGGGTAGCCACCCTTAAGTGCATGTTATTATATTTCTACAAAATAAAATTAATTTCGCTTACAAAACCAAGCAGAGAAAATTCTTTCACACATAGAGTTGAAAAATATAAATTGCTCAATTCAGTTGAAACATTTAATAGGCCTTAAATACCCCAAAAATAGTTACGATTATTAAAGAAAATGACCAGATAGGTTGAATTGAAGCTGAAAATTCTGGAAAAAATATATTTGCCACGCGATAATAAAATAAACTGTACGTATATTTGCATTTTCATGAGGAATTAATTTATGAGGGGAAACCACCCTTAAGTGCATGTTCTTATATTTCTACAAAATAAAATTAATTTCGCGTACAAAACCAAGCACAGAAAATTCTTTAACACAGCGAGTTGAAAAATATAAATTGTTCAATTCAGTTGAAACATTATATAGGCCTTAAATACCCCAAAAATAGTTACGATTATTAATGAAAATAACCAGATAGGTTGAATTGAAGCTGAAAATTCTGAATGAAATATATATACCACGCGATGATAAAATAAACTTTACGTTTATTTTAATTTTAATGATTAATTAATTTATGAGGGATAAACACCCTTAAGTGAATGTTGTTATTTTTATACAAAATAAGATCAATTTCGCGTACAAAACCAAGCAGAGATAATTCTTTCATACAGAGAGTTGAAAAATATATATTGCTCAATTTAGTTGAAACATTATATAGGCCTAAACTACCCCAAAAATAGTTACGATTATACAAGAAAATTACCAGGTAGGTTGAATTGAAGCTGAAAATTCTGAAAGAAATATATATGCAATGCAAAAATGAAATAAACACACAAAATTCTTTCACACAGAGCGTTGAACAATATAAATTGCTCAATTTAGTTGAAACATTTTATGGGGGTGAACAACCCGAAAAAAGTTACGATTACACAAGAAAATTACAAAATATGTTGAATTGGAGCTAACAATTCTGAAAGAAATATATTTGCTACGCTATAATAAAATAAACTGTACGCATATTTGCATTTTTATGAGGAATTAATTTATGAGGGGTAACCACCCTTAAGTGCATGTTATCATATTTCTACAAAATAAAATTAGTTTTGCGTACAAAACCTAGCAGAGAAAATTCTTTCACACAGAGAGTTGAAAAATAAAAATTGTTCAATTCAGTTGAAACATTTCATGGGGTTAAACAACCCTAAAAAAGTTAGGAACATAGAAGAAAATTACCAGATAAGTTGAATAGAAGCTGAAAATTCTGGAAGAAAAATATATGCCACGCGATAGTAAAATAAACCTTACGTATATTTGAATTTAAATGTGAAATTAATTTATGAGGGATAACCACCCTTAAGTGCATGTTATTATATTTCTACAAAATAAAATTATTTTCGCGTACAAAAACAAGCACAGATAATTCTTTCACACATATAGTTGAAAAATATAAATTGCTCAATTTAGTTGAAACCTTTTATGGGGGTAAAAAACCCCAAAAAAGTTACGATTACACAAGAAAATTTCAAAATATGTTGAATTGGAGCTGACAATTCTGAAAGAAATATATTTGCCACGCGATAATAAAATAAACTGTACGTATATTTGCATTTTCATGAGGAATTAATCTATGAGGCGTAACCACCCTTAAGTGCATGTTATTATATTTCTAAAATTTAAAATTAATTTCGCTTACAAAACAGAGCAGAGTAAATTCTTTCACACAGAGAGTTGAAAAATATAAATTGCTTAATTTAGTAGAAACATTTTATGGGGGTAAACAACACCAAAAAAGTTAGGAACATAGAAGAAAATTACCAGATAAGTTGAATAGAAGCTGAAAATTCTGAAAGAAATATGTATGCCATGCAAAAATGAAATAAACCTTACGCGTATTTGCATTTTCATGAGGAATTCATTTATGAGGGGTAGCCACCCTTAAGTGCATGTTACTATATTTCTAAAAAATAAAATTAATTTCGCATACAAAATCAAGCAGAGATAAATCTTTCACACAGAGAGTTGAAAAATATAAATTGCTTAATTTAGTTGAAACATTTTATGGGGGTAAGCACCCCAAAAAAGTTCTAAACATACAAGAAAATTACCAGATAAGTTGAATAGAAGCTGAAAATTCTGAAAGAAATATATATGCCACGCGATAATAAAATAAACTTTACGTATATTTGAATTTAAATGTGAAATTAATTTATGAGGGATAGCCACCCTTAAGTGCATGTTATTATATTTCAACAATTTAAAACTAATTTCGCGTACAAAACCAAGCACACAAAATTCTTTCATACAGAGAGTTGAAAAATATATATTGCTCAATTTAGTTGAAACATTATATAGGCCTAAACTACCCCAAAAATAGTTACGATTATACAAGAAAATTACCAGGTAGGTTGAATTGAAGCTGAAAATTCTGAAAGAAATATATATGCCATGCAAAAATGAAATAAACCTTACGCGTATTTGCATGTTCATGAGAAATTAATTTATGAGGGGTAACCACCCCTAGTTGCGTATTATTACATTTCCACAATTTAAAATTAATTTTGCGTACAAAACCAAGCAGAGAAATTTCTTTTACACAGAGAGTTGAAAAATATAAATTGCTTAATTTAGTTGAAAAATTTTATGGGGGTAAACAACCCCAAAAAAGTTAGAATCATACAAGAAAATTACCAGATAGGTTGAATTGAAGCTGAAAATTCTGCATGAAATATATTTGCCACGCGATGATAAAATAAACTTTACGTATATTTGAATTTTAATTTGTAATTAATTTATGAGGGATATCCACCCTTAAGTTTATGTTTTTATATTTCTACAAAATAAAATTAATTTCGCGTACAAAACCAAGCAGAGATAATTCTTTCACACAGAGAGTTGAAAAATATAAATTGCTTAATTTAGTTGGAACATTTAATGGGGTTAAATAACCCCAAAAAATTTAGGATCATACAAGAAAATTACCAGATAGGTTGAATTGAAGCTGAAAATTCTGGAAGAAATATATTTGCCACGCGATAATAAAATAAACTTTACGTATATTTGAATTTAAATGTGAAATTAATTTATGAGGGATAAACACCCTTAAGTGCATGTTGTTATATTTCTACAAAATAAAATTAATTTCGCGTACAAAACCAAGCAGAGAAAATTCTTTCACACAGAGAGTTTAAAAATATAAATTGCTTAATTTAGTTGAAAAATTTTATGGGGGTAAACAACCAAAACAAAGTTAGGATCATACAAGAAAATTACCATATAGGTTGAATTGAAGCTGAAAATTCTGAAAAAAATATATTTGCCATGCAAAAATAAAATCAACTTTACGCATATTTGCATTTTCATGATGAAGTAATTTATGAGGGGTAGCCACCCTAAAGTGCATTTTATTATATTACTACAAAATAAAACTATTAACGCGTACAAAACCAGGCAGAGATAATTCTTTCACACAGAGAGTTGAAAAATAAAAATTGCTTAATTATTTGAAACATTTTATGGGGGAAAACAACCCCAAAAAATTTAGGATCATACAAGAAAATTACCAGATAGGTTGAATTGAAGCTGAAAATTCTGAATGAAATATATATGCCACGCGATGATAAAATAAACTTTACGTATATTTGAATTTAAATGTGAAATTAATTTATGAGGGGTAACCACCCTTAAGTGCATGTTATTATATTTGTACAAAATAAAATTATTTTCTCATACAAAACCAAGCAGAGATAATTCTTTCACACAGAGAGTTGAAAAATATAAATTGCTTAATTTAGTTGGAACATTTTATGGGGTTAAATAACCCCAAAAATTTAGGATCATACAAGAAAATTACCAGATAGGTTGAATTAAAGCTGAAAATTCTGAATGAATTATATATACCACGCGATGATAAAATAAACTTTACGTATATTTGCATTTTCATGAGGAATTAATTTATGAGGGATAAACACCCTTAAGTGCATGTTATTATATTTCTACAAAATAAAATTAATTTCGCGTACAAAACAAAGCAGAGAAAATTCTTTCATACAGAGAGTTGAAAAAATATATATTGCTCAATTTAGTTGAAACATTATATGGGGGTAAACAACCCCAAAAAAGTTAGAATCATTCAAGAAAATTACCAGATATGTTGAATTGAAGCTGAAAATTCTGAATGAAATATATATGCCACGCGATGATAAAATAAACTTTACGTATATTTGAATTTAAATGTGAAATTAATTTATGAGGGGTAACCACCCTTAAGTGCATGTTATTATATTTGTACAAAATAAAATTATTTTCTCATACAAAACCAAGCAGAGATAATTCTTTCACACAGAGAGTTGAAAAATAAAAATTGCTTAATTTAGTTGGAACATTTTATGGGGTTAAATAACCCCAAAAATTTAGGATCATACAAGAAAATTACCAGATAGGTTGAATTAAAGCTGAAAATTCTGAATGAATTATATATACCACGCGATGATAAAATAAACTTTACGTATATTTGCATTTTCATGAGGAATTAATTTATGAGGGATAAACACCCTTAAGTGCATGTTATTATATTTCTACAAAATAAAATTTTTTTCGCGTACAAAACAAAGCAGAGATAATTCTTTCACACAGAGAGTTGAAAAATATAAATTGCTCAATTTAGTTGAAACATTATATGGGGGTAAACAACCCCAAAAAAGTTAGAATCATTCAAGAAAATTACCAGATATGTTGAATTGAAGCTGAAAATTCTGAATGAAATATATATGCCACGCGATGATAAAATAAACTTTACGTATATTTGCATTTTCATGAGGAATTAATTTATGAGGGATAAACACCCTTAAGTGCATGTTATTATATTTCTACAAAATAAAATTTTTTTCGCGTACAAAACCAAGCACACAAAATTCTTTCATACAGAGAGTTGAAAAATATATATTGCTCAATTTAGTTGAAACATTTTATGGGTGTAAACAACCACAAAAAAGTTAGGATCATACAAGAATATTATCAGATAGGTTGAATTGAAGCTGATAATTCTTTATGAAATATATATGCCACGCGATAATAAAATAAACTTTACGTATATTTGAATTTAAATGTGAAATTAATTTATGAGGGATAGCCACCCTTAAGTGCATGTTATTATATTTCTACAAAATAAAATTATTTTCGCGTACAAAAACAAGCACAGATAATTCTTTCACACATATAGTTGAAAAATATAAGTTGCTCAATTTAGTTGAAACATTTTATGGGGGTAAAAAACCCCAAAAAAGTTACGATTACACAAGAAAATTTCAAAATATGTTGAATTGGAGCTGACAATTCTGAAAGAAATATATTTGCCACGCGATAATAAAATAAACTGTACGTATATTTGCATTTTCATGAGGAATTAATCTATGAGGCGTAACCACCCTTAAGTGCATGTTATTATATTTCTACAAAATAAAATTAATTTAGCGTACAAAAGCAAGCAGAGAAAATTCTTTCACACAGAGAGTTGAAAAATATAATTTGCTTAATTTAGTTGAAAAATTTTATGGGGTTAAACAACACCAAAAAAGTTAGGAACATAGAAGAAAATTACCAGATAAGTTGAATAGAAGCTGAAAATTCTGAAAGAAATATGTATGCCATGCAAAAATGAAATAAACCTTACGCGTATTTGCATTTTCATGAGGAATTCATTTATGAGGGGTAGCCACCCTTAAGTGCATGTTACTATATTTCTAAAAAATAAAATTATTTTCGCATACAAAACCAAGCACAGATAATTCTTTCACACAGAGAGTTGAAAAATATAAATTGCTTAATTTAGTTGAAACATTTTATGGGGGTAAGCACCCCAAAAAAGTTAGAAACATACAAGAAAATTACCAGATAGGTTGAATTGAAGCTGAAAATTCTGAAAGAAATATATATGCAACGCGATAGTAAAAAAACTTTAAGTATATTTGAATTTAAATGTGAAATTAATTTATGAGGGATAACCACCCTTAAGTGCATTTTATTATATTTCAACAATTTAAAACTAATTTCGCGTACAAAACCAAGCACACAAAATTCTTTCATACAGAGAGTTGAAAAATATATATTGCTCAATTTAGTTGAAACATTATATAGGCCTAAACTACCCCAAAAATAGTTACGATTATACAAGAAAATTACCAGGTAGGTTGAATTGAAGCTGAAAATTCTGAAAGAAATATATATGCCATGCAAAAATGAAATAAACCTCACGCGTATTTGCATGTTCATGAGAAATTAATTTATGAGGGGTAACCACCCCTAGTTGCGTATTATTACATTTCCACAATTTAAAATTAATTTCGCGTACAAAACCAAGCAGAGAAAATTCTTTTACACAGAGAGTTGAAAAATATTAATTGTTCAATTTAGGTGAAACATTTTATGGGGGTAAACAACCCCAAAAAAGTTAGAATCATACAAGGAAATTACCAGATAGGTTGAATTGAAGCTGAACATTCTGAAAAAAATATATTTGCCACGCGATGATAAAATAAACTTTACGTATATTTGAATTTAAATTTGAAATTAATTTATGAGGGGTAACCACCCTTAAGTTCATGTTATTATATTTCTACAAAATAAAATTAATTTCGCGTACAAAACCAAGCAGAGATAATTCTTTCACACAGAGAGTTGAAAAATATAAATTGCTCAATTTATTTGAAACATTTTATGGGGGTAAACAACCCCAAAAAAGTTAGGATCATACAAGAAAATTACCATATAGGTTGAATTGAAGCTAAAAATTCTGAAAAAAATGTATTTGCCATGCAAAAATAAAATCAACTTTACGCATATTTTCATTTTCATGATGAAGTAATTTATGAGGGGTAGCCACCATTAAGTGCATTTTATTATATTACTACAAAATAAAACTATTAACGAGTACAAAACCTAGCAGAGAAAATTGTTTCACACAGTGAGTTGAAAAATATTAATTGTTCAATTTAGGTGAAAGATTTTATGGGGGTAAACAACCCCAAAAAAGTTAGAATCATACAAGGAAATTACCAGATAGGTTGAATTGAAGCTGAAAAGTCTGAAAGAAATATATATGCCACGCGATAGTAAAATAAACTTTTTGTATATTTGAATTTAAATGTGAAATTAATTTATGAGGGGTAACCACCCTTAAGTGCATGTTATTATATTTGTACAAAATAAAATTATTTTCTCATACAAAACCAAGCAGAGATAATTCTTTCACACAGAGAGTTGAAAAATATAAATTGCTTAATTTAGTTGGAACATTTTATGGGGTTAAATAACCCCAAAAATTTAGGATCATACAAGAAAATTACCAGATAGGTTGAATTAAAGCTGAAAATTCTGAATGAATTATATATACCACGCGATGATAAAATAAACTTTACGTATATTTGCATTTTCATGAGGAATTAATTTATGAGGGATAAACACCCTTAAGTGCATGTTATTATATTTCTACAAAATAAAATTAATTTCGCGTACAAAACAAAGCAGAGAAAATTCTTTCATACAGAGAGTTGAAAAATATATATTGCTCAATTTAGTTGAAACATTATATGGGCCTAAACTACCCCAAAAATAGTTACGATTATACAAGAAAATTACCAGGTAGGTTGAATTGAAGCTGAAAATTCTGAAAGAAATATATATGCCATGCAAAAATGAAATAAATCTTACGCGTATTTGCATGTTCATGAGAAATTAATTTATGAGGGGTAACCACCCCTAGTTGCGTATTATTATATTTCCACAATTTAAAATTAATTTTGCGTACAAAACCAAGCAGAGAAATTTCTTTCACACAGAGTGTTGATAAATATAAATTGCTCATTTTTGTTGAAACATTTTTTGGTGGTAATCAACCCCAAAAAGGTTATAATCATTCAAGAAAATTACCAGATATGTTGTATTGAAGCTGAAAATTCTGGAAGAAATATATATGCCACGCGATGATAAAATAAACTTTACGTATATTTGCATTTTCATGAGGAATTAATTTATGAGGGATAAACACCCTTAAGTGCATGTTATTATATTTCTACAAAATAAAATTAATTTCGCGTACAAAACCAAGCACACAAAATTCTTTCATACAGAGAGTTGAAAAATATATATTGCTCAATTTAGTTGAAACATTTTATGGGGGTAAACAACCACAAAAAAGTTAGGATCATACAAGAAAATTACCAGATAGGTTGAATTGAAGCTGAAAATTCTGAATGAAATATATTTGTAATGCAAAAATAAAATAAACTTTACGTAAATTTGCATTTTCATGAGGAATTAATTTATGAGGGATAGCCACCCTTAAGTGCATGTTATTATATTTCTACAAAATAAAATTAATTTCGCCAACAAAACCAATCAGAGAAAATTGCTTCACACATAGAGTTGAAAAATATAAATTGTTCAATTTAGTTGAAACATTGTATAGGCCTTAAATACCCCAAAAATAGTTACGATTATTAAAGAAAATGACCAGATAGGTTGAATTGAAGCTGAAAATTCTGGAAAAAATATATTTTGCCACGCGATAATAAAATAAACTGTACGTATATTTGCATTTTCATTAGGAATTAATTTATGAGGGGTAACCACCCTTAAGTGCATGTTATTATATTTCTACAAAATAAAATTAATTTCGCGTACAAAACCAAGCAGAGAAAATTCTTTCACACAGCGAGTTGAAAAATATAAATTGTTCAATTCAGTTGAAACATTATATAGGCCTTAAATACCCCAAAAATAGTTACGATTATTAATGAAAATGACCAGATAGGTTGAATTGAAGCTGAAAATTCTGAATGAAATATATATACCACGCGATGATAAAATAAACTTTACGTATATTTGCATTTTCATGAGGAATTAATTTATGAGGGATAAACACCCTTAAGTGCATGTTATTATATTTCTACAAAATAAAAATTAATTTCGCGTACAAAACCAAGCAGAGAAAATTCTTTCATACAGAGAGTTGAAAAATATATATTGCTCAATTTAGTTGAAACATTATATAGGCCTAAACTACCCCAAAAATAGTTACGATTATACAAGAAAATTACCAGGTAGGTTGAATTGAAGCTGAAAATTCTGAAAGAAATATATATGCAATGCAAAAATGAAATAAACCCACAAAATTCTTTCACACAGAGCGTTGAACAATATAAATTGCTCAATTTAGTTGGAACATTTTATGGGGGTGTACAACCCGAAAAAAGTTACGATTACACAAGAAAATTACAAAATATGTTGAATTGGAGCTAACAATTCTGAAAGAAATATATTTGCCACGCGATAATAAAATAAACTGTACGTATAATTGCATTTTCATTAGGAATTAATTTATGAGGGGTAACCACCCTTAAGTGCATGTTATCATATTTCTACAAAATAAAATTAGTTTTGCGTACAAAACCTAGCAGAGAAAATTCTTTCACACAGAGAGTTGAAAAATATAAATTGTTCAATTCAGTTGAAACATTTCATGGGGGTAAACAACCCCAAAAAAGTGAGGAACATAGAAGAAAATTACCAGATAGTTTGAATTGAAGCTGAAAATTCTGGAAGAAATATATATGCCACGCGATAGTAAAATAAACTTTACGTATATTTGAATTTAAATATGAAATTAATTTATGAGGGATAACCACCCTTAAGTGCATGTTATTATATTTGTACAAAATAAAATTATTTTCGCGTACAAAACAAAGCAGAGATAATTCTTTCACACAGAAAGTTGAAAAATATAAATTGCTCAATTTAGTTGAAACCTTTTATGGGGGTAAAAAACCCCAAAAAAGTTACGATTACACAAGAAAATTTCAAAATATGTTGAATTGGAGCTGACAATTCTGAAAGAAATATATTTGCCACGCGATAATAAAATAAACTGTACGTATATTTGCATTTTCATGAGGAATTAATCTATGAGGCGTAACCACCCTTAAGTGCATGTTATTATATTTCTACAAAATAAAATTAATTTCGCGTACAAAACAAAGCAGAGAAAATTCTTTCATACAGAGAGTTGAAAAATATATATTGCTCAATTTAGTTGAAACATTATATGGGCCTAAACTACCCCAAAAATAGTTACGATTATACAAGAAAATTACCAGGTAGGTTGAATTGAAGCTGGAAATTCTGAAAGAAATATATATGCCATGCAAAAATGAAATAAACCTTACGCGTATTTGCATGTTCATGAGAAATTAATTTATGAGGGGTAACCACCCCTAGTTGCGTATTATTATATTTCCACAATTTAAAATTAATTTTGCGTACAAAACCAAGCAGAGAAATTTCTTTTACACAGAGAGTTGAAAAATATAAATTGCTTAATTTAGTTGAAACATTTTATGGGGGTAAACAACCCCAAAAAAGTTAGAATCATTCAAGAAAATTACCAGATATGTTGAATTGAAGCTGAAAATTCTGAATGAAATATATATGCCACGCGATGATAAAATAAACTTTACGTATATTTGCATTTTCATGAGGAATTAATTTATGAGGGATAAACACCCTTAAGTGCATGTTATTATATTTCTACAAAATAAAATTAATTTCGCGTACAAAACCAAGCACACAAAATTCTTTCATACAGAGAGTTGAAAAATATATATTGCTCAATTTAGTTGAAACATTTTATGGGGGTAAACAACCACAAAAAAGTTAGGATCATACAAGAAAATTACCAGATAGGTTGAATTGAAGCTGAAAATTCTGAATGAAATATATATGCCACGCGATAGTAAAATAAACTTTACGTATATTTGAATTTAAATGTGAAATTAATTTATGAGGGATAACCACCCTTAAGTGCATGTTATCATATTTGTACAACATAAAATTATTTTCGCGTACAAAACAAAGCAGAGATAATTCTTTCACACAGAAAGTTGAAAAATATAAATTGCTCAATTTAGTTGAAACCTTTTATGGGGGTAAAAAACCCCAAAAAAGTTACGATTACACAAGAAAATTTCAAAATATGTTGAATTGGAGCTGACAATTCTGAAAGAAATATATTTGCCACGCGATAATAAAATAAACTGTACGTATATTTGCATTTTCATGAGGAATTAATCTATGAGGCGTAACCACCCTTAAGTGCATGTTATTATATTTCTACAAAATAAAATTAATTTCGCGTACAAAACCGAGCAGAGAAAATACTTTCACACAGAGAGTTGAAAAATATAAATTGCTTAATTTAGTTGAAACATTTTAAGGGGGTAAACAACCCCAAAAAAGTTAGGATCATACAAGAAAAGTACCAGATAGGTTGAATTGAAGCTAAAAAATTCTGGAAGAAATATGTATGCCATGCAAAAATGAAATAAACCTTACGCGTATTTGCATTTTCATGAGGAATTAATTTATGAGGGGTAATCACCCTTAAGTGCATGTTATTATATTTCTACAAAATAAAATTAATTTCGCATACAAAATCAAGCAGAGATAAATCTTTCACACAGAGAGTTGAAAAATATAAATTGCTTAATTTAGTTGAAACATTTTATGGGGGTAAGCACCCCAAAAAAGTTAGAAACATACAAGATAATTACCAGATAGGTTGAATTGAAGCTGAAAATTCTGAAAGAAATATATATGCCACGCGATAGTAAAAAACTTTAAGTATATTTGAATTTAAATGTGAAATTAATTTATGAGGGATAACCACCCTTAAGTGCATTTTATTATATTTCAACAATTTAAAACTAATTTCGCGTACAAAACCAAGCACACAAAATTCTTTCATACAGAGAGTTGAAAAATATATATTGCTCAATTTAGTTGAAACATTTTATGGGGGTAAGCACCCCAAAAAAGTTAGAAACATACAAGATAATTACCAGATAGGTTGAATTGAAGCTGAAAATTCTGAAAAAAATATATTTGCCATGCAAAAAATAAAATAAACTTTACTTATATTTGCATTTTCATGAGAAAATAATTTATGAGGGGTAGCCACCCTTAAGTGCATTTTATTATATTACTACAAAATAAAACTATTAACGCGTACAAAACCAAGCAGAGATAATTCTTTCACACAGAGAGTTTAAAAATATAAATTGCTCAATTTAGTTGAAACATTTTATGGGGGTAAACAACCCCAAAAAAGTTAGGATCATACAAGAAAATTACCAGATAGGCTGAATTGAAGCTGAAAATTCTGAATGAAATATATATGCCACGCGATGATAAAATAAACTTTACGTATATTTGAATTTAAATGTGCAATTAATTGATGAGGGGTAACCACCCTTAAGTGCATGTTACTATATTTATACAAAATAAAATTATTTTCTCATACAAAACCAAGCAGAGATAATTCTTTCACACAGAGAGTTGAAAAATATAAATTGCTTAATTTAGTTGGAACATTTTATGGGGTTAAATAACCCCAAAAATTTAGGATCATACAAGAAAATTACCAGATAGGTTGAATTAAAGCTGAAAATTCTGAATGAATTATATATACCACGCGATGATAAAATAAACTTTACGTATATTTGCATTTTCATGAGGAATTAATTTATGAGGGATAAACACCCTTAAGTGCATGTTATTATATTTCTACAAAATAAAATTAATTTCGCGTACAAAACAAAGCATAGAAAATTCTTTCATACAGAGAGTTGAAAAATATATATTGCTCAATTTAGTTGAAACATTATATGGGCCTAAACTACCCCAAAAATAGTTACGATTATACAAGAAAATTACCAGGTAGGTTGAATTGAAGCTGAAAATTCTGAAAGAAATATATATGCCATGCAAAAATGAAATAAACCTTAAGCGTATTTGCATGTTCATGAGAAATTAATTTATGAGGGGTAACCACCCCTAGTTGCGTATTATTATATTTCCACAATTTAAAATTAATTTTGCGTACAAAACCAAGCAGAGAAATTTCTTTTACACAGAGAGTTGAAAAATATAAATTGCTTAATTTAGTTGAAACATTTTATGGGGGTAAACAACCCCAAAAAAGTTAGAATCATTCAAGAAAATTACCAGATAGGTTGAATTGAAGCTGAAAATTCTGGATGAAATATATATGCCACGCGATAGTAAAATAAACTGTACGTATATTTGCATTTTCATGAGGAATTAATTTATGAGGGATAAACACCCTTAAGTGCATGTTATTATATTTCTACAAAATAAAATTTTTTTCGCGAACAAAACCAAGCACACAAAATTCTTTCATACAGAGAGTTGAAAAATATATATTGCTCAATTTAGTTGAAACATTTTATGGGGGTAAACAACCACAAAAAAGTTAGGATCATACAAGAAAATTACCAGATAGGTTGAATTGAAGCTGAAAATTCTGAATGAAATATATATGCCACGCGATGATAAAATAAACTTTACGTATATTTGAATTTAAATGTGAAATTAATTTATGAGGGGTAACCACCCTTAAGTGCATTTTATTATATTTGTCCAAAATAAAATTATTTTCTCGTACAAAACCAAGCAGAGATACTTCTTTCACACAGAGAGTTGAAAAATATAAATTGCTTAATTTAGTTGGAACATTTTATGGGGTTAAATAACCCCAAAAATTTAGGATCATACAAGAAAATTACTAGATAGGTTGAATTGAAGCTGAAAATTCTGAATGAAATATATATACCACGCGATGATAAAATAAACATTACGCGTATTTGCATTTTCATGAGGAATTAATTTATGAGGGATAAACACCCTTAAGTGCATGTTATTATATTTCTACAAAATAAAATTTTTTTCGCGTACAAAACCAAGCAGAGATAATTCTTTCACACAGAGAGTTGAAAAATATAAATTTCTCAATTTAGTTGAAACATTATATAGGCCTAAACTACCCCAAAAATAGTTACGATGTTTAAAGAAAATTACCAGGTAGGTTGAATTGAAGCTGAAAATTCTGGAAGAAATATATTTGCAATGCAAAAATGAAATAAACACACAAAATTCTTTCACACAGAGCGTTGAACAATATAAATTGCTCAATTTAGTTGAAACATTTTATGGGGGTAAACAACCCGAAAAAAGTTACGATTACACAAGAAAATTACAAAATATGTTGAATTGGAGCTAACAATTCTGAAAGAAATATATTTGCCACGCGATAATAAAATAAACTGTACGTATATTTGCATTTTCATGAGGAATTAATTTATGAGGGATAAACACCCTTAAGTGCATGTTATTATATTTCTACAAAATAAAATTTTTTTCGCGTACAAAACCAAGCAGAGATAATTCTTTCACACAGAGAGTTGAAAAATATAAATTTCTCAATTTAGTTGAAATATTATGTAGGCCTTAAATACCCTAAAAATAGTTACGATTATTAAAGAAAATGACCAGATAGGTTGAATTGAAGCTGAAAATTCTGGAATAAATATATTTGCAACGCGATAATAAAATAAACTTTACGTATATTTGCATTTTCATAAGAAATTAATTTATGAGGAGTAACCACCCTTAAGTGAATGTTATTATATTTCTACAAAATAAAATAAATTAGCGTAAAAAAACCAAGCAGAGAAAATTCTTTCTCACAGAGTGTTGAAAAATATAAATTGTTCAATTCAGTTGAAACATTATATAGGCCTTAAATACCCCAAAAATAGTTACGATTATTAAAGAAAATGACCAGATAGGTTGAATTGAAGCTGAAAATTCTGGAAGAAATATATTTGCCACTCGTAAATAAAATAATCTGTACGTATATTTGCATTTTCATGAGGAATTAATTAATGTGGGGTAACCACCCTTAAGTGCATATTATTATATTTCTACAATTTAAAATTAATTTCGCGTACAAAACCAAGCACACAAAATTTTTTCACACAGAGCGTTGAACAATATAAATTGCTCAATTTAGTTGAAACATTATATAGGCACAAAATAGTTACGATTATTAAAGAAAATGACCATATAGGTTGAATTGAAGCTAAAAATTCTGAAAAAAATGTATTTGCCATGCAAAAATAAAATCAACTTTACGCATATTTTCATTTTCATGATGAAGTAATTTATGAGGGGTAGCCACCATTAAGCGCATTTTGTTATATTTCTACAAAATAAAATTAATTTCGCGTACAAAACCAAGCAGAGAAAATTCCTTCACACAGAGAGTTGAAAAATATAAATTGCTCAATTTATTTGAAACATTTTATGGGGGTAAACAACCCCAAGAAAGTTACGATTACACAAGAAAATTACAAAATATGTTGAATTGGAACTAACAATTCTGAATGAAATATATTTGCCACGCGATAATAAAATAAACTTTACGTATATTTGCATTTTCATGAGGAATTAATTTATGAGGGGTAACAACCCTTAAGTGCATGTTGTTATATTTCTACAAAATAAAATTAATTTACCTTACAAAACCAAGCACAGAAAATTCGTTCACACAGAGAGTTGTAAAATATAAATTGTTCAATTTAGTTGAAACATTATATAGGCCAAAAACAGTTACGATTATTAAAGAAAATGACCAGATAGGTTGAATTGAAGCTGAAAATTCTGAAAGATATATATTTGCCATGAAAAAATAAAATAAACTTTACGTATATTTGCATTTTCATGAGGAATTAATCTATGAGGGGTAACCATCCTTAAGTGCATGTTATTATATTTCTACAAAATAAAATTAATTTCGCGTACAAAACCAAGCAGAGAAAATTCTTTCACACAGGGAGTTGAAAAATATAATTTGTTCAATTCAGTTGAAACATTATGTAGGCCTTAAATACCCCAAAAATAGTTACGATTATTAAAGAAAATGACCAGATAGGTTGAATTGAATTCGAAAATTCTGAAGAAATATATTTGTTAAGCAAAAATAAAATAAACTTTAAGTATATTTGCATTTTCATGAGAAAGTAATTTATGTGGGGTAACCACTCTTAAGTGCATGTTATTATATTTCCCCAAAATAAAATTAATTTCGCGTACCAAACCAAGCAGAGAAAATTCTTTTACACAGAGAGTTAAAAAATATAAATTGTTCAATTCAGTTGAAACATTATATAGGCCTTAAATACCACAAAAATAGTTACTATTATTAAAGAAAATGACCAGATAGGTTGAATTGAAGCTGAAAATTCGGAAAGAAATATATTTGCCATGCAAAAATAAAATAAACTTTACGTATATTTGCATTCTCATGAGAAAGTAATTTATGAGGGGTAACCACTCTTAAATGCATGTTATCATATTTCTACGAAATAAAATTAATTTAGCGTACAACACCAAGCAGAGAAAATTCTTTCACACAGAGAGTTGAAAAATATAAATTGTTCAATTCAGTTGAAACATTATATAGGCCTTAAATACCCCAAAAATAGTTACGATTATTAAAGAAAATGACCAGATAGGTTGAATTGAAGCTGAAAATTCTGAAAGAAATATATTTGCCACGCGATAATAAAATAAACTGTACGTATATTCGCATTTTCATGAGGAATTAATCTATGAGGGGTAACCATCCTTAAGTGCATGTTATTATATTTCTACAAAATAAAATTAATTTCGCGTACAAAACCAAGCAGAGAAAATTCTTTTACACAGAGAGTTAAAAAAGATAAATTTCTTAACTTAGTTGAAACAATTTATCGGCGTAAAAAACCCCAAAAAAGTTAGGATCATACAAGAAAATTACCACATAGGTTGAACTGAAGCTGAAAATTCTGATAGAAATATATTTGCCACGCGATAATAAAATAAACTTTACGTATATCTGCATTTTCATGAGAAAGTAATTTATGAGGGGTAACCACCCTTAAGTGCATGTTATTATATTTCTACAAAATAAAATTAATTTCGCGTACAAAACCAAGCAGAGAAAATTCTTTCACACAGAGCGTTGAACAATATAAATTGCTCAATTTAGTTGAAACATTTTATGTGGGTAAACAACCCCAAAAAATTTAGGATCATACAAGAAAATTACCGGATAGGTTGAATTGAAGCTGAAAATTCTGAAAGAAATACATTTGCCACGCGATAATAAAATAAACTTTACGTATATTTGCATTTTCATGAGGAATTAATCTATGAGGGGTAACCATCCTTAAGTGCATGTTATTATATTTCTACAAAATAAAATTAATTTAGCTTACAAAACCAAGCACAGAAAATTCGTTCACACAGAGAGTTGTAAAATATAAATTGTTCAATTTAGTTGAAACATTATATAGGCCAAAAACAGTTACGATTATTAAAGAAAATGACCAGATAGGTTGAATTGAAGCTGAAAATTCTGAAAGATATATATTTGCCATGCAAAAATAAAATAAACTCTAGGTATATTTGCATTTTCATGAGGAATTAATTTATGTGGGGTAACCACCCTTAAGTGCATATTATTATCTTTCTACAATTTAGAATTAATTTCGCGTACAAAACCAAGCACACAAAATTCTTTCACACAGAGTGTTGAACAATATAAATTGCTCAAATTTATTTGAAACATTTTATGGGGGTAAACAACCCCAAGAAAGTTACGATTACACAAGAAAATTACAAAATATGTTGAATTGGAACTAACAATTCTGAATGAAATATATTTGCCACGCGATAATAAAATAAACTTTACGTATATTTGCATTTTCATGAGGAATTAATTTATGAGGGGTAACAACCCTTAAGTGCATGTTGTTATATTTCTACAAAATAAACTTAATTTAGCTTACAAACCAAGCACAGAAAATTCGTCCACACAGAGAGTTGTAAAATATAAATTGTTCAATTTAGTTGAAACATTATATAGGCCAAAAACAGTTACGATTATTAAAGAAAATGACCATATAGGTTGAATTGAAGCTGAAAATTCTGAAAAAAATATATTTGCCATGCAAAAATAAAATCAACTTTACGCATATTTGCATTTTCATGAGAAATTAATTTATGAGGTGTAACCATCCTTAAGTGCATGTTATTATATTTCTACAAAATAAAATTAATTTCGCGTACAAAACCGAGCAGCGAAAATTCTTTTACACAGAGAGTTGAAAAATATAATTTGTTCAATTCAGTTGAAACATTATATAGGCCTTAAATACCCCAAAAATAGTTACTATTATTAAAGAAAATGACCAGATAGGTTGAATTGAAGCTGAAAATTCGGAAAGAAATATATTTGCCATGCAAAAATAAAATAAACTTTACGTATATTTGCATTCTCATGAGAAAGTAATTTATGAGGGGTAACCACTCTTAAATGCATGTTATTATATTTCTACAAAATAAAATTAATTTCGCGTACAAAACCAAGCAGAGAAAATTCTTTTACACAGAGAGTTAAAAAATATAAATTGCTCAATTCAGTTGAAAAATTATATAGGCCTTAAATACCCCAAAAATAGTTACGATTATTAAAGAAAATGACCAGATAGGTTGTATTGAAGCTGAAAATTCTGGAAGAAATATATTTGCCACGCGTAAATAAAATAAACTGTACGTATATTTGCATTTTCATGAGGAATTAATTTATGTGGGGTAACCACCCTTAAGTGCATATTATTATATTTCTACAATTTAAAATTAATTTCTGCGTACAAAACCAAGCACACAAAATTCTTTCACACAGAGCGTTGAACAATATAAATTGTTCAATTTAGTTGAAACATTATATAGGCCAAAAATAGTTACGATTATTAAAGAAAATGACCAGATAGGGTGAATTGATGCTGAAAATTCTGGAAGAAATATATTTGCCACGCGATAATAAAATAAACTGTACGTATATTTGCATTTTCATTAGGAATTAATTTATGAGGGGTAACCACCCTTAAGTGCATGTTATTATATTTATACAAAATAAAATTAATTTCGCGTACAAAACCAAGCAGAGAAAATTCTTTCACACAGAGCGTTGAACAATATAAATTGCTCAATTTAGTTGAAACACTTTAGGTGGGTAAACAACCCCAAAAAAGTTAGGATCATACAAGAAAATTACCAGATAGGTTGAATTGAAGCTGAAAATTCTGAAAAAAATATATTTGCCATCCAAAAATAAAATAAACTTTACGTATATTTGCATTTTCAAGAGAAATTAATTTATGTGGGGTAACCACCCTTAAGTGCATATTATTATATTTCTACAATTTAAAATTAATTTTGCGTACAAAACCAAGCACACAAAATTCTTTCACACAGAGCGTTGAACAATATAAATTGCTCAATTTAGTTGAAACATTTTATGGGGGTAAACAACCCCAAAATTTACGATTACACAAGAAAATTACAAAATATGTAGAATTGGAGCTAACAATTCTGAAATAAATATATTTGCCACGCGATAATAAAATAAACTGTACGTATATTTGCATTTTCATGAGGAATTAATCTATGAGGGGTAACCATCCTTAAGTGCATGTTATTATATTTCTACAAAATAAAATTAATTTAGCTTTCAAAACCAAGCACAGAAAATTCGTTCACACAGAGAGTTGAAAAATATAATTTGTTCAATTCAGTTGAAACATTATATAGGCCTTAAATACCCCAAAAATAGTTACGATTATTAAAGAAAATAACCAGATAGGTTGAATTGAAGCTGAAAATTCTGAAGAAATATATTTGTTATGCAAAAATAAAATAAACTTTACGTATATTTGCATTTTCATGAGGAAGTAATCTATGAGGGGTAACCATCCTTAAGTGCATGTAATTATATTTCTACAAAATAAAATTAATATAGCTTACAACACCAAGCACAGAAAATTCTTTCACACAGAGAGTTGAAAAATATAAATTTTTCAATTTAGTTGAAACATTATATAGGCCAAAAATAGTTACGATTATTAAAGAAAATGACCAGATAGGTTGAATTGAAGCTGAAAATTCTGAAAGATATATATTTGCCATGCAAAAATGAAATAAACCTTACGCGTATTTGCATTTTCATGAGGAATTAATTTGTGAGGGATAGCCACCCTTAAGTGCATGTTATTATATTTCTACAAAATAAGATTAATTTCGCGTAAAAAACCAAGCAGAGAAAATTCTTTCACACAGAGAGTTGAAAAATATAAAATGTTCAATTCAGTTGAAACATTTAATAGGCCTTAAATACCCCAAAAATAGTTACGATTATTAAAGACATTGACCAGATAGGTTGAATTGAAGCTGAAAATTCTGAAAGAAATATATTTGTAATGCAAAAATGAAATAAACTTTACGTATATTTGCATTTTCATGAGGAATTAATTTATGAGGGATAGCCACCCTTAAGTGCATGTTATTATATTTCTACAAAATAAAATTAATTTCGCGTACAAAACCAAGCAGAGATAATTCTTTCACACAGAGAGTTGAAAAATATAAATTGCTCAATTTAGTTGAAACATTTAATAGGCCTTAAATACCCCAAAAATAGTTACGATTATTAAAGAAAATTACCAGGTAGGTTGAATTGAAGCTGAAAATTCTGAAAGAAATATATATGCCATGCAAAAATGAAATAAACCTTACGCGTATTTGCATGTTCATGAGAAATTAATTTATGAGGGGTAACCACCCCTAGTTGCGTATTATTATATTTCCACAATTTAAAATTAATTTTGCGTACAAAACCAAGCAGTGAAATTTCTTTTACACAGAGAGTTGAAAAATATAAATTGCTTAATTTAGTTGGAACATTTTATGGGGTTAAATAACCCCAAAAATTTAGGATCATACAAGAAAATTACCAGATAGGTTGAATTAAAGCTGAAAATTCTGAATGAATTATATATACCACGCGATGATAAAATAAACTTTACGTATATTTGCATTTTCATGAGGAATTAATTTATGAGGGATAAACACCCTTAAGTGCATGTTATTATATTTCTACAAAATAAAATTAATTTCGCGTACAAAACAAAGCAGAGAAAATTCTTTCATACAGAGAGTTGAAAAATATATATTGCTCAATTTAGTTGAAACATTATATGGGCCTAAACTACCCCAAAAATAGTTACGATTATACAAGAAAATTACCAGGTAGGTTGAATTGAAGCTGAAAATTCTGAAAGAAATATATATGCCATGCAAAAATGAAATAAACCTTACGCGTATTTGCATGTTCATGAGAAATTAATTTATGAGGGGTAACCACCCCTAGTTGCGTATTATTATATTTCCACAATTTAAAATTAATTTTGCGTGCAAAACCAAGCAGAGAAATTTCTTTTACACAGAGAGTTGAAAAATATAAATTGCTTAATTTAGTTGAAACATTTTATGGGGGTAAACAACCCCAAAAAAGTTAGAATCATTCAAGAAAATTACCAGATATGTTGAATTGAAGCTGAAAATTCTGAATGAAATATATATGCCACGCGATGATAAAATAAACTTTACGTATATTTGCATTTTCATGAGGAATTAATTTATGAGGGATAAACACCCTTAAGTGCATGTTATTATATTTCTACAAAATAAAATTAATTTCGCGTACAAAACCAAGCACACAAAATTCTTTCATACAGAGAGTTGAAAAATATATATTGCTCAATTTAGTTGAAACATTTTATGGGGGTAAACAACCACAAAAAAGTTAGGATCATACAAGAAAATTACCAGATAGGTTGAATTGAAACTGAAAATTCTGAATGAAATATATATGCCACGCGATGATAAAATAAACTTTACGTATATTTGAATTTAAATGTGAAATTAATTTATGAGGGGTAACCACCCTTAAGTGCATTTTATTATATTTGTACAAAATAAAATTAATTTCGCGTACAAAACCAAGCAGAGAAAATTCTTTCATACAGAGAGTTGAAAAATATATATTGCTCAATTTAGTTGAAACATTATATAGGCCTAAACTACCCCAAAAATAGTTACGATTATACAAGAAAATTACCAGGTAGGTTGAATTGAAGCTGAAAATTCTGAAAGAAATATAAATGCAATGCAAAAATGAAATAAACACACAAAATTCTTTCACACAGAGCGTTGAACAATATAAATTGCTCAATTTAGTTGAAACATTTTATGGGGGTAAACAACCCGAAAAAAGTTACGATTACACAAGAAAATTACAAAATATGTTGAATTGGAGCTAACAATTCTGAAAGAAATATATTTGCCACGCGATAATAAAATAAACTGTACGTATATTTGCATTTTCATTAGGAATAAATTTATGAGGGGTAACCACCCTTAAGTGCATGTTATTATATTTCTACAAAATAAAATTTATTTCGCGTACAAAACCAAGCAGAGAAAATTCTTTCACACAGAGAGTTGAAAAATATAAATTGTTCAATTCAGTTGAAACATTATGTAGGCCTTAAATACCCTAAAAATAGTTACGATTATTAAAGAAAATGACCAGATAGGTTGAATTGAAGCTGAAAATTCTGGAATAAATATATTTGCCACGCGATAATAAAATAAACTGTCCGTATATTTGCATTTTCATAAGAAATTAATTTATGAGGAGTAACCACCCTTAAGTGCATGTTATTATATTTCTACCAAATAAAATTAATTTAGCGTACAAAACCAAGCAGAGAAAATTCTTTCACACAGAGAGTTGAAAAATATAAATTGTTCAATTCAGTTGAAACATTATATAGGCCTTAAATACCCCAAAAATAGTTACGATTATTAAAGAAAATGACCAGATAGGTTGAATTGAAGCTGAAAATTCTGGAAGAAATATATTTGCCACTCGTAAATAAAATAATCTGTACGTATATTTGCATTTTCATGAGGAATTAATTTATGTGGGGTAACCACCCTTAAGTGCATATTATTATATTTCTACAATTTAAAATTAATTTCGCGTACAAAACCAAGCACACAAAATTTTTTCACACAGAGCGTTGAACAATATAAATTGCTCAATTTAGTTGAAACATTATATAGGCACAAAATAGTTACGATTATTAAAGAAAATAACCAGATAGGTTGAATTGAAGATGAAAATTCTGAAAGAAATATATTTGCCACGCGATAATAAAATAAACTGTACGTATATTCGCATTTTCATGAGGAATTAATCTATGAGGGGTAACCATCCTTAAGTGCATGTTATTATATTTCTACAAAATAAAAATTAATTTCGCGTACAAAACCAAGCAGAGAAAATTCTTTTACACAGAGAGTTAAAAAAGATAAATTTCTTAACTTAGTTGAAACAATTTATCGGCGTAAAAAACCCCAAAAAAGTTAGGATAATACAAGAAAATGACCAGATAGGTTGAATTGAAGCTGAAAATTCTGAAAGAAATATATTTGCCACGCGATAATAAAATAAACTTTACGCATATTTGCATTTTCATGAGGAAGTAATTTATGAGGGGTAGCCACCCTTAAGTGCCTGTTATTATATTTCTACAAAATAAAATTAATTTCGCGTACAAAACCAAGCAGAGAAATTTCATTCACACACAGAGTTGAAAAATATAAATTGCTCAATTTAGTTGAAACAATTTATGGGGGTAAACAAACACAATAAAGTTACGATTACACAAGAAAAATACAAAAAATGTTGAATTGGAACTAAAAAATCTGAATTAAATATATTTGACACGCTATAATAAAATAAACTGTACGTATATTTGCATTTTCATGAGGAATTAATCTATGAAGGGTAACCATCCTTAAGTGCATGTTATTATATTTCTACAAAATAAAATTAATTTAGCTTACAAAACCAAGCACAGAAAATTCGTTCACACAGAGAGTTGTAAAATATAAATTGTTCAATTTAGTTGAAACATTATATAGGCCAAAAACAGTTACGATTATTAAAGAAAATGACCAGATAGGTTGAATTGAAGCTGAAAATTCTGAAAGATATATATTTGCCATGCAAAAATAAAATAAACTTTACGTATATTTGCATTTTCATGAGGAATTAATCTATGAGGGGTAACCATCCTTAAGTGCATGTCATTATATTTCTACAAAATAAAATTAATTTCGCGTACAAAACCAAGCAGAGAAAATTCTTTCACACAGGGAGTTGAAAAATATAATTTGTTCAATTCAGTTGAAACATTATATAGGCCTTAAATACCCCAAAAATAGTTACGATTATTAAAGAAAATGACCAGATAGGTTGAATTGAATTCGAAAATTCTGAAGAAATATATTTGTTAAGCTAAAATAAAATAAACTTTAAGTATATTTGCATTTTCATGAGAAAGTAATTTATGTGGGGTAACCACTCTTAAGTGCATGTTATTATATTTCCCCAAAATAAAATTAATTTCGCGTACCAAACCAAGCAGAGAAAATTCTTTTACACAGAGAGTTAAAAAATATAAATTGTTCAATTCAGTTGAAACATTATATAGGCCTTAAATACCCCAAAAATAGTTACTATTATTAAAGAAAATGACCAGATAGGTTGAATTGAAGCTGAAAATTCGGAAAGAAATATATTTGCCATGCAAAAATAAAATAAACTTTACGTATATTTGCATTCTCATGAGAAAGTAATTTATGAGGGGTAACCACTCTTAAATGCATGTTATTATATTTCTACGAAATAAAATTAATTTAGCGTACAAAACCAAGCAGAGAAAATTCTTTCACACAGAGAGATGAAAAATATAAATTGTTCAATTCAGTTGAAACATTATATAGGCCTTAAATACCCCAAAAATAGTTACGATTATTAAAGAAAATGACCAGATAGGTTGAATTGAAGCTGAAAATTCTGGAAGAAATATATTTGCCACTCGTAAATAAAATAATCTGTACGTATTTTTGCATTTTCATGAGGAATTAATTTATGTGGGGTAACCACCCTTAAGTGCATATTATTATATTTCTACAATTTAAAATTAATTTCGCGTACAAAACCAAGCACACAAAATTTTTTCACACAGAGCGTTGAACAATATAAATTGCTCAATTTAGTTGAAACATTATATAGGCACAAAATAGTTACGATTATTAAAGAAAATGACCAGATAGGTTGAATTGAAGCTGAAAATTCTGAAAGAAATATATTTGCCACGCGATAATAAAATAAACTTTACGTATATCTGCATTTTCATGAGAAAGTAATTTATGAGGGGTAACCACCCTTAAGTGCATGTTATTATATTTCTACAAAATAAAATTAATTTCGCGTACAAAACCAAGCAGAGAAAATTCTTTCACACAGAGCGTTGAAAAATATAAATTGCTCAATTTATTTGAAACATTTTATGGGGGTAAACAACCCCAAGAAAGTTACGATTACACAAGAAAATTACAAAATATGTTGAATTGGAACTAACAATTCTGAATGAAATATATTTGCCACGCGATAATAAAATAAACTTTACGTATATTTGCATTTTCATGAGGAAGTAATTTATGAGGGGTAGCCACCCTTAAGTGCATGTTATTATATTTCTACAAAATAAAATTATTTTCGCGTACAAAACCAAGCAGAGAAAATTCTTTCACACAGAGAGTTGAAAAATATAATTTGTTCGATTTAGTTGGAACATTATAAACGCCTAAAATACCCCAAAAATAGTTACGACTATTAAAGCAAATGACCAGATAGGGTGAATTGATGCTGAAAATTCTGGAAGAAATATATTTGCCACGCGATAATAAAATAAACTGTACGTATATTTGCATTTTCATTAGGAATTAATTTATGAGGGGTAACCACCCTTAAGTGCATGTTATTATATTTATACAAAATAAAATTAATTTCGCGTACAAAACCAAGCAGAGAAAATTCTTTCACACAGAGCGTTGAACAATATAAATTGCTCAATTTAGTTGAAACACTTTAGGTGGGTAAACAACCCCAAAAAAGTTAGGATCATACAAGAAAATTACCAGATAGGTTGAATTGAAGCTGAAAATTCTGAAAAAAATATATTTGCCATCCAAAAATAAAATAAACTTTACGTATATTTGCATTTTCAAGAGAAATTAATTTATGTGGGGTAACCACCCTTAAGTGCATATTATTATATTTCTACAATTTAAAATTAATTTTGCGTACAAAACCAAGCACACAAAATTCTTTCACACAGAGCGTTGAACAATATAAATTGCTCAATTTAGTTGAAACATTTTATGGGGGTAAACAACCCCAAAATTTACGATTACACAAGAAAATTACAAAATATGTAGAATTGGAGCTAACAATTCTGAAATAAATATATTTGCCACGCGATAATAAAATAAACTGTACGTATATTTGCATTTTCATGAGGAATTAATCTATGAGGGGTAACCATCCTTAAGTGCATGTTATTATATTTCTACAAAATAAAATTAATTTAGCTTACAAAACCAAGCACAGAAAATTCGTTCACACAGAGAGTTGAAAAATATAATTTGTTCAATTCAGTTGAAACATTATATAGGCCTTAAATACCCCAAAAATAGTTACGATTATTAAAGAAAATAACCAGATAGGTTGAATTGAAGCTGAAAATTCTGAAGAAATATATTTGCCATGCAAAAATAAAATAAACTTTACGTATATTTGCATTTTCATGAGGAATTAATCTATGAGGGGTAACCATCCTTAAGTGCATGTTATTATATTTCTACAAAATAAAATTAATTTCGCGTACAAAACCAAGCAGAGAAAATTCTTTCACACAGGGAGTTGAAAAATATAATTTGTTCAATTCAGTTGAAACATTATATAGGCCTTAAATACCCCAAAAATAGTTACGATTATTAAAGAAAATTACCAGATAGGTTGAATTGAAGCTGAAAATTCTGAAGAAATATATTTGCAATGCAAAAATGAAATAAACATTACGCGTATTTGCATTTTCATGAGGAATTAATTTATGAGGGATAAACACCCTTAAGTGCATGTTATTATATTTCTACAAAATAAAATTAATTTCGCGTACAAAACCAAGCACACAAAATTCTTTCATACAGAGAGTTGAAAAATATATATTGCTCAATTTAGTTGAAACATTTTATGGGGGTAAACAACCACAAAAAAGTTAGGATCATACAAGAAAATTACCAGATAGGTTGAATTGAAACTGAAAATTCTGAATGAAATATATATGCCACGCGATGATAAAATAAACTTTACGTATATTTGAATTTAAATGTGAAATTAATTTATGAGGGGTAACCACCCTTAAGTGCATTTTATTATATTTGTACAAAATAAAATTAATTTCGCGTACAAAACCAAGCAGAGAAAATTCTTTCATACAGAGAGTTGAAAAATATATATTGCTCAATTTAGTTGAAACATTATATAGGCCTAAACTACCCCAAAAATAGTTACGATTATACAAGAAAATTACCAGGTAGGTTGAATTGAAGCTGAAAATTCTGAAAGAAATATATATGCAATGCAAAAATGAAATAAACACACAAAATTCTTTCACACAGAGCGTTGAACAATATAAATTGCTCAATTTAGTTGAAACATTTTATGGGGGTAAACAACCCGAAAAAAGTTACGATTACACAAGAAAATTACAAAATATGTTGAATTGGAGCTAACAATTCTGAAAGAAATATATTTGCCACGCGATAATAAAATAAACTGTACGTATATTTGCATTTTCATTAGGAATAAATTTATGAGGGGTAACCACCCTTAAGTGCATGTTATTATATTTCTACAAAATAAAATTTTTTTCGCGTACAAAACCAAGCAGAGATAATTCTTCACACAGAGAGTGGAAAAATATAAGTTGCTCAATTGAGTTGAAACATTATGTAGGCCTTAAATACCCTAAAAATAGTTACGATTATTAAAGAAAATGACCAGATAGGTTGAATTGAAGCTGAAAATTCTGGAATAAATATATTTGCCACGCGATAATAAAATAAACTGTCCGTATATTTGCATTTTCATAAGAAATTAATTTATGAGGAGTAACCACCCTTAAGTGCATGTTATTATATTTCTACCAAATAAAGTAAATGTCGCGTACAAAACCAAGCAGAAATAATTCTTTCACAGAGAGGGTTGAAAAATATAAATTGCTCAATTTAGTCCAAACATTATATAGGCCTTAAATACCCCAAAAATAGTTACGATTATTAAAGAAAATGACCAGATAGGTTGAATTGAAGCTGAAAATTCTGGAAGAAATATATTTGCCACTCGTAAATAAAATAATCTGTACGTATATTTGCATTTTCATGAGGAATTAATTTATGTGGGGTAACCACCCTTAAGTGCATATTATTATATTTCTACAATTTAAAATTAATTTTGCGTACAAAACCAAGCACACAAAATTTTTTCACACAGAGCGTTGAACAATATAAATTGCTCAATTTAGTTGAAACATTATATAGGCACAAAATAGTTACGATTATTAAAGAAAATAACCAGATAGGTTGAATTGAAGATGAAAATTCTGAAAGAAATATATTTGCCACGCGATAATAAAATAAACTGTACGTATATTCGCATTTTCATGAGGAATTAATCTATGAGGGGTAACCATCCTTAAGTGCATGTTATTATATTTCTACAAAATAAAATTAATTTCGCGTACAAAACCAAGCAGAGAAAATTCTTTTACACAGAGAGTTAAAAAAGATAAATTTCTTAACTTAGTTGAAACAATTTATCGGCGTAAAAAACCCCAAAAAAAGTTAGGATAATACAAGAAAATGACCAGATAGGTTGAATTGAAGCTGAAAATTCTGAAAGAAATATATTTGCCACGCGATAATAAAATAAACTTTACGTATATCTGCATTTTCATGAGAAAGTAATTTATGAGGGATAACCACCCTTAAGTATATGTTATTATATTTCTACAAAATAAAATTAATTTCGCGTACAAAACCAAGCAGAGAAATTTCATTCACACACAGAGTTGAAAAATATAACTTGCTCAATATAGTTGAAACATTTTATGGGGGTAAACAACCCCAAAAAAGTTACGATTACACAAGAAAATTACCAGATAGGTTGAATTGGAGCTAAAAATTCTGAATGAAATATATTTGCCACGCGATAATAAAATAAACTGTACGTATATTTGCATTTTCATGAGGAATTAATCTATGAAGGGTAACCATCCTTAAGTGGATGTTATTACATTTCTACAAAATAAAATTATTTTAGGTTAATAAACCAAGCAAAGATATTTCTTTCAAACACATATTTGATAAATATAAATTGCTCAATTTATTTGAAACATTATATAGGCCAAAAACAGTTACGATTATTAAAGAAAATGACCAGATAGGTTGAATTGAAGCTGAAAATTCTGAAAGATATATATTTGCCATGCAAAAATAAAATAAACTTTACGTATATTTGCATTTTCATGAGGAATTAATCTATGAGGGGTAACCATCCTTAAGTGCATGTCATTATATTTCTACAAAAATAAAATTAATTTCGCGTACAAAACCAAGCAGAGAAAATTCTTTCACACAGGGAGTTGAAAAATATAATTTGTTCAATTCAGTTGAAACATTATATAGGCCTTAAATACCCCAAAAATAGTTACGATTATTAAAGAAAATGACCAGATAGGTTGAATTGAATTCGAAAATTCTGAAGAAATATATTTGTTAAGCAAAAATAAAATAAACTTTAAGTATATTTGCATTTTCATGAGAAAGTAATTTATGTGGGGTAACCACTCTTAAGTGCATGTTATTATATTTCCCCAAAATAAAATTAATTTCGCGTACCAAACCAAGCAGAGAAAATTCTTTTACACAGAGAGTTAAAAAATATAAATTGTTCAATTCAGTTGAAACATTATATAGGCCTTAAATACCCCAAAAATAGTTACTATTATTAAAGAAAATGACCAGATAGGTTGAATTGAAGCTGAAAATTCGGAAAGAAATATATTTGCCATGCAAAAATAAAATAAACTTTACGTATATTTGCATTCTCATGAGAAAGTAATTTATGAGGGGTAACCACTCTTAAATGCATGTTATTATATTTCTACGAAATAAAATTAATTTAGCGTACAAAACCAAGCAGAGAAAATTCTTTCACACAGAGAGATGAAAAATATAAATTGTTCAATTCAGTTGAAACATTATATAGGCCTTAAATACCCCAAAAATAGTTACGATTATTAAAGAAAATGACCAGATAGGTTGAATTGAAGCTGAAAATTCTGGAAGAAATATATTTGCCACTCGTAAATAAAATAATCTGTACGTATTTTTGCATTTTCATGAGGAATTAATTTATGTGGGGTAACCACCCTTAAGTGCATATTATTATATTTCTACAATTTAAAATTAATTTCGCGTACAAAACCAAGCACACAAAATTTTTTCACACAGAGCGTTGAACAATATAAATTGCTCAATTTAGTTGAAACATTATATAGGCACAAAATAGTTACGATGATTAAAGAAAATTACCAGATAGGTTGAATCGAAGCTGAATATTCTGAAAGAAATATATATGCCACGCGATAGTAAAATAAACTGTAAGTATATCTGCATTTTCATGAGTAAGTAATTTATGAGGGGTAGCCACCATTAAGCGCATTTTGTTATATTTCTACAAAATAAAATTAATTTCGCGTACAAAACCAAGCAGAGAAAATTCCTTCACACAGAGAGTTGAAAAATATAAATTGCTCAATTTATTTGAAACATTTTATGGGGGTAAACAACCCCAAGAAAGTTACGATTACACAAGAAAATTACAAAATATGTTGAATTGGAACTAACAATTCTGAATGAAATATATTTGCCACGCGATAATAAAATAAACTTTACGTATATTTGCATTTTCAAGAGAAAGTAATTTATGAGGGGTAGCCACCTTTAAGTGCATGTTATTATATTTCTACAAAATAAAATTATTTTCGCGTACAAAACCAAGCAGAGAAAATTCTTTCACACAGAGAGTTGAAAAATATAAATTGTTCGATTTAGTTGGAACATTATAAACGCCTAAAATACCCCAAAAATAGTTACGACTATTAAAGCAAATGACCAGATAGGGTGAATTGATGCTGAAAATTCTGGAAGAAATATATTTGCCACGCGATAATAAAATAAACTGTACGTATATTTGCATTTTCATGAGGAATTAATTTATGAGGGGTAACAACCCTTAAGTGCATGTTAAAATATTTATACAAAATAAAATTAGTTTTGCGTACAAAACCAAGCAGAGAAAATTCTTTCACACAGAGCGTTGAACAATATAAATTGCTCAATTTAGTTGAAACACTTTAGGTGGGTAAACAACCCCAAAAAAGTTAGGATCATACAAGAAAATTACCAGATAGGTTGAATTGAAGCTGAAAATTCTGAAAAAAATATATTTGCCATCCAAAAATAAAATAAACTTTACGTATATTTGCATTTTCAAGAGAAATTAATTTATGTGGGGTAACCACCCTTAAGTGCATATTATTATATTTCTACAATTTAAAATTAATTTTGCGTACAAAACCAAGCACACAAAATTCTTTCACACAGAGCGTTGAACAATATAAATTGCTCAATTTAGTTGAAACATTTTATGGGGGTAAACAACCCCAAAATTTACGATTACACAAGAAAATTACAAAATATGTAGAATTGGAGCTAACAATTCTGAAATAAATATATTTGCCACGCGATAATAAAATAAACTGTACGTATATTTGCATTTTCATGAGGAATTAATCTATGAGGGGTAACCATCCTTAAGTGCATGTTATTATATTTCTACAAAATAAAATTAATTTAGCTTACAAAACCAAGCACAGAAAATTCGTTCACACAGAGAGTTGAAAAATATAATTTGTTCAATTCAGTTGAAACATTATATAGGCCTTAAATACCCCAAAAATAGTTACGATTATTAAAGAAAATAACCAGATAGGTTGAATTGAAGCTGAAAATTCTGAAGAAATATATTTGCCATGCAAAAATAAAATAAACTTTACGTATATTTGCATTTTCATGAGGAATTAATCTATGAGGGGTAACCATCCTTAAGTGCATGTTATTATATTTCTACAAAATAAAATTAATTTCGCGTACAAAACCAAGCAGAGAAAATTCTTTCACACAGGGAGTTGAAAAATATAATTTGTTCAATTCAGTTGAAACATTATATAGGCCTTAAATACCCCAAAAATAGTTACGATTATTAAAGAAAATGACCAGATAGGTTGAATTGAATTCGAAAATTCTGAAGAAATATATTTGTTAAGCAAAAATAAAATAAACTTTAAGTATATTTGCATTTTCATGAGAAAGTAATTTATGTGGGGTAACCACTCTTAAGTGCATGTTATTATATTTCCCCAAAATAAAATTAATTTCGCGTACCAAACCAAGCAGAGAAAATTCTTTTACACAGAGAGTTAAAAAATATAAATTGTTCAATTCAGTTGAAACATTATATAGGCCTTAAATACCCCAAAAATAGTTACTATTATTAAAGAAAATGACCAGATAGGTTGAATTGAAGCTGAAAATTCGGGAAGAAATATATTTGCCATGCAAAAATAAAATAAACTTTACGTATATTTGCATTCTCATGAGAAAGTAATTTATGAGGGGTAACCACTCTTAAATGCATGTTATTATATTTCTACAAAAATAAAATTAATTTCGCGTACAAAACCAAGCAGAAAAAATTCTTTTACACAGAGAGTTAAAAAATATAAATTGCTCAATTCAGTTGAAAAATTATATAGGCCTTAAATACCCCAAAAATAGTTTCGATTACTAAAGAAAATGACCAGATAGGTTGAATTGAAGCTGAAAATTCTGTAAGAAATATATTTGCCACGCGTAAATAAAATAAACTGTACGTATATTTGCATTTTCATGAGGAATTAATTTATGAGGGGTAACCACCCTTAAGTGCATATTATTATATTTCTACAATTTAAAATTAATTTCGCGTACAAAACCAAGCACACAAAATTCTTTCACACAGAGCGTTGAACAATATAAATTGTTCAATTTAGTTGAAGCATTATATAGGCCAAAAATAGTTACGATTATTAAAGAAAATGACCAGATAGGTTGAATTGAAGCTGAAAATTCTGAAAGATATATATTTGCCATGCAAAAATAAAATAAACTCTAGGTATATTTGCATTTTCATGAGGAATTAATTTATGTGGGGTAACCACCCTTAAGTGCATATTATTATCTTTCTACAATTTAGAATTAATTTCGCGTACAAAACCAAGCACACAAAATTCTTTCACACAGAGCGTTGAACAATATAAATTGCTCAATTTAGTTGAAACATTTTATGGGGGTAAACAACCCCAAAAAAGTTACTATTACACAAGAAAATTACAAAATATGTTGAATTGGAACTAACAATTCTGAATGAAATATATTTGCCACGCGATAATAAAATAAACTTTACGTATATTTGCATTTTCATGAGGAATTAATTTATGAGGGGTAACAACCCTTAAGTGCATGTTGTTATATTTCTACAAAATAAAATTAATTTCGCGTACAAAACCAAGCAGAGAAAATTCTTTTACACCGAGAGTTAAAAAATATAAATTTCTTAACTTAGTTGAAACAATTTATCGGCGTAAAAAACTCAAAAATTTAGGATCATACAAGAAAATTACCACATAGGTTGAATTGAAGCTGAAAATTCTGAAAAAAATATATTTGCCATGCAAAAATAAAATAAACTTTACGTATATTTGCATTTTCAAGAGAAAGTAATTTATGAGGGGTAGCCACCTTTAAGTGCATGTTATTATATTTCTACAAAATAAAATTATTTTCGCGTACAAAACCAAGCAGAGAAAATTCTTTCACACAGAGAGTTGAAAAATATAAATTGTTCGATTTAGTTGGAACATTATAAACGCCTAAAATACCCCAAAAATAGTTACGACTATTAAAGCAAATGACCAGATAGGGTGAATTGATGCTGAAAATTCTGGAAGAAATATATTTGCCACGCGATAATAAAATAAACTGTACGTATATTTGCATTTTCATTAGGAATTAATTTATGAGGGGTAACCACCCTTAAGTGCATGTTATTATATTTATACAAAATAAAATTAATTTCGCGTACAAAACCAAGCAGAGAAAATTCTTTCACACAGAGCGTTGAACAATATAAATTGCTCAATTTAGTTGAAACACTTTAGGTGGGTAAACAACCCCAAAAAAGTTAGGATCATACAAGAAAATTACCAGATAGGTTGAATTGAAGCTGAAAATTCTGAAAAAAATATATTTGCCATCCAAAAATAAAATAAACTTTACGTATATTTGCATTTTCAAGAGAAATTAATTTATGTGGGGTAACCACCCTTAAGTGCATATTATTATATTTCTACAATTTAAAATTAATTTTGCGTACAAAACCAAGCACACAAAATTCTTTCACACAGAGCGTTGAACAATATAAATTGCTCAATTTAGTTGAAACATTTTATGGGGGTAAACAACCCCAAAATTTACGATTACACAAGAAAATTACAAAATATGTAGAATTGGAGCTAACAATTCTGAAATAAATATATTTGCCACGCGATAATAAAATAAACTGTACGTATATTTGCATTTTCATGAGGAATTAATCTATGAGGGGTAACCATCCTTAAGTGCATGTTATTATATTTCTACAAAATAAAATTAATTTAGCTTACAAAACCAAGCACAGAAAATTCGTTCACACAGAGAGTTGAAAAATATAATTTGTTCAATTCAGTTGAAACATTATATAGGCCTTAAATACCCCAAAAATAGTTACGATTATTAAAGAAAATAACCAGATAGGTTGAATTGAAGCTGAAAATTCTGAAGAAATATATTTGTTATGCAAAAATAAAATAAACTTTACGTATATTTGCAATTTCATGAGGAATTAATCTATGAGGGGTAACCATCCTTAAGTGCATGTAATTATATTTCTACAAAATAAAATTAATTTAGCTTACAACACCAAGCACAGAAAATTCTTTCACACAGAGAGTTGAAAAATATAAATTTTTCAATTTAGTTGAAACATTATATAGGCCAAAAATAGTTACGATTATTAATGAAAATGACCAGATAGGTTGAATTGAAGCTGAAAATTCTGAAAGATATATATTTGCCATGCAAAAATAAAATAAACTTTACGTATATTTGCATTTTCATGAGGAATTTATTTTTGAGGGATAGCCACCCTTAAGTGCATGTTATTATATTTCTACAAAATAAAATTAATTTCGCGTACAAAACCAAGCAAAGAAAATTCTTTCACACAGAGAGTTGAAAAATATAAAATGTTCAATTCAGTTGAAACATTTAATAGGCCTTAAATACCCCAAAAATAGTTACGATTATTAAAGAAAATGACCAGATAGGTTGAATTGAAGCTGAAAATTCTGGAAAAAATATATTTGACACGCGATAATAAAATAAACTGTACGTATATTTGCATTTTCATTAGGAATAAATTTATGAGGGGTAGCAAAGCTTAAGTGCATGTTATTATATTTCTACAAAATAAAATTAATTTCTCGTACAAAACCAAGCAGAGAAAATTCTTTCACACAGCGAGTTGAAAAATATAAATTGTTCAATTCAGTTGAAACATTATATAGGCCTTAAATACCCCAAAAATAGTTACGATTATTAATGAAAATGACCAGATAGGTTGAATTGAAGCTGAAAATTCTGAATGAAATATATATACCACGCGATGATAAAATAAACTTTACGTATATTTGCATTTTCATGAGGAATTAATTTATGAGGGATAAACACCCTTAAGTGCATGTTATTATATTTCTACAAAATAAAATTTTTTTCGCGTACAAAACCAAGCAGAGATAATTCTTTCACACAGAGAGTTGAAAAATATAAATTTCTCAATTTAGTTGAAACATTATATAGGCCTAAACTACCCCAAAAATAGTTACGATTATACAAGAAAATTACCAGGTAGGTTGAATTGAAGCTGAAAATTCTGAAAGAAATATATATGCAATGCAAAAATAAAATAAACACACAAAATTCTTTCACACAGAGCGTTGAACAATATAAATTGCTCAATTTAGTTGAAACATTTTATGGGGGTGAACAACCCGAAAAAAGTTACGATTACACAAGAAAATTACAAAATATGTTGAATTGGAGCTAACAATTCTGAAAGAAATATATTTGCCACGCGATAATAAAATAAACTGTACGTATAATTGCATTTTCATTAGGAATTAATTTATGAGGGGTAACCACCCTTAAGTGCATGTTATTATATTTCTACAAAATAAAATTAATTTCGCGTACAAAACCAAGCAGAGAAAATTCTTTCACACAGAGAGTTGAAAAATATAAATTGTTCAATTCAGTTGAAACATTATACAGGCCTTAAATACCCTAAAAATAGTTACGATTATTAAAGAAAATGACCAGATAGGTTGAATTGAAGCTGAAAATTCTGGAAGAAATATATTTGCAACGCGATAATAAAATAACCTGTACGTATATTTGCATTTTCATGAGGAATTAATTTATGTGGGGTAACCACCCTTAAGTGCATATTATTATATTTCTACAATTTAAAATTAATTTCGCGTACAAAACCAAGCACACAAAATTTTTTCACACAGAGCGTTGAACAATATAAATTGCTCAATTTAGTTGAAACATTATATAGGCACAAAATAGTTACGATTATTAAAGAAAATGACCAGATAGGTTGAATTGAAGCTGAAAATTCTGAAAGAAATATATTTGCCACGCGATAATAAAATAAACTGTACGTATATTTGCATTTTCATGAGGAATTAATCTGTGAGGGGTAACCACCCTTAAGTGCATGTTATTATATTTCTACGAAATAAAATTAATTTAGCGAACAAAACCAAGAAGAGAAAATTCTTTCACACAGAGAGTTGAAAAATATAAATTGTTCAATTTAGTTGAATCATTATATAGGCCAAAAATAGTTACGATTATTAAAGAAAATGATCAGATAGGTTGAATTGAAGCTGAAAATTCTGAAAGAAATATATTTGCCATGCGAAAATAAAATAAACTTTACGTATATTTGCATTTTCATGAGAAAGTAATTTATGAGGGGTAACCACTCTTAAGTGCATGTTATTATATTTCTACAAAATAAAATTAATTTAGCGTACAAAACCAAGCAGAGAAAATTCTTTTACACAGAGAGTTAAAAAAGATAAATTTCTTAACTTAGTTGAAACAATTTATCGGCGTAAAAAACCCCAAAAAAGTTAGGATCATACAAGAAAATTACCACTTAGGTTGAACTGAAGCTGAAAATTCTGAAAGAAATATATTTGCCACGCGATAATAAAATAAACTTTACGTATATCGGCATTTTCATGAGAAAGTAATTTATGAGGGGTAACCACCCTTAAGTGCATGTTATTATATTTCTACAAAATAAAATTAATTTCGCGTACAAAACCAAGCAGAGAAAATTCTTTTACACAGAGTGTTAAAAAATATAAATTGCTCAATTCAGTTGAAAAATTATATAGGCCTTAAATACCCCAAAAATAGTTACGATTATTAATGAAAATGACCAGATAGGTTTAATTGAAGCTTAAAATTCTGAATGAAATATATATACCACGCGATGATAAAATAAACTTTACGTATATTTGCATTTTCACGAGGAATTAATTTATGAGGGATAAACACCCTTAAGTGCATGTTATTATATTTCTACAAAATAAAATTAATTTCGCGTACAAAAACCAAGCAGAGAAAATTCTTTCATACAGAGAGTTGAAAAATATATATTGCTCAATTTAGTTGAAACATTATATAGGCCTAAACTACCCCAAAAATAGTTACGATTATACAAGAAAATTACCAGGTAGGTTGAATTGAAGCTGAAAATTATGAAAGAAATATATATGCAATGCAAAAATGAAATAAACTTTACGTATATTTGCATTTTCATGAAAAAGTAATTTATGAGGGGTAACCACCCTTAAGTGCATGTTATTATATTTCTACGAAATAAAATTAATTTAGCGTACAAAACCAAGCAGAGAAAATTCTTTCACACAGAGAGTTGAAAAATATATATTGCTCAATTTAGTTGAAACATTATATAGTCCTTAAATACCCTAAAAATAGTTACGATTATTAAAGAAAATGACCAGATAGGTTGAATTGAAGCTGAAAATTCTGGAAGAAATATATTTGCCACGCGATAATAAAATAACCTGTACGTATATTTGCATTTTCATGAGGAATTAATTTATGAGGGGTAACCACCCTTAAGTGCATGTTATTATATTTCTACAAAATAAAATTAATTTCGCGTACAAAACCAAGCAGAGAAAATTCTTTTACACAGAGAGTTAAAAAATATAAATTTCTTAACTTAGGTGAAACATTTTATGGGGGTAAACAACACCAAAAAAGTTAGGATCATACAAGAAAATTACCAGATAGGTTGAATTGAAGCTGAAAATTCTGAAAAAAATATTTTTGCCATGCAAAAATATAATAAACTTTACGTATATTTGCATTTTAATGAGAAAGTAATTTATGAGGGGTAACCACCCTTAAGTGCATGTTATTATATTTCTACGAAATAAAATTAATTTAGCGTACAAAACCAAGTAGGGAAAATTCTTTCACACAGAGAGTTGAAAAATATAAATTGTTCAATTCAGTTGAAACATTATATATGCCTTAAATACCCCAAAAATAGTTACGATTATTAATGAAAATGACCAGATAGGTTGAATTGAAGCTGAAAATTCTGAATGAAATATATATACCACGCGATGATAAAATAAACTTTACGTATATTTGCATTTTCATCAGGAATTAATTTATGAGGGATAAACACACTTAAGTGCATGTTAATATATTTCTACAAAATAAAATTAATTTCGCGTACAAAACCAAGCACAGAAAATTCTTTTACACAGAGAGTTGAAAAATATAAATTGCTTAACTTAGTTGAAACATTTTATGGTGGTAAACAACCCCAAAAAGTTAGGATCATACAAGAAAATTACCATATAGGTTGAATTGAAGCTGAAAATTCTGACAAAAATATATTTGCCATGCACCAAGAAAATCAACTTTACGCATATTTGCATTTTCATGAGAAATTAATCTATGATGGGTAACCACCCTTAAGTGCATGTTATTATATTTCTACGAAATAAAATTAATTTAGCGTACAAAACCAAGCAGAGAAAATTCTTTCAAAACAGAGAGTTGAAAAGTATAAATTGTTCAATTCAGTTGAAACATTATATAGGCCTTAAATACCCCAAAAATAGTTATGATTATTAAAGAAAATGACCAGATAGGTTGAATTGAAGCTGAAAATTCTGGAAGAAATATATTTGCCACGCGTAAATAAAATAAACTGTGCGTATATTTGCATTTGCATGAGGAATTAATTTATGTGGGGTAACCACCCTTAAGTGCATATTATTATATTACTACAATTTAAAATTAATTTCGCGTACAAAACCAAGCACACAAAATTCTTTCACACAGAGCGTTGAACAATATAAATTGCTCAATTTAGTTGAAACATTATATAAGCGAAAAATAGTTACGATTATTAAAGAAAATGACCAGATAGGTCGAATTGAAGCTGAAAATTCTGAAAGAAATATATTTGCCACGCGATAATAAAATAAACTGTACGTATATTTGCATTTTCATGAGGAATTAATCTATGAAGGGTAACCACCCTTAAGTGCATGTTATTATATTTCTACGAAATAAAATAAAATTAGCGTACAAAGCCAAGCAGAGAAAATTCTTTTACACAGAGAGTTGAAAAATATAAATTGCTTAACTTATCTGAAACATTTTATGGGGGTAAACAACCCCAAAAAAGTTAGGATCATACAAGAAAATTACCATATAGGTTGAATTGAAGCTAAAAATTCTGAAAAAAATGTATTTGCCATGCAAAAATAAAATCAACTTTACGCATATTTTCATTTTCATGATGAAGTAATTTATGAGGGGTAGCCACCCTTAAGTGCATGTTATTATATTTCTACGAAATAAGATTAATTTAGCGTACAAAACCAAGCAGAGAAAATTCTTTCACACAGAGAGTTGAAAAATATAAATTGTTCAATTTAGTTGAAACATTATATAGGCCAAAAATAGTTACGATTATTAAAGAAAATGACCAGATGGGTTGAATTGAAGCTGAAAATTCTGAAAGAAATATATTTGCAACGCGATAATAAAATAAACTGTACGTATATTTGCATTTTCCTGAGGAATTAATCTATGAGGGGTAACCACCCTTAAGTGCATGTTATTATATTTCTACGAAATAAAATTAATTTAGCGTACAAAGCCAAGCAGAGAAAATTCTTTTACACAGAGAGTTGAAAAATATAAATTGCTTAACTTAGTTGAAACATTTTATGGGGGTAAACAACCCCAAAAAAGTTAGGATCATACAAGAAAATTACCATATAGGTTGAATTGAAGCTGAAAATTCTGAAAGAAATATATTTGCCACGCGATAATAAAATAAATTTTACGTATATCTGCATTTTCATGAGGAATTAATTTATGAGGGGTAACCACCCTTAAGTGCATGTTATTATATTTCTACAAAATAAAATTAATTTCGCGTACAAAACCAAGCAGAGAAAATTCTTTTACACAGAGAGTTAAAAAATATAAATTTCTTAACTTAGTTGAAACAATTTATCGGCGTAAAAAACCCCAAAAAAAGTTAGGATCATACAAGAAAATTACCATATAGGTTGAATTGAAGCTGAAAATTCTGAAAAAAATATATTTGCCATGCAAAAATAAAATCAACTTTACGCATATTTGCATTTTCATGAGAAAGTAATTTATGAGGGGTAGCCACCCTTAAGTGCATATTATTATATTTCTACAAAATAAAATTATTTTCGGGTACAAAACCAAGCAGAGAAAATTCTTTCACACAGAGAGTTGAAAAATATAAATTGTTCGATTTAGTTGAACATTATAAACGCCTAAAATACCCCAAAAATAGTTACGATTATTAAAGCAAATGACCAGATAGGGTGAATTGAAGCTGAAAATTCTGGAAGAAATATATTTGCCACGCGATAATAAAATAAACTGTACGTATATTTGCATTTTCATTAGGAATTAATTTATGAGGGGTAACCACCCTTAAGTGCATATTATTATATTTCTACAAAATAAAATTAATTTCGCCTACAAAACCAAGCAGAGAAAATTCTTTCACACAGAGCGTTGAACAATATAAATTGCTCAATTTAGTTGAAACATTTTATGCGGGTAAACAACCCAAAAAAGTTAGGATCATACAAGAAAATTACCAGATATGTTGAATTGAAGCATAAAATTCTTAAAAAAATATATTTGCCATGCAAAAATAAAATAAACTGTACGAATATTTGCATTTTCATGAGGAATTAATTTATGAGGGGTAACCACACTTAAGTGCATGTTATTATATTTCTACAAAATAAAATTAATTTCGCGTACAAAACCAAGTAGGGAAAATTCTTTCACACAGAGAGTTGAAAAATATAAATTGTTCAATTTAGTTGAAACATTATATAGGCCAAAAATAGTTACGATTATTAAAGAAAATGACCAGATAGGTTGAATTGAAGCTGAAAATTCTGAAAGAAATATATTTGCCACGCGATAATAAAATAAACTGTACGTATATTTGCATTTTCATGAGGAATTAATCTATGAGGGGTAACCACCCTTAAGTGCATGTTATTATATTTCTACGAAATAAAATTAATTTCGCGTACAAAACCAAGCAGAGAAAATTCTTTTACACAGAGAGTTGAAAAATATAAATTGCTTAACTTAGTTGAAACATTTTATGGGGGTAAACAACCCCAAAATGTTAGGATCATACAAGAAAATAACCACATAGGTTGAATTGAAGCAGAAAATTCTGAAAAAAATATATTTGCCATGCAAAAAAAAAATCAACTTTACGCATATTTGCATTTTCATGAGAAATTAATTTATGAGGTGTAACCATCCTTAAGTGCATGTTATTATATTTCTACAAAATAAAATTAATTTCGCGTACAAAACCAAGCAGAGAAAATTCTTTCACACAGAGAGTTGAAAAATAAAAATTGCTCCATTTAGTTGAAAAATTTTATGTGGGTAAACAACCCCAAAAAAGTTCGGATCATACAAGAAAATTACCAGATGGGTTGAACTGAAGCTGAAAATTCTGAAAAAAATATATTTGCCATGCAAAAATAAAATAAACTTTACGTATATTTGCATTTTCAAGAGAAATTAATTTATGTGGGATAACCACCCTTAAGTGCATGTTATTATATTTCTAAAATTTAAAATTAATGTCGCTTACAAAACCAAGCACACAAAATTCTTTCACACAGAGAGTTGAAAAATATAAATTGCTCAATTTAGTAGAAACATTATATGGGGGTAAACAACCCCAAAAAAGTTACGATTACACAAGAAAATTACAAAATATGTTGAATTGGATCTAACGATTATGAATGAAATATATTTGCCACGCGAAAATAAAATAAACTGTAAGTATATATTCATTTTCATGAGGAATTAATCTATGAGGGGTAACCATCCTTAAGTGCATGTTATTATATTTCTACAAAATAAAATTAATTCAGCTTACGAAACCAAGCACAGAAAATTCGTTCACACAGAGAGTTGAAAAATATAAATTGTTCAATTTAGTTGAAACATTATATAGGCCAAAAATAGTTACGATTATTAAAGAAAATGACCAGATAGGTTGAATTGAAGCTGAAAATTCTGAAAGAAATATATTTGCCACGCGATAATAAAATAAACTGTACGTATATTTGCATTTTCAAGAGAAATTAATTTATGATGGATAGCCACCCTTAAGTGCATGTTATTATATTTCTACGAAATAAATTAATTTCGCGTACAAAACCAAGCAGAGAAAATTCTTTTACACAGAGAGTTGAAAAATATAAATTGCTTAACTTATTTGAAACATTTTATGGGGGTAAACAACCCCAAAAAAGTTAGGATCATACAAGAAAATTACCATATAGGTTGAATTGAAGCTAAAAATTCTGAAAAAAATGTATTTGCCACGCGATAATAAAACAAACTGTACGTATATTTGCATTTTCATGAGGAATTAATCTATGAGGGGTAACCACCCTTAAGTGCATGTTATTATATTTCTACGAAATAAAATTAATTGCGCTTACAAAACCAAGGAGAGAAAATTCCTTCACACAGAGAGTTGAAAAATATAAATTGCTCAATTTATTTGAAACATTTTATGGGGGTAAACAACCACAAGAAAGTTACGATTACACAAGAAAATTACAAAATATGTTGAATTGGAACTAACAATTCTGAATGAAATATATTTGCCACGCGAAAATAAAATAAACTGTAAGTATATATTCATTTTCATGAGGAATTAATCTATGAGGGGTAACCATCCTTAAGTGCATGTTATTATATTTCTACAAAATAAAATTAATTCAGCTTACGAAACCAAGCACAGAAAATTCGTTCACACAGAGAGTTGAAAAAATATAAATTGTTCAATTTAGTTGAAACATTATATACCCCAAAAATAGTTACGATTATTAAAGAAAATGACCAGATAGGTTGAATTGAAGCTGAAAATTCTGAAGAAATATATTTGCCATGCAAAAATAAAATAAACTTTACGAATATTTGCATTTTCAAGAGAAAGTAATTTATGAGGGGTAGCCACCCTTAAGTGCATGTTATTATATTTCTACAAAATAAAATTATTTTCGCGTACAAAACCAAGCAGAGAAAATTCTTTTACACGGAGAGTTGAAAAATATAAATTGTTCGATTTAGTTGAAACATTATAAACGTCTAAAATACTCCAAAAATAGTTACGACTGTTAAAGCAAATGACCAGATAGGGTGAATTGAAGCTGAAAATTCTGGAAGAAATATATTTGCCACGCGATAATAAAATAAACTGTACGTATATTTGCATTTTCATTAGGAATTAATTTATGAGGGGTAACCACCCTTAAGTGCATGTTATTATATTTCTACAAAATAAAATTAATTTCGCGGACAAAACCAAGCAGAGAAAATTCTTTCACACAGAGAGTTAAAAGATATAAATTGTTCAATTCAGTTGAAACATTATATAGGCCATAAATACCCCAAAAATAGTTACGATTATTAAAGAAAATGACCAGATAGGTTGAATTGAAGCTGAAAATTCTGGAAGAAATATATTTGCCATGCAAAAATAAATTAAACTTTACGTATATTTGCATTTTCAAGAGAAAGTACTTTATGAGGGGTAGCCACCCTTAAGTGCATGTTATTATATTTCTACAAAATAAAATTATTTTCGCGTACAAAACCAAGCAGAGAAAATTCTTTCCCACAGAGAGTTGAAAAATATAAATTGTTCGATTTAGTTGAAACATTATAAGCGCCTTAAATACCCCAAAAATAGTTACGATTATTAAAGCAAATGACCAGATAGGGTGAATTGAAGCTGAAAATTCTGAAAGAAATATATTTGCCATGCAAAAATAAAATAAACTTTACGTATATTTGCATTTTCATGAGGAATTAATCTATGAGGGGTAACCACTCTTAAGTGCATGTTATTATATTTCTACAAAATAAAATTTTTTTCGCGTACAAAACCAAGCAGAGAAAATTCTTCCCCACAGAGAGTTGAAAAATATAAATTGTTCGATTTAGTTGAAACATTATAAGCGCCTTAAATACCCCAAAAATAGTTACGATTATTAAAGCAAATGACCAGATAGGGTGAATTGAAGCTGAAAATTCTGGAAGAAATATATTTGCCACGCGATAATAAAATAACCTGTACGTATATTCGCATTTTCATGAGGAATTAATTTATAAGGGGAAACCACCCTTAAGTGCATGTTATTATATTTCTACAAAATAAAATTAATTTCGCGTACATAACCAAGCAGAGAAAATTCTTTTACACAGAGAGTTAAAATATATAAATTTCTTAACTTAGTGGAATAATTATAAAGGCCTAAAATACCCCAAAAATAGTTACGATTATTAAAGCAAATTACCAGATAGTTTGAATTGAAGCTGAAAATTCTGAAAAAAATATATTTGCCATGCAAAAATAAATTAAACTTTACGTATATTTGCATTTTCAAGAGAAAGTACTTTATGAGGGGTAGCCACCCTTAAGTGCATGTTATTATATTTCTACAAAATAAAATTATTTTCGCGTACAAAACCAAGCAGAGAAAATTCTTTCCCACAGAGAGTTGAAAAATATAAATTGTTCGATTTAGTTGAAACATTATAAGCGCCTTAAATACCCCAAAAATAGTTGCGATTATTAAAGCAAATGACCAGATAGGGTGAATTGAAGCTGAAAATTCTGGAAGAAATATATTTGCCGCGCGATAATAAAATAAACTGTACCTATATTTGCATTTTTATTATGAATTAATTTATGACGGGTAACCACCCTTAAGTGCATGTTATTATATTTCTACAAAATAAAATTATTTTCGCGTACAAAACCAAGCAGAGAAAATTCTTTCCCACAGAGAGTTGAAAAATATAAATTGTTCAATTCAGTTGAAACATTATATAGGCCTTAAATACCCCAAAAATAGTTACGATGATTAAAGAAAATTACAAGATAGGTTGAATTTAAGATTAAAATTCTGGAAGAAATATATTTGCCACGAGATACTAAAATAAACTGTACATATATTTGCATTTTAATGAGGAATTAATTTATGAGGGGTAACCACCCTTAAGTGCATGTTATTATATCTCTACAAAATGAAAATAATTTCGCGTACAAAACCAAGCAGAGATAATTCTTTTACACAGAGAGTTAAAAAATTTAAATTTCTTAACTTAGTTGAAACATTTTATGGGGGTAAACAACCCAAAAAAGTTAGGATCATACAAGAAAATTACCATGTAGGTTGAATTGAAGCTGAAAATTCTGAAAGAAATATATTTGCCACGCGATAATAAAATAAACTGTACGTATATTTGCATTTTCATGAGGAATTAATCTATGAGGGGTAACCACCCTTAAGTGCATGTTATTATATTTGTACGAAATAAAATTAATTTAGCGTACAAAACAAAGCAGAGAAAAATCTTTCACACAGAGACTTGAAAAATATAAATTGTTCAATTCAGTTGAAACATTATATAGGCCTTAAATACCCCAAAAATAGTAACGATTATTAAAGAAAATGACCAGATAGGTTGAATTGAAGCTGAAAATTCTGCAAGAAATATATTTGCCACGCTAAAATAAAATAAACTGTACGTATATTTGCATTTTCATGAGTAATTAATTTATGTGGGGTAACCACCCTTAATTGCATATTATTATATTTCTACAATTTAAAATTAATTTCGGGTACAAAACCAAGCACACAAAATTCTTTTACACAGAGCGTTGAAAACTATAAATTTCTTAACTTAGTTGAAACAATTTATGGAGGTAAACAACACCAAAAAAGTTAGGATCATACAAGAAAATTACCAGATAGGTTGAATTGAAGCTGAAAATTCTGAAAAAAATATTTTTGCCATGCAAAAATATAATAAACTTTACGTATATTTGCATTTTAATGAGAAAGTAATTTATGAGGGGTAGCCACCCTTAAGTGCATATTATTATATTTCTACAAAATAAAATTAATTTAGCGTACAAAAGCAAGCAGAGATAATTCTTTCACACAGAGAGTTGAAAAATATAAATTGCTCAATTTATTTGAAACATTTTATGGGGGTAAACAACCCCAAGAAAGTTACGATTACACAAGAAAATTACAAAATATGTTGAATTGGAACTAACAATTCTGAATGAAATATATTTGCCACGCGATAATAAAATAAACTGTAAGTATATATTCATTTTCATGAGGAATTAATCTATGAGGGGTAACCATCCTTAAGTGCATGTTATTATATTTCTACAAAATAAAATTAATTCAGCTTACGAAACCAAGCACAGAAAATTCGTTCACACAGAGAGTTGAAAAATATAAATTGTTCAATTTAGTTGAAACATTATATAGGCCAAAAATAGTTACGATTATTAAAGAAAATGACCAGATAGGTTGAATTGAAGCTGAAAATTCTGAAAGAAATATATTTGCCACGCGATAATAAAATAAACTGTACGTATATTTGCATTTTCATGAGGAATTAATTTATGAGGGGTAACAACCCTTAAGTGCATGTTGTTATATTTCTACAAAATAAAATTAATTTCGCGTACAAAGCCAAGCAGAGAAAATTCTTTTACACAGAGAGTTGAAAAATATAAATTGCTTAACTTATCTGAAACATTTTATGGGGGTAAACAACCCCAAAAAAGTTAGGATCATACAAGAAAATTACCATATAGGTTGAATTGAAGCTAAAAATTCTGAAAAAAATGTATTTGCCACGCGATAATAAAACAAACTGTACGTATATTTGCATTTTCATGAGGAATTAATCTATGAGGGGTAACCACCCTTAAGTGCATGTTATTATATTTCTACGAAATAAAATTAATTGCGCTTACAAAACCAAGGAGAGAAAATTCTTTCACACAGAGAGTTGAAAAATATAAATTGCTCAATTTATTTGAAACATTTTATGGGGGTAAACAACCCCAAGAAATTTACGATTACACAAGAAAATTACAAAATATGTTGAATTGGAACTAACAATTCTGAATGAAATATATTTGCCACGCGAAAATAAAATAAACTTTAAGTATATTTTAATTTTCATGAGGAATTAATCTATGAGGGGTAACCATCCTTAAGTGCATGTTATTATATTTCTACAAAATAAAATTAATTCAGCTTACGAAACCAAGCACAGAAAATTCGTTCACACAGAGAGTTGAAAAATATAAATTGTTCAATTTAGTTGAAACATTATATACCCCAAAAATAGTTACGATTATTAAAGAAAATGACCAGATAGGTTGAATTGAAGCTGAAAATTCTGAAGAAATATATTTGCCATGCAAAAATAAAATAAACTTTACGAATATTTGCATTTTCAAGAGAAAGTAATTTATGAGGGGTAGCCACCCTTAAGTGCATGTTATTATATTTCTACAAAATAAAATTATTTTCGCGTACAAAACCAAGCAGAGAAAATTCTTTTACACGGAGAGTTGAAAAATATAAATTGTTCGATTTAGTTGAAACATTATAAACGTCTAAAATACTCCAAAAATAGTTACGACTGTTAAAGCAAATGACCAGATAGGGTGAATTGAGGCTGAAAATTCTGGAAGAAATATATTTGCCACGCGATAATAAAATAAACTGTACGTATATTTGCATTTTCATTAGGAATTAATTTATGAGGGGTAACCACCCTTAAGTGCATGTTATTATATTTCTACAAAATAAAATTAATTTCGCGTACAAAACCAAGCAGAGAAAATTCTTTCACACAGAGAGTTAAAAGATATAAATTGTTCAATTCAGTTGAAACATTATATAGGCCATAAATACCCCAAAAATAGTTACGATTATTAAAGAAAATGACCAGATAGGTTGAATTGAAGCTGAAAATTCTGGAAGAAATATATTTGCCATGCAAAAATAAATTAAACTTTACGTATATTTGCATTTTCAAGAGAAAGTACTTTATGAGGGGTAGCCACCCTTAAGTGCATGTTATTATATTTCTACAAAATAAAATAATTTTCGCGTACAAAACCAAGCAGAGAAAATTCTTTCCCACAGAGAGTTGAAAAATATAAATTGTTCGATTTAGTTGAAACATTATAAGCGCCTTAAATACCCCAAAAATAGTTACGATTATTAAAGCAAATGACCAGATAGGGTGAATTGAAGCTGAAAATTCTGAAAGAAATATATTTGCCATGCAAAAATAAAATAAACTTTACGTATATTTGCATTTTCATGAGGAATTAATCTATGAGGGGTAACCACTCTTAAGTGCATGTTATTATATTTCTACAAAATAAAATTATTTTCGCGTACAAAACCAAGCAGAGAAAATTCTTCCCCACAGAGAGTTGAAAAATATAAATTGTTCGATTTAGTTGAAACATTATAAGCGCCTTAAATACCCCAAAAATAGTTACGATTATTAAAGCAAATGACCAGATAGGGTGAATTGAAGCTGAAAATTCTGGAAGAAATATATTTGCCACGCGATAATAAAATAACCTGTACGTATATTCGCATTTTCATGAGGAATTAATTTATAAGGGGAAACCACCCTTAAGTGCATGTTATTATATTTCTACAAAATAAAATTAATTTCGCGTACATAACCAAGCAGAGAAAATTCTTTTACACAGAGAGTTAAAATATATAAATTTCTTAACTTAGTGGAATAATTATAAAGGCCTAAAATACCCCAAAAATAGTTACGATTATTAAAGCAAATTACCAGATAGTTTGAATTGAAGCTGAAAATTCTGAAAAAAATATATTTGCCATGCAAAAATAAATTAAACTTTACGTATATTTGCATTTTCAAGAGAAAGTACTTTATGAGGGGTAGCTACCCTTAAGTGCATGTTATTATATTTCTACAAAATAAAATTATTTTCGCGTACAAAACCAAGCAGAGAAAATTCTTTCCCACAGAGAGTTGAAAAATATAAATTGTTCGATTTAGTTGAAACATTATAAGCGCCTTAAATACCCCAAAAATAGTTGCGATTATTAAAGCAAATGACCAGATAGGGTGAATTGAAGCTGAAAATTCTGGAAGAAATATATTTGCCGCGCGATAATAAAATAAACTGTACCTATATTTGCATTTTTATTATGAATTAATTTATGACGGGTAACCACCCTTAAGTGCATGTTATTATATTTCTACAAAATAAAATTATTTTCGCGTACAAAACCAAGCAGAGAAAATTCTTTCCCACAGAGAGTTGAAAAATATAAATTGTTCAATTCAGTTGAAACATTATATAGGCCTTAAATACCCCAAAAATAGTTACGATTATTAAAGAAAATGATAAGATAGGTTGAATTGAAGCTCAAAATTCTGGAAGAAATATATTTGCCACGCGATAATAAAATAACCTGTACGTATATTTGCATTTTCATGAGGAATTAATTTATGAGGGGTAACCACCCTTAAGTGCATGTTATTATATTTCTACAAAATGAAAATAATTTCGCGTACAAAACCAAGCAGAGATAATTCTTTTACACAGAGAGTTAAAAAATTTAAATTTCTTAACTTAGTTGAAACATTTTATGGGGGTAAACAACCCAAAAAAGTTAGGATCATACAAGAAAATTACCATATAGCTTGAATTGAAGCTGAAAATTCTGAAAGAAATATATTTGCCACGCGATAATAAAATAAACTGTACGTATATTTGTATTTTCATGAGGAATTAATCTATGAGGGGTAACCACCCTTAAGTGCATGTTATTATATTTCTACGAAATAAAATTAATTTAGCGTACAAAACAAAGCAGAGAAAAATCTTTCACACAGAGACTTGAAAAATATAAATTGTTCAATTCAGTTGAAACATTATATAGGCCTTAAATACCCCAAAAATAGTTTCGATTACTAAAGAAAATGACCAGATAGGTTGAATTGAAGCTGAAAATTCTGTAAGAAATATATTTGCCACGCGTAAATAAAATAAACTGTACGTATATTTGCATTTTCATGAGGAATTAATTTATGTGGGGTAACCACCCTTAATTGCATATTATTATATTTCTACAATTTAAAATTAATTTCGGGTACAAAACCAAGCACACAAAATTCTTTTACACAGAGCGTTGAAAAATATAAATTTCTTAACTTAGTTGAAACAATTTATGGAGGTAAACAACCCCAAATAAGTTAGGATCATACAAGAAAATTACCAGATAGGTTGAATTGAAGCTGAAAATTCTGAAAGAAATATATTTGCCATGCAAAAATAAAATAAACTTTACGTATATTTGCATTTTCATGATAAATTAATCTATGAGGGGTAACCACCCTTAAGTGCATGTTATTATATTTCTACGAAATAAAATTAATATAGCGTACAAAACCAAGCAGAGAAAATTCTTTCACACAGAGAGTTGAAAAATATAAATTGTTCAATTCAGTTGAAACATTATATACCCCAAAAATAGTTACGATTATTAAAGAAAATGACCAGATAGGTTGAATTGAAGCTGAAAATTATGGAAGAAATATATTTGCCACGCGATAATAAAATAACCTGTACGTATATTCGCATTTTCATGAAAAAGTAGTTTATGAGGGGTAACCACTCTTAAGTGCATGTTATTACATTTCTACGAAATAAAATTAATTTAGCGTACAAAACCAAGCAGAGAAAATTCTTTCACACAGAGAGTTGAAAAATATAAATTGTTCAATTCAGTTGAAACATTATATAGGCCTTAAATACCCCAAAAATAGTTTCGATTACTAAAGAAAATGACCAGATAGGTTGAATTGAAGCTGAAAATTCTGTAAGAAATATATTTGCCACGCGTAAATAAAATAAACTGTACGTATATTTGCATTTTCATTAGGAATTAATTTATGAGGGGTAACCACCCTTAAGTGCATGTTATTATATTTGTACAAAATAAAATTAATTTCGCGTACAAAACCAAGTAGAGAAAATTCTTTCACACAGAGCGTTGAACAATATAAATTGCTCCATTTAGTTGAAAAATTTTATGTGGGTAAACAACCCCAAAAAAGTTCGGATCATACAAGAAAATTACCAGATGGGTTGAACTGAAGCTGAAAATTCTGAAAAAAATATATTTGCCATGCAAAAATAAAATAAACTTTACGTATATTTGCATTTTCAAGAGAAATTAATTTATGTGGGGTAACCACCCTTAAGTGCATATTATTATATTTCTACAATTTAAAATTAATTTCGCGTACAAAACCAAGCACACAAAATTCTTTCACACAGAGCGTTGAACAATATAAATTGCTCAATTTAGTTGAAACATTTTATGGGGATAAACAACCCCAAAAAAGTTACGATTACACAAGAAAATTACAAAATATGTTGAATTGGAGCTAACAATTCTGAAAGAAATATATTTGCCACGCGAAAATAAAATAAACTGTAAGTATATATTCATTTTCATGAGGAATTAATCTATGAGGGGTAACCATCCTTAAGTGCATGTTATTATATTTCTACGAAATAAAATTAATTTAGCGTACAAAACCAAGCAGCGAAAATTCTTTCACACAGAGAGTTGAAAAATATAAATTGTTCAATTTAGTTGAAACATTATATAGGCCAAAAATAGTTACGATTATTAAAGAAAATGACCAGATGGGTTGAATTGAAGCTGAAAATTCTGAAAGAAATATATTTGCCACGAGATAATAAAATAAACTGTACGTATATTTGCATTTTCATGAGGAATTAATCTATGAGGGGTAACCACCCTTAAGTGCATGTTATTATATTTCTACGAAATAAAATTAATTGAGCGTACAAAACCAAGCAGAGAAAATTCTTTCACACAGAGAGTTGAAAAATATAAATTGCTTAACTAAGTTGAAACATTTTATGGGGGTAAACAACCCCAAAAAGTTAGGATCATACAAGAAAATTACCATATAGTTTGAATTGAAGCTGAAAATTCTGAAAGAAATATATTTGCCACGCGATAATAAAATAAATTTTACGTATATCTGCATTTTCATGAGAAAGTAATTTATGAGGGGTAACCACTCTTAAGTGCATGTTATTATATTTCTACAAAATAAAATTAATTTCGCGTACAAAACCAAGCAGAGAAAATTCTTTTACACAGAGAGTTAAAAAATATAAATTGTTCGATTCAGTTGAAACATTATATAGGCCTTAAATACCCCAAAAATAGTTTCGATTACTAAAGAAAATGACCAGATAGGTTGAATTGAAGCTGAAAATTCTGTAAGAAATATATTTGCCACGCGTAAATAAAATAAACTGTACGTATATTTGCATTTTCATTAGGAATTAATTTATGAGGGGTAGCCACCCTTAAGTGCCTGTTATTATATTTCTACAAAATAAAATTAATTTCGCGTACAAAACCAAGCAGAGAAATTTCATTCACACACAGAGTTGAAAAATATAAATTGCTCCATTTAGTTGAAAAATTTTATGTGGGTAAACAACCCCAAAAAATTTAGGATCATACAAGAAAATTACCAGATAGGTTGAATTGAAGCTGAAAATTCTGGAAGAAATATATTTGCCATGCAAAAATAAAATGAACTTTACGTATATTTGCATTTTCATGCGGAATTAATGTATGAGGGGTAACAACCCTTAAGTGCATGTTATTATATTTCTACAATTTAAAATTAATGTCGCTTACAAAACCAAGCACACAAAATTCTTTCACAAAGAGAGTTGAAAAATATAAATTGCTCAATTTAGTTGAAACATTATATGGGGGTAAACAACCCCAAAAAAGTTACGATTACACAAGAAAATTACAAAATATGTTGAATTGGATCTAACGATTATGAATGAAATATATTTGCCACGCGAAAATAAAATAAACTGTAAGTATATATTCATTTTCATGAGGAATTAATTTATGAGGGGTAACCACACTTAAGTGCATGTTATCATATTTCTACAAAATAAAATTAGTTTTGGGTACAAAACCTAGCAGAGAAAATTCTTTCACACAGAGAGTTGAAAAATAAAAATTGTTCAATTTAGTTGAAACATTATATAGGCCAAAAATAGTTACGATTATTAAAGAAAATGACCAGATGGGTTGAATTGAAGCTGAAAATTCTGAAAGAAATATATTTGCAACGCGATAATAAAATAAACTGTACGTATATTTGCATTTTCCTGAGGAATTAATCTATGAGGGGTAACCACTCTTAAGTGCATGTTATTATATTTCTACAAAATAAAATTAATTTCGCGTACAAAACCAAGCAGAGAAAATTCTTTTACACAGAGAGTTAAAAAATATAAATTTCTTAACTTAGTTGAAACAATTTATCGGCGTAAAAAACCCCAAAAAAGTTAGGATCATACAAGAAAATTACCATATAGTTTGAATTGAAGCTGAAAATTCTGAAAGAAATATATTTGCCACGCGATAATAAAATAAATTTTACGTATATCTGCATTTTCATGAGAAATTAATTTATGAGGGGTAACCACCCTTAAGTGCATGTTATTATATTTCTACAAAATAAAATTAATTTCGCGTACAAAACCAAGCAGAGAAAATTCTTTTACACAGAGAGTTAAAAAATATAAATTTCTTAACTTAGGTGAAACATTTTATGGGGGTAAACAACACCAAAAAAGTTAGGATCATACAAGAAAATTACCATATAGGTTGAATTGAAGCTGAAAATTCTGAAAAAAATATATTTGCCATGCAAAAATAAAATCAACTTTACGCATATTTGCATTTTCATGAGAAATTAATTTATGAGGTGTAGCCACCCTTAAGTGCATGTTATTATATTTCTACAAAACAAAATTATTTTCGCGTACAAAACCAAGCAGAGATAATTCTTTCACACAGAGAGTTGAAAAATAGAAATTGCTCAATTTAGTTGAACATTATAAACGCCTAAAATACCCCAAAAATAGTTACGATTATTAAAGCAAATGACCAGATAGGGTGAATTGAAGCTGAAAATTCTGGAAGAAATATATTTGCCACGCGATAATAAAATAAACTGTACGTATATTTGCATTTTCATTAGGAATTAATTTATGAGGGGTAACCACCCTTAAGTGCATATTATTATATTTCTACAAAATAAAATTAATTTCGCCTACAAAACCAAGCAGAGAAAATTCTTTCACACAGAGCGTTGAACAATATAAATTGCTCAATTTAGTTGAAACATTTTATGCGGGTAAACAACCCAAAAAAGTTAGGATCATACAAGAAAATTACCAGATAGGTTGAATTGAAGCATAAAATTCTGAAAAAAATATATTTGCCATGCAAAAATAAAATAAACTGTACGTATATTTGCATTTTCATTAGGAATTAATTTATGAGGGGTAACCACCCTTAAGTGCATGTTATTATATTTGTACAAAATAAAATTAATTTCGCGTACAAAACCAAGTAGGGAAAATTCTTTCACACAGAGAGTTGAAAAATATAAATTGTTCAATTTAGTTGAAACATTATATAGGCCAAAAATAGTTACGATTATTAAAGAAAATGACCAGATAGGTTGAATTGAAGCTGAAAATTCTGAAAGAAATATATTTGCCACGCGATAATAAAATAAACTGTACGTATATTTGCATTTTCATGAGGAATTAATTGATGAGGGGTAACCACCCTTAAGTGCATGTTACTATATTTCTAAAAAATAAAATTAATTTCGCCTACAAATCAAGCAGAGAAAATTCTTTTACACAGAGAGTTGAAAAATATAAATTGCTTAACTTAGTTGAAACATTTTATGGGGGTAAACAACCCCAAAATGTTAGGATCATACAAGAAAATAACCACATAGGTTGAATTGAAGCAGAAAATTCTGAAAAAAATATATTTGCCATGCAAAAAATAAAATAAACTTTACGTATATTTGCATTTTCATTAGGATTTAATTTATGAGGGGTAACCACCCTTAAGTGAATGTTATTATATTTCTACAAAATAAAATAATTTCGCGTACAAAACCAAGCAGAGAAAATTCTTTCACACAGAGCGTTGAACAATATAAATTGCTCCATTTAGTTGAAAAATTTTATGTGGGTAAACAACCCCAAAAAAGTTCGGATCATACAAGAAACTTACCAGATGGGTTGAACTGAAGCTGAAAATTCTGAAAAAAATATATTTGCCATGCAAAAATAAAATAAACTTTACGTATATTTGCATTTTCAAGAGAAATTAATTTATGTGGGATAACCACCCTTAAGTGCATGTTATTATATTTCTAAAATTAAAAATTAATTTCGCTTACAAAACCAAGCACACAAAATTCTTTCACACAGAGAGTTGAAAAATATAAATTGCTCAATTTAGTAGAAACATTATATGGGGGTAAACAACCCCAAAAAAGTTACGATTACACAAGAAAATTACAAAATATGTTGAATTGGAGCTAACGATTATGAAACAAATATATTTGCAACGCGATAATAAAATAAACTGTAAGTATATATTCATTTTCATGAGGAATTAATCTATGAGGGGTAACCATCCTTAAGTGCATGTTATTATATTTCTACAAAATAAAATTAATTCAGCTTACGAAACCAAGCACAGAAAATTCGTTCACACAGAGAGTTGAAAAATATAAATTGTTCAATTTAGTTGAAACATTATATAGGCCAAAAATAGTTACGATTATTAAAGAAAATGACCAGATAGGTTGAATTGAAGCTGAAAATTCTGAAAGAAATATATTTGCCACGCGATAATAAAATAAACTGTACGTATATTTGCATTTTCAAGAGAAATTAATTTATGTGGGGTAACCACCCTTAAGTGCATGTTACTATATTTCTACAAAATAAAATTAATTTCGCGTACAAAGCCAAGCAGAGAAAATTCTTTTACACAGAGAGTTGAAAAATATAAATTGCTTAACTTATCTGAAACATTTTATGGGGGTAAACAACCCCAAAAAAGTTAGGATCATACAAGAAAATTACCATATAGGTTGAATTGAAGCTAAAAATTCTGAAAAAAATGTATTTGCCACGCGATAATAAAACAAACTGTACGTATATTTGCATTTTCATGAGGAATTAATCTATGAGGGGTAACCACCCTTAAGTGCATGTTATTATATTTCTACGAAATAAAATTAATTTCGCGTACAAAACCAAGCAGAGAAAATTCCTTCACACAGAGAGTTGAAAAATATAAATTGCTCAATTTATTTGAAACATTTTATGGGGGTAAACAACCCCAAGAAAGTTACGATTACACAAGAAAATTACAAAATATGTTGAATTGGAACTAACAATTCTGAATGAAATATATTTGCCACGCGATAATAAAATAAACTTTACGTATATTTGCATTTTCATGAGGAATTAATCTATGAGGGGTAACCATCCTTAAGTGCATGTTATTATATTTCTACAAAATAAAATTAATTCAGCTTACGAAACCAAGCACAGAAAATTCGTTCACACAGAGAGTTGAAAAATATAAATTGTTCAATTTAGTTGAAACATTATATACCCCAAAAATAGTTACGATTATTAAAGAAAATGACCAGATAGGTTGAATTGAAGCTGAAAATTCTGAAGAAATATATTTGCCATGCAAAAATAAAATAAACTTTACGAATATTTGCATTTTCAAGAGAAAGTAATTTATGAGGGGTAGCCACCCTTAAGTGCATGTTATTATATTTCTACAAAATAAAATTATTTTCGCGTACAAAACCAAGCAGAGAAAATTCTTTTACACGGAGAGTTGAAAAATATAAATTGTTCGATTTAGTTGAAACATTATAAACGTCTAAAATACTCCAAAAATAGTTACGACTGTTAAAGCAAATGACCAGATAGGGTGAATTGAAGCTGAAAATTCTGGAAGAAATATATTTGCCACGCGATAATAAAATAAACTGTACGTATATTTGCATTTTTATTAGGAATTAATTTATGAGGGGTAACCACCCTTAAGTGCATGTTATTATATTTCTACAAAATAAAATTAATTTCGCGTACAAAACCAAGCAGAGAAAATTCTTTCACACAGAGAGTTAAAAGATATAAATTGTTCAATTCAGTTGAAACATTATATAGGCCATAAATACCCCAAAAATAGTTACGATTATTAAAGAAAATGACCAGATAGGTTGAATTGAAGCTGAAAATTCTGGAAGAAATATATTTGCCATGCAAAAATAAATTAAACTTTACGTATATTTGCATTTTCAAGAGAAAGTACTTTATGAGGGGTAGCCACCCTTAAGTGCATGTTATTATATTTCTACAAAATAAAATTATTTTCGCGTACAAAACCAAGCAGAGAAAATTCTTTCCCACAGAGAGTTGAAAAATATAAATTGTTCGATTTAGTTGAAACATTATAAGCGCCTTAAATACCCCAAAAATAGTTACGATTATTAAAGCAAATGACCAGATAGGGTGAATTGAAGCTGAAAATTCTGAAAGAAATATATTTGCCATGCAAAAATAAAATAAACTTTACGTATATTTGCATTTTCATGAGGAATTAATCTATGAGGGGTAACCACTCTTAAGTGCATGTTATTATATTTCTACAAAATAAAATTATTTTCGCGTACAAAACCAAGCAGAGAAAATTCTTCCCCACAGAGAGTTGAAAAATATAAATTGTTCGATTTAGTTGAAACATTATAAGCGCCTTAAATACCCCAAAAATAGTTACGATTATTAAAGCAAATGACCAGATAGGGTGAATTGAAGCTGAAAATTCTGGAAGAAATATATTTGCCACGCGATAATAAAATAACCTGTACGTATATTCGCATTTTCATGAGGAATTAATTTATAAGGGGAAACCACCCTTAAGTGCATGTTATTATATTTCTACAAAATAAAATTAATTTCGCGTACATAACCAAGCAGAGAAAATTCTTTTACACAGAGAGATAAAATATATAAATTTCTTAACTTAGTGGAATAATTATAAAGGCCTAAAATACCCCAAAAATAGTTACGATTATTAAAGCAAATTACCAGATAGTTTGAATTGAAGCTGAAAATTCTGAAAAAAATATATTTGCCATGCAAAAATAAATTAAACTTTACGTATATTTGCATTTTCAAGAGAAAGTACTTTATGAGGGTAGCCACCCTTAAGTGCATGTTATTATATTTCTACAAAATAAAATTATTTTCGCGTACAAAACCAAGCAGAGAAAATTCTTCCCCACAGAGAGTTGAAAAATATAAATTGTTCGATTTAGTTGAAACATTATAAGCGCCTTAAATACCCCAAAAATAGTTGCGATTATTAAAGCAAATGACCAGATAGGGTGAATTGAAGCTGAAAATTCTGGAAGAAATATATTTGCCATGCAAAAATAAAATCATCTTTATGTATCTTTGCTTTTTTATGAGCTTTTAATCTATGAGGTGTGACCACCCTTAAGTGCATGTTATAATATTTCTACAAAATAATATTATTTTCGCGTACAAAACCAAGCAGAGAAAATTCTTCCCCACAGAGAGTTGAAAAATATAAATTGTTCGATTTAGTTGAAACATTATAAGCGCCTTAAATACCCCAAAAATAGTTGCGATTATTAAAGCAAATGACCAGATAGGGTGAATTGAAGCTGAAAATTCTGGAAGAAATATATTTGCCGCGCGATAATAAAATAAACTGTACCTATATTTGCATTTTTATTATGAATTAATTTATGACGGGTAACCACCCTTAAGTGCATGTTATTATATTTCTACAAAATAAAATTATTTTCGCGTACAAAACCAAGCAGAGAAAATTCTTTCCCACAGAGAGTTGAAAAATATAAATTGTTCAATTCAGTTGAAACATTATATAGGCCTTAAATACCCCAAAAATAGTTACGATTATTAAAGAAAATGACAAGATAGGTTGAATTGAAGCTCAAAATTCTGGAAGAAATATATTTGCCACGCGATAATAAAATAACCTGTACGTATATTTGCATTTTCATGAGGAATTAATTTATGAGGGGTAACCACCCTTAAGTGCATGTTATTATATTTCTACAAAATGAAAATAATTTCGCGTACAAAACCAAGCAGAGATAATTCTTTTACACAGAGAGTTAAAAAATTTAAATTTCTTAACTTAGTTGAAACATTTTATGGGGGTAAACAACCCCAAAAAGTTAGGATCATACAAGAAAATTACCATGTAGGTTGAATTGAAGCTGAAAATTCTGAAAGAAATATATTTGCCACGCGATAATAAAATAAACTGTACGTATATTTGCATTTTCATGAGGAATTAATCTATGAGGGGTAACCACCCTTAAGTGCATGTTATTATATTTCTACGAAATAAAATTAATTTAGCGTACAAAACAAAGCAGAGAAAAATCTTTCACACAGAGACTTGAAAAATATAAATTGTTCAATTCAGTTGAAACATTATATAGGCCTTAAATACCCCAAAAATAGTTTCGATTACTAAAGAAAATGACCAGATAGGTTGAATTGAAGCTGAAAATTCTGTAAGAAATATATTTGCCACGCGTAAATAAAATAAACTGTACGTATATTTGCATTTTCATTAGGAATTAATTTATGAGGGGTAACCACCCTTAATTGCATATTATTATATTTCTACAATTTAAAATTAATTTCGGGTACAAAACCAAGCACACAAAATTCTTTTACACAGAGCGTTGAAAAATATAAATTTCTTAACTTAGTTGAAACAATTTATGGAGGTAAACAACCCCAAATAAGTTAGGATCATACAAGAAAATTACCAGATAGGTTGAATTGAAGCTGAAAATTCTGAAAGAAATATATTTGCCATGCAAAAATAAAATAAACTTTACGTATATTTGCATTTTCATGATAAAGTAATTTATGAGGGGTAACCACCCTTAAGTGCATGTTATTATATTTCTACGAAATAAAATTAATTTAGCGTACAAAACCAAGCAGAGAAAATTCTTTCACACAGAGAGTTGAAAAATATAAATTGTTCAATTTAGTTGAAACATTATATACCCCAAAAATAGTTACGATTATTAAAGAAAATGACCAGATAGGTTGAATTGAAGCTGAAAATTATGGAAGAAATATATTTGCCACGCGATAATAAAATAACCTGTACGTATATTCGCATTTTCATGAAAAAGTAGTTTATGAGGGGTAACCACTCTTAAGTGCATGTTATTACATTTCTACAAAATAAAATTAATTTCGCGTACAAAACCAAGCAGAGAAAATTCTTTTACACAGAGAGTTGAAAAATATAAATTGTTCGATTTAGTTGAAACATTTTATCGTGGTAAACAACCCCAAAAAGTTAAGATCATACAAGAAAATTACCATATAGCTTGAATTGAAGCTGAAAATTCTGAAAGAAATATATTTGCCAGGCGATAATAAAATAAACTGTACGTATATTTGCATTTTCATGAGGAATTAATCTATGAGGGGTAACCACCCTAAAGTGCATGTTATTATATTTCTACGAAATAAAATTAATTTAGCGTACAAAACAAAGCAGAGAAAATTCTTTCACACAGAGACTTGAAAAATATAAATTGTTCAATTCAGTTGAAACATTATATAGGCCTTAAATACCCCAAAAATAGTTACGATTATTAAAGAAAATGACCAGATAGGTTGAATTGAAGCTGAAAATTCTAAAAGAAATATATTTGCCATGCAAAAATAAAATAAAGTTTACGTATATTTGCATTTTCATGAAAAAGTAGTTTATGAGGGGTAACCACTCTTAAGTGTATGTTATTATATTTCTACAAAATAAAATTAATTTCGCGTACAAAACCAAGCAGAGAAAATTCTTTTAGACAGAGAGTTGAAAAATATAAATTGCTCAATTTAGTTGAAACATTTTATGGGGGTAAACAACCCCAACAAAGTTAGGATCATACAAGAAAATTGCCAGAGAGGTTGAATTGAAGCTGAAAATTCTGAAAGAAATATATTTGCCATGCAAAAATAAAATCAACTTTACGCATATTTGCATTTTTATGAGGAAGTAATTTATGAGGGGTAACCACCCTTAAGTGCATGTTATTATATTTCTACGAAATAAAATTAATTTAGCGTACAAAACCAAGCAGAGAAAATTCTTTCACACAGAGAGTTGAAAAATATAAATTGTTCAATTTAGTTGAAACATTATATACCCCAAAAATAGTTACGATTATTAAAGAAAATGACCAGATAGGTTGAATTGAAGCTGAAAATTCTGAACGAAATATATTTGCCATGCAAAAATAAAATAAACCTTACGCGTATTTGCATTTTCATGAGGAAGTAATTTATGAGGGGTAGCCACCCTTAAGTGCATGTTATTATATTTCTACAAAATAAAATTATTTTCGCGTACAAAACCAAGCAGAGAAAATTGTTTCACACAGAGAGTTGAAAAATATAAATTGTTCAATTTAGTTGAAACATTATAAACGCCTATAATACCCCAAAAATAGTTACGATTGTTAAAGCAAATGACCAGATAGGGTGAATTGAAGCTGAAAATTCTGGAAGAAATATATTTGCCACGCGATAATAAAATAAACTGTACGTATATTTGCATTTTCATGAGGAATTAATCTATGAGGGGTAACCACCCTTAAGTGCATGTTATTATATTTCTACGAAATAAAATTAATTTAGCGTACAAAACAAAGCAGAGAAAATTCTTTCACACAGAGACTTGAAAAATATAAATTGTTCAATTCAGTTGAAACATTATATAGGCATTAAATACCCCAAAAATAGTTACGATTATTAAAGAAAATGACCAGATAGGTTGAATTGAAGCTGAAAATTCTGGAAGAAATATATTTGCCACGCGAAAAATAAAATAAACTGTACGTATATTTGCATTTTCATGAGGAATTAATTTATGTGGGGTAACCACCCTTAAGTGCATATTGTTATATTTCTACAATTTAAAATTAATTTCGGGTACAAAACCAAGCACACAAAATTCTTTCACACAGAGCGTTGAAAAATATAAATTGCTCAATTTAGTTGAAACATTATATACCCCAAAAATAGTTACGATTATTAAAGAAAATGACCAGATAGGTTGAATTGAAGCTGAAAATTCTAAAAGAAATATATTTGCCATGCAAAAATAAAATAAACTTTACGTATATTTGCATTTTCATGAAAAAGTAGTTTATGAGGGGTAACCACTCTTAAGTGCATGTTATTATATTTCTACAAAATAAAATTAATTTAGCGTACAAAACCAAGCAGAGAAAATTCTTTCACACAGAGAGTTGAAAAATATAAATTGTTCGATTTGGTTGAAACATTATAAACGCCTATAATACCCCAAAAATAGTTACGATTGTTAAAGCAAATGACCAGATAGGGTGAATTGAAGCTGAAAATTCTGGATGAAATATATTTGCCACGAGATAGTAAAATAAACTGTACGTATATTTTCATTTTCATGAGGATTTAATTGATGAGGGGTAACCACCCTTAAGTGCATGTTATTATATTTGTACAAAATAAAATTAATTTCGCGTACAAAACCAAGTAGGGAAAATTCTTTCACACAGAGAGTTGAAAAATATAAATTGTTCAATTCAGTTGAAACATTATATAGGCCTTATATACCCCAAAAATAGTAACGATTATTAAAGAAAATGACCAGATAGGTTGAATTGAAGCTGAAAATTCTAAAAGAAATATATTTGCCATGCAAAAATAAAATAAACTTTACGTATATTTGCATTTTCATGAAAAAGTAGTTTATGAGGGGTAACCACTCTTAAGTGCATGTTATTATATTTCTACAAAATAAAATTAATTTCGCGTACAAAACCAAGCAGAGAAAATTCTTTTACACAGAGAGTTAAAAAATATAAATTTCTTAACTTAGGTGAAACATTTTATGGGGGTAAACAACACCAAAAAAGTTAGGATCATACAAGAAAATTACCAGATAGGTTGAATTGAAGCTGAAAATTCTGAAAAAAATATTTTTGCCATGCAAAAATAAAATAAACTTTACGTATATTTGCATTTTCATGAAAAAGTAATTTATGAGGGGTAACCACCCTTAAGTGCATGTTATTATATTTCTACGAAATAAAATTAATTTAGCGTACAAAACCAAGCAGAGAAAATTCTTTCACACAGAGAGTTGAAAAATATAAATTGTTCAATTTAGTTGAAACATTATATACCCCAAAAATAGTTACGATTATTAAAGAAAATGACCAGATAGGTTGAATTGAAGCTGAAAATTCTGAAAGAAATATATTTCCCACGCGATAATAAAATAACCTGTACGTATATTTGCATTTTCAAGAGAAAGTAATTTATGAGGGGTAGCCACCCTTAAGTGCATGTTATTATATTTCTACAAAATAAAATTATTTTCGCGTACAAAACCAAGCAGAGAAAATTCTTTCACACAGAGAGCTGAAAAATATAAATTGTTCGATTTAGTTGAAACATTATAAACGCCTATAATACCCCAAAAATAGTTACGATTGTTAAAGCAAATGACCAGATAGGGTGAATTGAAGCTGAAAATTCTGGATGAAATATATTTGCCACGAGATAGTAAAATAAACTGTACGTATATTATCATTATCATGAGGATTTAATTGAGGAGGGGTAACCACCCTTAAGAGCATGTTACTATATTTCTAAAAAATAAAATTAATTTCGCGTACAAAACCAAGTAGGGAAAATTCTTTCAGACAGAGAGTTGAAAAATATAAATTGTTCAATTCAGTTGAAACATTATAAACGCCTATAATACCCCAAAAATAGTTACGATTATTAAAGAAAATGACCAGATAGGTTGAATTGAAGCTGAAAGTTCTGGAAGAAATATATTTCCCACGCGATAATAAAATAACCTGTATGTATATTTGCATTTTCATGAGGAATTAATTTATGAGGGGTAACCACCCTTAAGTGCATGTTATTATATTTCTACAAAATAAAATAAATTTCGCGTACAAAACCGAGCAGAGAAAATTCTTTCACACAGAGAGTTAAAAAATTTAAATTTCTTAACTTAGTTGAAACATTTTATGGGGGTAAACAACCCCAAAAAGTTAGGATCATACAAGAAAATTACCACATAGGTTGAATTGAAGCAGAAAATACTGAGTAAAATATATTTGCCATGCAAAAATAAAATAAACTGTACGTATATTTGCATTTTCATTAGGAATTAATTTATGAGGGGTAACCACCCTTAAGTGCATATTATTATATTTCTACAATTTAAAATTAATTTCGGGTACAAAACCAAGCACACAAAATTCTTTCACACAGAGCGTTGCAAAATATAAATTGCTCAATTTAGTTGAAACATTATATAGGCCAAAAATAGTTACGATTATTAAAGAAAATGACCAGATAGGTCGAATTGAAGCTGAAAATTCTGGAAGAAATATATTTGCCACGCGATAATAAAGTAACCTGTACGAATATTTGCATTTTCATGAGAAAGTAATTTATGAGGGGTAACCACCCTTAAGTGCATGTTATTATATTTGTACAAAATAAAATTAATTTCGCGTACAAAACCAAGTAGGGAAAATTCTTTCACACAGAGAGTTGAAAAATATAAATTGTTCAATTCAGTTGAAACATTATATAGGCCTTAAATACCCCAGAAATAGTTACGATTATTAAAGAAAATGACCAGATAGGTTGAATTGAAGCTGAAAATTCTAAAAGAAATATATTTGCCATGCAAAAATAAAATAAACTTTACGTATATTTGCATTTTCATGAAAAAGTAGTTTATGAGGGGTAACCACTCTTAAGTGCATGTTATTATATTTCTACAAAATAAAATTAATATCGCGTACAAAACCAAGCAGAGAAAATTCTTTTACACAGAGAGTTGAAAAATATAAATTGTTCGATTTAGTTGAAACATTTTATGGGGGTAAACAACCCCAAAATGTTAAGATCATACAAGAAAATTACCATATAGCTTGAATTGAAGCTGAAAATTCTGAAAGAAATATATTTGCCAGGCGATAATAAAATAAACTGTACGTATATTTGCATTTTCATGAGGAATTAATCTATGAGGGGTAACCACCCTTAAGTGCATGTTATTATATTTCTACGAAATAAAATTAATTTAGCGTACAAAACAAAGCAGAGAAAATTCTTTCACACAGAGACTTGAAAAATATAAATTGTTCAATTCAGTTGAAACATTATATAGGCATTAAATACCCCAAAAATAGTTACGATGATTAAAGAAAATTACCAGATAGGTTGAATTGAAGCTGAAAATTCTGGAAGAAATATATTTGCCACGCGATACTAAAATAAACTGTACTTATATTTGCATTTTCATGAGGATTTAATTTATGAGGGGTAACCACCCTTAAGTGCATATTGTTATATTTCTACAATTTAAAATTAATTTCGGGTACAAAACCAAGCACACAAAATTCTTTCACACAGAGCGTTGAAAAATATAAATTGCTCAATTTAGTTGAAACATTATATACCCCAAAAATAGTTACGATTATTAAAGAAAATGACCAGATAGGTTGAATTGAAGCTGAAAATTCTAAAAGAAATATATTTGCCATGCAAAAATAAAATAAACTTTACGTATATTTGCATTTTCATGAAAAAGTAGTTTATGAGGGGTAACCACTCTTAAGTGCATGTTATTATATTTCTACAAAATAAAATTAATTTAGCGTACAAAACCAAGCAGAGAAAATTCTTTCACACAGAGAGTTGAAAAATATAAATTGTTCGATTTGGTTGAAACATTATAAACGCCTATAATACCCCAAAAATAGTTACGATTGTTAAAGCAAATTACCAGATAGGTTGAATTGAAGCTGAAAATTCTGGAAGAAATATATTTGCCACGCGATACTAAAATAAACTGTACTTATATTTGCATTTTCATGAGGATTTAATTTATGAGGGGTAACCACCCTTAAGTGCATGTTACTATATTTCTAAAAAATAAAATTAATTTCGCGTACAAAACCAAGTAGGGAAAATTCTTTAACACAGAGAGTTGAAAAATATAAATTTTTCAATTCAGGTGAAACATTATATAGGCCTTATATACCCCAAAAATAGTTACGATTATTAAAGAAAATGACCAGATAGGTTGAATTGAAGCTGAAAATTCTAAAAGAAATATATTTGCCATGCAAAAATAAAATAAACTTTACGTATATTTGCATTTTCATGAAAAAGTAGTTTATGAGGGGTAACCACTCTTAAGTGCATGTTATTATATTTCTACAAAATAAAATTAATTTCGCGTACAAAACCAAGCAGAGAAAATTCTTTTAGACAGAGAGTCAAAAAATATAACTTTCTTAACTTAGGTGAAACATTTTATGGGGGTAAACAACACCAAAAAAGTTAGGATCATACAAGAAAATTACCAGATAGGTTGAATTGAAGCTGAAAATTCTGAAAAAAATATTTTTGCCATGCAAAAATATAATAAACTTTACGTATATTTGCATTTTAATGAGAAAGTAATTTATGAGGGGTAACCACCCTTAAGTGCATGTTATTATATTTCTACGAAATAAAATTAATTTAGCGTACAAAACCAAGCAGAGAAAATTCTTTCACACAGAGAGTTGAAAAATATAAATTGTTCAATTTAGTTGAAACATTATATACCCCAAAAATAGTTACGATTATTAAAGAAAATGACCAGATAGGTTGAATTGAAGCTGAAAATTCTGAAAGAAATATATTTCCCACGCGATAATAAAATAACCTGTACGTATATTTGCATTTTCAAGAGAAAGTAATTTATGAGGGGTAACCACCCTTAAGTGCATGTTATAATATTTCTACAAAATAAAATTATTTTCGCGTACAAAACCAAGCAGAGAAAATTCTTTCACACAGAGAGTTGAAAAATATAAATTGTTCGATTTAGTTGAAACATTATAAACGCCTATAATACCCCAAAAATAGTTACGATTATTAAAGAAAATGACCAGATAGGTTGAATTGAAGCTGAAAATTCTGGATGAAATATATTTGCCACGCGATAATAAAATAAACTGTACGTATATTTGCATATTCATTAGGAATTAATTTATGAGGCGTAACCACCCTTAAGTGCATGTTACTATATTTCTACAAAATAAAATTAATTTCGCGTACAAAACCAAGTAGGGAAAATTCTTTCAGACAGAGAGTTGAAAAATATAAATTGTTCAATTCAGTTGAAACATTATAAACGCCTATAATACCCCAAAAATAGTTACGATTATTAAAGAAAATGACCAGATAGGTTGAATTGAAGCTGAAAGTTCTGGAAGAAATATATTTCCCACGCGATAATAAAATAACCTGTATGTATATTTGCATTTTCATGAGGAATTAATTTATGAGGGGTAACCACCCTTAAGTGCATGTTATTATATTTCTACAAAATAAAATTAATTTCGCTTACAAAACCGAGCAGAGAAAATTCTTTCACACAGAGAGTTAAAAAATTTAAATTTCTTAACTTAGTTGAAACATTTTATGGGGGTAAACAACCCCAAAAAGTTAGGATCATACAAGAAAATTACCACATAGGTTGAATTGAAGCAGAAAATACTGAGTAAAATATATTTGCCATGCAAAAAATAAAATAAACTGTACGTATATTTGCATTTTCATTAGGAATTAATTTATGAGGGGTAACCACCCTTAAGTGCATATTATTATATTTCTACAATTTAAAATTAATTTCGGGTACAAAACCAAGCACACAAAATTCTTTCACACAGAGCGTTGCAAAATATAAATTGCTCAATTTAGTTGAAACATTATATAGGCCAAAAATAGTTACGATTATTAAAGAAAATGACCAGATAGGTCGAATTGAAGCTGAAAATTCTGGAAGAAATATATTTGCCACGCGATAATAAAGTAACCTGTACGAATATTTGCATTTTCATGAGAAAGTAATTTATGAGGGGTAACCACCCTTAAGTGCATGTTATTATATTTCTACAAAATAAAATTAATTTCGCGTACAAAACCAAGTAGGGAAAATTCTTTCACACAGAGAGTTGAAAAATATAAATTGTTCAATTCAGTTGAAACATTATATAGGCCTTAAATACCCCAGAAATAGTTACGATTATTAAAGAAAATGACCAGATAGGTTGAATTGAAGCTGAAAATTCTAAAAGAAATATATTTGCCATGCAAAAATAAAATAAGCTTTACGTATATTTGCATTTTCATGAAAAAGTAGTTTATGAGGGGTAACCACTCTTAAGTGCATGTTATTATATTTCTACAAAATAAAATTAATATCGCGTACAAAACCAAGCAGAGAAAATTCTTTTACACAGAGAGTTGAAAAATATAAATTGTTCGATTTAGTTGAAACATTTTATGGGGGTAAACAACCCCAAAATGTTAAGATCATACAAGAAAATTACCATATAGCTTGAATTGAAGCTGAAAATTCTGAAAGAAATATATTTGCCAGGCGATAATAAAATAAACTGTACGTATATTTGCATTTTCATGAGGAATTAATCTATGAGGGGTAACCACCCTTAAGTGCATGTTATTATATTTCTACGAAATAAAATTAATTTAGCGTACAAAACAAAGCAGAGAAAATTCTTTCACACAGAGACTTGAAAAATATAAATTGTTCAATTCAGTTGAAACATTATATAGGCATTAAATACCCCAAAAATAGTTACGATTATTAAAGAAAATGACCAGATAGGTTGAATTGAAGCTGAAAATTCTGGAAGAAATATATTTGCCACGCGAAAATAAAATAAACTGTACGTATATTTGCATTTTCATGAGGAATTAATTTATGTGGGGTAACCACCCTTAAGTGCATATTGTTATATTTCTACAATTTAAAATTAATTTCGGGTACAAAACCAAGCACACAAAATTCTTTCACACAGAGCGTTGAAAAATATAAATTGCTCAATTTAGTTGAAACATTATATACCCCAAAAATAGTTACGATTATTAAAGAAAATGACCAGATAGGTTGAATTGAAGCTGAAAATTCTAAAAGAAATATATTTGCCATGCAAAAATAAAATAAACTTTACGTATATTTGCATTTTCATGAAAAAGTAGTTTATGAGGGGTAACCACTCTTAAGTGCATGTTATTATATTTCTACAAAATAAAATTAATTTAGCGTACAAAACCAAGCAGAGAAAATTCTTTCACACAGAGAGTTGAAAAATATAAATTGTTCAATTTAGTTGAAACATTATATACCCCAAAAATAGTTACGATTATTAATGAAAATGACCAGATAGGTTGAATTGAAGCTGATAATTCTGAAAGAAATATATTTTCCATGCAAAAATAAAATAAACTTTACGTATATTTGCATTTTCAAGAGAAAGTAATTTATGAGGGGTAGCCACCCTTAAGTGCATGTTATTATATTTCTACAAAATAAAATTATTTTCGCGTACAAAACCAAGCAGAGAAAATTCTTTCACACAGAGAGTTGAAAAAATATAAATTGTTCGATTTAGTTGAAACATTATAAACGCCTATAATACCCCAAAAATAGTTACGATTGTTAAAGCAAATGACCAGATAGGGTGAATTGAAGCTGAAAATTCTGGAAGAAATATATTTGCCTCGCGATAATATAATAAACTGTACGTATATTTGCATTTTCATTAGGAATTAATTTATGAGGGGTAATCACCCTTAAGTGCATGTTATTATATTTCTACAAAATAAAATTAATTTCGCGTACAAAACCAAGCAGAGAAAATTCTTTTACACAGAGAGTCAAAAAATATAAATTTCTTAACTTAGTTGAAACAATTTATGGAGGTAAACAACCCCAAAAAAGTTAGGATCATACAAGAAAATTACCAGATAGGTTGAATTGAAGCTGAAAATTCTGAAAGAAATATATTTGCCATTCAAAAAATAAAATAAACTTTACGTATATTTGCATTTTCATGAAAAAGTAATTTATGAGGGGTAACCACCCTTAAGTGCATGTTATTATATTTCTACGAAATAAAATTAATTTAGCGTACAAAACCAAGCAGAGAAAATTCTTTCACACAGAGAGTTGAAAAATATAAATTGTTCAATTTAGTTGAAACATTATATACCCCAAAAATATTTACGATTATTAATGAAAATGACCAGATAGGTTGAATTGAAGCTGATAATTCTGAAAGAAATATATTTTCCATGCAAAAATAAAATAAACTTTACGTATATTTGCATTTTCAAGAGAAAGTAATTTATGAGGGGTAGCCACCCTTAAGTGCATGTTATTATATTTCTACAAAATAAAATTATTTTCGCGTACAAAACCAAGCAGAGAAAATTCTTTCACACAGAGAGTTGAAAAATATAAATTGTTCGATTTAGTTGGAACATTATAAACGCCTATAATACCCCAAAAATAGTTACGATTGTTAAAGCAAATGACCAGATAGGGTGAATTGAAGCTGAAAATTCTGGAAGAAATATATTTGCCACGCGATAATAAAATAAACTGTACGTATATTTGCATATTTATTAGGAATTAATTTATGAGGGGTAACCACCCTTAAGTGCATGTTACTATATTTCTACAAAAATAAAATTAATTTCGCGTACAAAACCAAGTAGGGAAAATTCTTTCACACAGAGAGTTGAAAAATATAAATTGTTCAATTCAGTTGAAACATTATATAGGCCTTAAATACCCCAAAAATAGTTACGATTATTAAAGAAAATGACCAGATAGGTTGAATTGAAGCTGAAAATTATGGAAGAAATATATTTGCCACGCGATAATAAAATAACCTGTACGTATATTCGCATTTTCATGGGGAATTAATTTATGAGGGGAAACCACCCGTAAGTGCATGTTATTATATTTCTACAAAATAAAATTAATTTCGCGTACATAACCAAGCAGAGAAAAATCTTTTACACAGAGAGTTAAAAAATATAAATTTCTTAACTTAGTTGAAACATTATAAAGGCCTAAAATACCCCAAAAATAGTTACGATTATTAAAGCAAATGACCAGATAGGTTGAATTGAAGCTGAAAATTCAGGAAGAAATATATTTTCCATGCAAAAATGAAATAAACTTTACGTATATTTGCATTTTCATGAGGAAGTAATTTATGAGGGGTAGCCACCCTTAAGTGCATGTTATTATATTTCTACAAAATAAAATTATTTTCGCGTACAAAACCAAGCAGAGAAAATTCTTTCACACAGAGAGTCAAAAAATATAAATTTCTTAACTTAGTTGAAACAATTTATGGAGGTAAACAACCCCAAAAAATTTAGGATCATACAAGAAAATTACCAGATAGGTTGAATTGAAGCTGAAAATTCTGGAAGAAATATATTTGCCATGCAAAAATAAAATAAACTTTATGTATATTTGCATTTTCATGAGAAAGTAATCTATGAGGGGTGACCACCCTTAAGTGCATGTTATCATATTTCTACAAAATAAAATTAGTTTTGCGTACAAAACCTAGCAGAGAAAATTCTTTCACACAGAGAGTTGAAAAATATAAATTGTTCAATTTAGTTGAAACATTATATACCCCAAAAATAGTTACGATTATTAAAGAAAATGACCAGATAGGTTGAATTGAAGCTGATAATTCTGAAAGAAATATATTTTCCATGCAAAAATAAAATAAACTTTACGTATATTTGCATTATCAAGAGAAAGTAATTTATGAGGGGTAGCCACCCTTAAGTGCATGTTATTATATTTCTACAAAATAAAATTATTTTCGCGTACAAAACCAAGCAGAGAAAATTCTTTCACACAGAGAGTTGAAAAATATAAATTGTTCGATTTAGTTGAAACATTATAAACGCCTATAATACCCCAAAAATAGTTACGATTATTAAAGAAAATGACCAGATAGGTTGAATTGAAGCTGAAAGTTCTGGAAGAAATATATTTCCCACGCGATAATAAAATAACCTGTACGTATATTTGCATATTCATTAGGAATTAATTTATGAGGGGTAACCACCCTTAAGTGCATGTTACTATATTTCTAAAAAATAAAATTATTTTCGCGTACAAAACCAAGTAGGGAAAATTCTTTCACACAGAGAGTTGAAAAATATAAATTGTTCAATTCAGTTGAAACATTATATAGGCCTTAAATACCCCAAAAATAGTTACGATTATTAAAGAAAATGACCAGATAGGTTGAATTGAAGCTGAAAATTATGGAAGAAATATATTTGCCACGCGATAATAAAATAACCTGTACGTATATTCGCATTTTCATGAGGAATTAATTTATGAGGGGAAACCACCCGTAAGTGCATGTTATTATATTTCTACAAAATAAAATTAATTTCGCGTACATAACCAAGCAGAGAAAATTCTTTTACACAGAGAGTTAAAAAATATAAATTTCTTAACTTAGTTGAAACATTATAAAGGCCTAAAATACCCCAAAAATAGTTACGATTATTAAAGCAAATGACCAGATAGGTTGAATTGAAGCTTAAAATTCTGAAAGAAATATATTTTCCATGCAAAAATGAAATAAACTTTACGTATATTTGCATTTTCATGAGGAAGTAATTTATGAGGGGTAGCCACCCTTAAGTGCATGTTATTATATTTCTCCAAAATAAAATTAATTTCCCGTACTAAACCAAGCAGAGAAAATTGTTTCACACAGAGCGTTGAAAAATATAAATTGCTCAATTTAGTTGAAACATTATATAGGCCAAAAATAGTTACGATTATTAAAGAAAATGACCAGATAGGTCGAATTGAAGCTGAAAATTCTGGAAGAAATATATTTGCCACGCGATAATAAAGTAACCTGTACGAATATTTGCATTTTCATGAGAAAGTAATTTATGAGGGGTAACCACCCTTAAGTGCATGTTATTATATTTGTACAAAATAAAATTAATTTCGCGTACAAAACCAAGTAGGGAAAATTCTTTCACACAGAGAGTTGAAAAATATAAATTGTTCAATTCAGTTGAAACATTATATAGGCCTTAAATACCCCAAAAATAGTTACGATTATTAAAGAAAATGACCAGATAGGTTGAATTGAAGCTGAAAATTCTAAAAGAAATATATTTGCCATGCAAAAATAAAATAAACTTTACGTATATTTGCATTTTCATGAAAAAGTAGTTTATGAGGGGTAACCACTCTTAAGTGCATGTTATTATATTTCTATAAAATAAAATTAATTTCGCGTACAAAACCAAGCAGAGAAAATTCTTTTACACAGAGAGTTGAAAAATATAAATTGTTCGATTTAGTTGAAATATTTTATGGGGGTAAACAACCCCAAAATGTTAAGATCATACAAGAAAATTACCATATAGCTTGAATTGAAGCTGAAAATTCTGAAAGAAATATATTTGCCAGGCGATAATAAAATAAACTGTACGTATATTTGCATTTTCATGAGGAATTAATCTATGAGGGGTAACCACCCTTAAGTGCATGTTATTATATTTCTACGAAATAAAATTAATTTAGCGTACAAAACCAAGCAGAGAAAAATCTTTCACACAGAGACTTGAAAAATATAAATTGTTCAATTCAGTTGAAACATTATATAGGCATTAAATACCCCAAAAATAGTTTCGATTACTAAAGAAAATGACCAGATAGGTTGAATTGAAGCTGAAAATTCTGTAAGAAATATATTTGCCACGCGTAAATAAAATAAACTGTACGTATATTTGCATTTTCATTAGGAATTAATTTATGAGGGGTAACCACCCTTAAGTGCATGTTATTATATTTCTACAATTTAAAATTAATTTCGGGTACAAAACCAAGCACACAAAATTCTTTCACACAGAGAGTTGAAAAATATAAATTGCTCAATTTAGTTGAAACATTATATAGGCCAAAAATAGTTACGATTATTAAAGAAAATGACCAGATAGGTCGAATTGAAGCTGAAAATTCTGGAAGAAATATATTTGCCACGCGATAATAAAATAACCTGTACGAATATTTGCATTTTCATTAGGAATTAATTTATGAGGGGTAACCACCCTTAAGTGCATGTTATTATATTTGTACAAAATAAAATTAATTTCGCGTACAAAACCAAGTAGGGAAAATTCTTTCACACAGAGAGTTGAAAAATATAAATTGTTCAATTCAGTTGAAACATTATATAGGCCTTATATACCCCAAAAATAGTTTCGATTACTAAAGAAAATGACCAGATAGGTTGAATTGAAGCTGAAAATTCTAAAAGAAATATATTTGCCATGCAAAAATAAAATAAACTTTACGTATATTTGCATTTTCATGAAAAAGTAGTTTATGAGGGGTAACCACCCTTAAGTGCATGTTATTATATTTCTACGAAATAAAATTAATTTAGCGTACAAAACCAAGCAGAGAAAATTCTTTCACACAGAGAGTTGAAAAATATAAATTGTTCAATTTAGTTGAAACATTATATACCCCAAAAATAGTTACGATTATTAAAGAAAATGACCAGATAGGTTGAATTGAAGCTGATAATTCTGAAAGAAATATATTTTCCATGCAAAAATAAAATAAACTTTACGTATATTTGCATTTTCAAGAGAAAGTAATTTATGAGGGGTAACCACCCTTAAGTGCATGTTATAATATTTCTACAAAATAAAATTATTTTCGCGTACAAAACCAAGCAGAGAAAATTCTTTCACACAGAGAGTTGAAAAATATAAATTGTTCGATTTAGTTGAAACATTATAAACGCCTATAATACCCCAAAAATAGTTACGATTGTTAAAGCAAATTACCCGATAGGTTGAATTGAAGCTGAAAATTCTGGAAGAAATATATTTGCCACGAGATAGTAAAATAAACTGTACGTATATTTTCATTTTCATGAGGATTTAATTGATGAGGGGTAACCACCCTTAAGTGCATGTTACTATATTTCTAAAAAATAAAATTAATTTCGCGTACAAAACCAAGCAGAGAAAATTGTTTCACACAGAGAGTTGAAAAATAGAAATAGTTCAATTCAGTTGAAACATTATATAGGCCTTAAATACCCCAAAAATAGTTACGATTATTAAAGAAAATGACCAGATAGGTTGAATTGAAGCTGAAAATTATGGAAGAAATATATATGCCACGCGATAATATAATAACCTGTACGTATATTCGCATTTTCATGAGGAATTAATTTATGAGGGGAAACCACCCGTAAGTGCATGTTATTATATTTCTACAAAATAAAATTAATTTCGCGTACATAACCAAGCAGAGAAAATTCTTTTACACAGAGAGTTAAAAAATATAAATTTCTTAACTTAGTTGAAACATTACAAAGGCCTAAAATACCCCAAAAATAGTTACGATTATTAAAGCAAATGACCAGATAGGTTGAATTGAAGCTTAAAATTCTGAAAGAAATATATTTTCCATGCAATAATGAAATAAACTTTACGTATATTTGCATTTTCATGAGGAAGTAATTTATGAGGGGTAGCCACCCTTAAGTGCATGTTATTATATTTCTACAAAATAAAATTATTTTCGCGTACAAAACCAAGCAGAGAAAATTCTTTCACACAGAGAGTTGAAAAATATAAATTGTTCGATTTAGTTGAAACATTATAAACGCCTATAATACCCCAAAAATAGTTACGATTATTAAAGAAAATGACCAGATAGGTTGAATTGAAGCTGAAAGTTCTGGAAGAAATATATTTCCCACGCGATAATAAAATAACCTGTACGTATATTTGCATTTTCATTAGGAATTAATTTATGAGGGGTAACCACCCTTAAGTGCATGTTATTATATTTGTACAAAATAAAATTAATTTCGCGTACAAAACCAAGTAGGGAAAATTCTTTCACACAGAGAGTTGAAAAATATAAATTGTTCAATTCAGTTGAAACATTATAAACGCCTATAATACCCCAAAAATAGTTACGATTATTAAAGAAAATGACCAGATAGGTTGAATTGAAGCTGAAAGTTCTGGAAGAAATATATTTCCCACGCGATAATAAAATAACCTGTATGTATATTTGCATTTTCATGAGGAATTAATTTATGAGGGGTAACCACCCTTAAGTGCATGTTATTATATTTCTACAAAATAAAATTAATTTCGCTTACAAAACCATGCAGAAAAAATTCTTTCACTCAGAGGGTTGATAAATATAAATTTCTTAATTTTGTCAAAACATTTTATGCGGGTAAACAACCCAAAAAAGTTAGGATCATACAAGAAAATTACCAGATAGGTTGAATTGAAGCATAAAATTCTGAAAAAAATATATTTGCCATGCAAAAATAAAATAAACTTTACCTAAATTTGCATTTTCCAGAGATGTTAATTTATGTTGGGTAACCATCCTTAAGTGCATGTTAATATATTTCTTCAAAATAAAATTAATTTCGCGTACAAAACCAAGCTGAGAAAATTCTTTTACACAGAGAGTTGAAAAATATAATTTGCTTAACTTAGTTGAAACATTTTATGGGGGTAAACAACCCCAAAAAGTTAGGATCATACAAGAAAATTACCATGTAGGTTGAATTGAAGCTGAAAATTCTGAAAGAAATATATTTGCCACGCGATAATAAAATAAACTGTACGTATATTTGCATTTTCATGAGGAATTAATCTATGAGGGGTAACCACCCTTAAGTGCATGTTATTATATTTCTACGAAATAAAATTAATTTAGCGTACAAAACCAAGCAGAGAAAATTCTTTCACACAGAGAGTTGAAAAATATAAATTGTTCAATTCAGTTGAAACATTATATAGGCCTTAAATACCCCAAAAATAGTTTCGATTACTAAAGAAAATGACCAGATAGGTTGAATTGAAGCTGAAAATTCTGTAAGAAATATATTTGCCATGCAAAAATAAAATAAACTTTACGTATATTTGCATTTTCATGAAAAAGTAGTTTATGAGGGGTAACCACTCTTAAGTGCATGTTATTTTATTTCTACAAAATAAAATTAATTTCGCGTACAAAACCAAGCAGAGAAAATTCTTTTACACAGAGAGTTGAAAAATATAAATTTCTTAACTTAGTTGAAACATTTTATGGGGGTAAACAACCCCAAAAAATTTAGGATCATACAAGAAAATTACCAGATAGGTTGAATTGAAGCTGAAAATTCTGGAAGAAATATATTTGCCATGCAAAAATAAAATAAACTTTATGTATATTTGCATTTTCATGCGGAATTAATGTATGAGGGGTGACCACCCTTAAGTGCATGTTATTATATTTCTACGAAATAAAATTAATTTAGCGTACAAAACCAAGCAGAGAAAATTCTTTCACACAGAGAGTTGAAAAATATAAATTGTTCAATATAGTTGAAACATTATATACCCCAAAAATAGTTACGATTATTAAAGAAAATGACCAGATAGGTTGAATTGAAGCTGAAAATTCTGAATGAAACATATTTTCCATGCAAAAATAAAATAAACTTTACGTATATTTTCATTTTCAAGAGAAAGTAATTTATGAGGGGTAGCCACCCTTAAGTGCATGTTATTATATTTCGACAAAATAAAATTATTTTCGCGTACAAAACCAAGTAGGGAAAATTCTTTCACACAGAGAGTTGAAAAATATAAATTGTTCAATTCAGTTGAAACATTATATAGGCCTTAAATACCCCAAAAACAGTTACGATTATTAAAGAAAATGACCAGATAGGTTGAATTGAAGCTGAAAATTATGGAAAAAATATATTTGCCACGCGATAATAAAATAACCTGTACGTATATTCGCATTTTCATGAGGAATTAATTTATGAGGGGAAACCACCCGTAAGTGCATGTTATTATATTTCTACAAAATAAAATTAATTTCGCGTACATAACCAAGCAGAGAAAATTCTTTTACACAGAGAGTTAAAAAATATAAATTTCTTAACTTAGTTGAAACATTATAAAGGCCTAAAATACCCCAAAAATAGTTACGATTATTAAAGCAAATGACCAGATAGGTTGAATTGAAGCTTAAAATTCTGAAAGAAATATATTTTCCATGCAAAAATAAAATAAACTTTACGTATATTTGCATTTTCAAGAGAAAGTAATTTATGAGGGGTAGCCACCCTTAAGTGCATGTTATTATATTTCTACAAAATAAAATTATTTTCGCGTACAAAACCAAGCAGAGAAAATTCTTTCACACAGAGAGTTGAAAAATATAAATTTTTCGATTTAGTTGAAACCTTATAAACGCCTATAATACCCCAAAAATAGTTACGATTGTTAAAGCAAATGACCAGATAGGGTGAATTGAAGCTGAAAATTCTGGAAGAAATATATTTGCCACGCGTAAATAAAATAAACTGTACGTATATTTGCATTTTCATGAGGAATTAATCTATGAGGGGTAACCACCCTTAAGTGCATGTTATTATATTTGTACAAAATAAAATTAATTTCGCGTACAAAACCAAGTAGGGAAAATTCTTTCACACAGAGAGTTGAAAAATATAAATTGTTCAATTCAGTTGAAACATTATATAGGCCTTAAATACCCCAAAAATAGTTTCGATTACTAAAGAAAATGACCAGATAGGTTGAATTGAAGCTGAAAATTCTGTAAGAAATATATTTCCCACGCGATAATAAAATAACCTGTACGTATATTTGCATTTTCATTAGGAATTAATTTATGAGGGGTAACCACCCTTAAGTGCATGTTATTATATTTGTACAAAATAAAATTAATTTCGCGTACAAAACCAAGTAGGGAAAATTCTTTCACACAGAGAGTTGAAAAATATAAATTGTTCAATTCAGTTGAAACATTATATAGGCCTTATATACCCCAAAAATAGTAACGATTATTAAAGAAAATGACCAGATAGGTTGAATTGAAGCTGAAAATTCTGGAAGAAATATATTTGCCACGCGATAATAAAATAACCTGTACGTATATTTGCATTTTCATGAGGAATTAATTTATGAGGGGTAACCACCCTTAAGTGCATGTTATTATATTTCTACAAAATAAAATTAATTTCGCGTACAAAACCAAGCAGAGAAAATTTTTTTACACAGAGAGTTAAAAAATATAAATTTCTTAACTTAGTTGAAACCTTTTATGGGGGTAAACAACCCCAAAAAAGTTAGGATCATACTAGAAAATTACCAGATAGGTATATATAACCGCATTTTCATGAGAAATTAATTTATAAACTTTAACCACCCTTAAGTGCTTTGTATTATATTTCTACAAAATAAATTTAATTTCGCTTACAAAACCATGCAGAAAAAATTCTTTCACACAGAGGGTTGAAAAATAGAAATTTATTAATTTAGTCGAAAAATTTTATGGGGGTAAACTACCCCAAAAATGTTACGATTATAAAAGAAAATTACCAATAGTTTGAATTGAAGCGGAAAATTCTAAAAGAGATATAAATACCATGCGATAATAAAATAAACTTTACGTTTATTTGCATTTTCATGAGAAATTAATTTATGAGGGATAACCACCCTTAAGTGCATCTTATTATATTTCTACAAAATAAAATTAATTTCGCATACAAAACCAAGCAGAAATTTTTTATTCACACAGAGGGTTGAAAAATATAAATTGCTTAATATAGTCGAAACATTATTGTGGGGGTAAACTACCCCAAAGTAATTTACGATTATACAAGAAAATTACCAAATAGGTTGAACTGAAGCGGAAAATTCTAAAAGAGATATATATGCTATGCGATAATAAAATGAACTTTACGTATATTTGCATTTTCATGAGAAATTAATTTATGAGGGTTAACGATCCTTAAGTGCATGTTATTATATTTCTACAAAATAAATTTAATTTCGCTTACAAAACCATGCAGAAAAAATTGTTTCACACAGAGGGTTGAAAAATATAAATTTCTTAATTACTCAAAACATTTTATGGGGGTAAACTACCCCAAAAATGTTACGATTATAAAAGAAAATTACCAAATAGTTTGAATTGAAGCGGAAAATTCTAAGAGATATAAATACCATGCGATAATAAAATAAACTTTAAGTTCATTTGCATTTTGATGGGAAATTAATTTACGAGGGATAAGCACCCTTAAGTGCATCTTATTATATTTCTACAAAATAAATTTAATTTCTGTTACGTACGGATAATTAAATTTATTATAATGAAAATATTAAATTCGATTATACGCCAGATTGAGGCTCCAAACTGCCAAATTTCAATTTAGGAAATTATAAATTAAATAAACCAAAATTTGTTTTTAATCTGGGATCGTATTTGCCCTCTCCTCTGACTGAGGAGGCTATACACTGCTTTTAAGAAAACCCTCTTTGATTTTTTGAAAAGAAAACTTGAATACAGGAAGATTTCCAGTTTTAGTGTTTAATTTCCGTATAAAAAGGATATACAAATAAATACATATATTGGAACGTTACCTTACTACTAGTTTTCCTTACATCTACCAGTCCCAGGAGAGTGCGAGAGAGAGGGAGAGATTTTTCCTTTAGTTCCTGATTCGTCCTAGACTGGGCAATGGTTTTCTGTTGAGTGTTGCTCAAAATCACACTTTGTCCGATTTCCGAGTCGCGCATAGCACACGCGCACACAAATATTGTTTTTGCCACTTTCTATTAGGCCTAATAAGAGAAAATAACGGTTGGCTTTTAACCAGAAAAGGTTTGAGTGCTTTTCAACTCGCCCTTTTCGCCGCTAGACAACAGTGGACAACAGAGCCTACGTCTCACGTACGTACCACAGAGTGGAGGAATTTTTTTTTCAGAAGATTCAAATCAAAAGAGAAATTCTGATTTGAATTTTCCTCTCCTTATTCTATGGAAAAAGGGGAATAATTAATTCAAACGCTCAACGTTGGCAACAGAGCCTATGTCTCACGTACGCACTACAGAGCGAAAGAACCACTAGAATTTTGATTGAATAAAAACTCAATCAAAATTCTGTTACATTATTCTCCTTCCGCCGGTATGTAAGATTTACAGGAGAAAACCCTGACAACAAATATTTGTTGTAGGCCTGAGATTGATCGTAGATTATGAGAGACACAATAAATGATTTAAAAAGAGAATTATGCAATACGTGTGTGGTAAGGACTAATAAATGAGTATCTTCAATACTTGGAGGTGGACGCTTTTTGAGACTCTCGTTTCGCCTGCTGGAATTTTTTAAGTTAATTTCTGCCTTATCGTGCAGATTTTCAAAAAAAAACTGAAAATTCGTCAAAATTATTTATTTCTCTGATTTCGAATTCCTGCGGGTTGAAAGTTTGGGTTGGAGCCTCGGGTGTTGTGCTGCTAAGAGGTTCCCCAGAATCACGAGGAGTCACTTTCACCTTATCCAACCTCTGGTCAAATTTTTCTCTTGCATGTCGACCCGCACGCGATCTATGTTTGCGCTTACAATCTTGATTATCGATAGGTGGGGACATATGGAAGAGTCCAGAAGGAAAATTTGAATTCAAAAGATAATGATAAAAAAAATTAAAGTTTAAAATTCAGACTCTCTGCTAAAGAGCACAAGAGCTTGAATTTCAGAATTGGCTTTCTGTTAAAGAGCACAAAAGCAAATTCTCAAAAACTCAATTTTTGATTGGAAAGAAGGGATTATTTTCTTTCTGTCGAATTAAGGCTTTCTGCTAAAGAGCACAAAAGATTTAATTCTAAGATTGACACTCTGCTAAAGAGCACAAGAGTAAATCTTTAATGAAAGAAAATGTGATAAAAAAAATTGAAGTTTAAAATTCAGTCTCTCTGCTAAAGAGCACAAGAGCTTGAATTTCAGAATTGGCTTTCTGCTAAAGAGCACAAAAGCAAATTCTCAAAAACTAAATTTTTTTTATGGATAGGAGGGATTTTTTATTTTTTTTATTTTTAGAAAAGAGGGTTAATTTAAAACAGGAAATTTCGAAAGATCAATATCAATATGAAAAACAGAAACTATTCCATTCAGGAATAATATTAGCAGTTACAAGTGGGTAGTGAGTGTGACTCCGCAACGTGTAACGTGGCTGGGTACAGCGCGAGACAAAATATCCCACCGCTGCCACCATCAGTTTGTTACGTACGAATAATTAAATTTATTATAATAAAAATATTAAATTCGATTATACGCCCGCCCGAGGCTCCAACATCGTTCATGAGTCTCTATGGTGGGATCATGAAAATATGCAGGACGATCATCGACCTCAGTGCACCTACGTCTCCGAAGGCGAAGAAGACCAAGAGCTCCTGGAAAACTTAGAAGCTCTCGATCCCTGAGGAGAATATGACGACGTCGAGTTCTCCAATAGAGTAAAGAACTTTTTGGAAAAATACGAAAAGGAAATAGGCAAGGAAGCATGCACACCGCAAGATTGAAAAACCACACCCAGTTCCTCTACAAGCCCAGCACAAACCACAGGCGCATCTAGAACCACTGGGCAGATAATCAAGTCAACGGAATTTCCTGACAAAAATTCCGGGGTGGCGAGGAAAAGCATGGTCCGATTTAAGGATGCTCCTGAGGAAATCGAATCTTCCTCAGAGTCCCCGATAATTGGGAAGCAGCCCCCCCGAAGGTCCTTACTCATGACACCAGCAGCCCCTGCGATGCCGGGAGCCAGATCAACGCCCTTCCCAAGGTCATTCATCGATTCAGATGACGGTAGGAAGGACTCGATAGAAAGAGGAGCAGGAATGAAACCAAGAAGACTGGAACAAACAAAACCATTTCACGAACCCGTCGAAGGTCCCATATTCCATCCTAGCTCCATCATTGACGTTAAGATGCCGTATGTGGACAACGCACCTACCTCTATCGGACCCTACAAGAATCTCCCAAATACAGACCAAAAACCAATTAGCATCTGCACAGATGAACCTAATGTCATCCACCAATGGACAGAACCTTTAACTTTCAGACACGACAATTATGCTCACTTTATATCCGAAGATTGCGAGCCTACGAACCCCATAGCGAAACTTCTTGTGGCTACCGAGCGTCTTGACCTACAGGACCTCTGGGGATGCCGCCCTAAGAAGGGACAAGTCCTTGTCACTCCGCACGGCCGACATAAAACATATTCCGTTGTCATAAAAAGACGACACGTCGACAATGTCGACTGGAAGGATGTGGGGCAAGGATTAAGGAACCTTCGAACAGCTTTAGAAAAGGACAGTCAAACCACCTGCCGTATGGCTAATTCAGGAGATTTGCTGGGATCGTTACCGCAAAATAAAATTACGGAACTCGTGGCAGAAATATTCCGGGGTGGTAACATCACCATTACGCTTTGCCACGGAAAAATCGAAGTTCCACCTGTAGAAATTCGACCCAAAATTATCGCCGAATATCATGGCAGCCTTATAGGTGGCCACAAGGGCATTACGAAAACTTACCGCCGTATCCAGAAAATTGCCCACAAAAATCTCATCAGGGCAAAATCTCGCTCGAAAGAGCAATACGACAAGAAAATTAGACCACTCAACGCGAAAATCGGAGATACGGTTTACGCCCTTAAGGAAATTCGGGACGGAAAATTCGACAGTCGAGCCACAGGGCCGTACGCCGTCGCCCGTTTCACAGAAAACAATAATGTTATTCTGGAAAGAGAGGACGGCGAACGGATCATGAAGCACAAGGATAAACTCTTGCTTGCTCACTGCTAGGTACATTAGGACTAAAGGAAGAAAATCCGAGAAAGAATATGCATTACTAGAATCCCATGAGATTCCAGCGCTACCTGAAGAAAGAAAAAAAAATAAATAAAACGGTTATCATAATTTTTTTTCTTTCTCTCCTCTACATGGGAAACCAGACAAAGCCCCAGTATTCTTAGAAGTACAAAATGCATATCCTATCTCGAGATAGTGCTCACCCGGTCGTGAAGAGACAATCTAATGCCCCTTCTTTACAGATTCCAAAATTCAATGACAATGATGGGATATCGATGGGTTGCCTTTCTGTTACCTTTTCTTGCCACCAGCCAGAAGCACCAGGAAGCCACGTATCAGATTACCCCACTCAACAATAGTACGGGGGTGTACTATGAATATCTGGGAACCGTAAGGTGGACGACCAGTACCTGGAGGATCACCATCTTCATGGACATCATTAAAACCCAGAGCCTACTATCATCCTATAAAAATAATATGAATCACTTAGCCGCACATTGCCAACCAGGGTACGAAGAATACTGCCATCAAGTCATCGCAAGTCATGCTCTTGGATCCAAGGTCAACCTAGCCGAAAGGCTCCAAGAAGAACTCATGAAAGAGACAACAATGATGCAACAACGAGCCGAAAAGATCCTCCCCTCTCGTTTACCCAAAGCAATGCGAAGACGACGAGCAACTCCACTACTAGGTTTACTTGGTGGAATCATTGGACCCGTAGCTGGACTCCTAACCTATGCTGATGGTCAGCTCATTGAGACAAAAATCCAAGAGTTAAATGAAGCTCAGACCAACATTTCACACCTAGTAGGGCAATAGACCCACTTGGTTAGGTCCCAACTAGAGGAGATGCACAACCAAGCACAACAGCATCAGGAAAAACTCCAATCGCTCAAGAACGAAATCACCAATCTCAATCAAGAACTTGGTCAGGCCACCAGGAAGATCACTGAGCTTAAATACACTGAAGCCTTAACTCGAGTCCTGCGAGCGAACGAAGCATCTGTAGAGGAATACATAAGAGCAACTGACAAAATCTTAAGTGTCCTTCACGATGCAAGACAGAAGAAAATGCATCCAGGATTATTGACTCCCAGCCAACTGGAACTAATCTACCGAGACATCCAGGATCATCGCCCAGAGGTGTCCTTCCCGATATCCGGACCTATTGTGGACATCGAGGAACTGACCAGCGTATCCACCGTCACCTCATTATACAAGGGAGGAGTCCTTAAAATACTGCTGGATATACCATTATTGGGAAGAGCTAACCTTCAATAAGAAGCCTAGGCGGATGGTTGTACTCTCTCCAAGAGCCGACTATCGCCATAACAACCTGTCCTAATCAGGCCAACAACCAGATCACCTTAAAAGGAACCGGCATAATTCAACTGGCTCCAGGATGCGGCCTTAGATTAAAGGAAAGGACACTCCCAGGTACCACCAACAGGAAGGGAGAAACCGAAATGATCTACGCACCACTGCTTCACCTGAACATCTCTGCGCTGTCACCAGCTCTACAAGAGTTTCAAGGATACATACCTACAAGAAAATCTATGTCTTCTCAGACGAAGGAGACAACGCCTAGGGACAAGATCTTCGAAACTAACGACAAATCCTTGGAGCATATAGAACAACAACTGTATGACTACAGCCTGGCCCGACGAGCAGGAAACACCCAAATAAGGATGATCCACGGATCCTACCTCGGACTAGGCCTCATAACTATTGGACTACTTATATACATCTTCTTACCCAGGATTTCAAAACTCATGATCAACTGCAATCAACGACGCTCACCAGGGACGAGGGCTGATCGATGTGTCGACTTCAGCACCAATCCCCGCACAGAACTCTCTGCCACAAACAACTACGGAAACAAGTACCTCCACTCGTGCAGTCATACCTGCTGCACCACCAAGGGAACGACCAGCGAATACCCCCGTAATTCAGTCACCATCTCAGACTCTCCAACCAGCATAAGAACCAGATAAAATCAGTCACGGAACATGGCTATTAAAATTCTCGAATCTAAGATACATTCACCGAAAAAAAAAAAAAAAAATTTTTTTTTTGTTTTATATTGTTTTTATATGTTATTATTATTTTTACTGTACTATCTATATTGTTTTTAGGAAATGGAACTATTAGAGTAGGACTTTTTTTTTCTTATCTACTATACTACAAACCTAGACATTGTAAATTCTCTCACAGCTTGATGAAAAGAAGCGACTGCATCTGAACAACATGAGGCTATCATTCCTTATTCTTATCCGTACAATGCAATTGAGCATTTTTGGTCATGCGAGCTGGTCTTGAGACGTAGAGTAATTCATATTCTAGTTATTTAAATACATTTAAATTAAACTTTTAAAAGTTTGAATAAAACTTTTAAAAATAATACTATTTCCCCCTTTTTGTTTTTCAGATGCATTAATGTTTTATAATCTAGATTAATTGATAGCGAGATTGCATAGGCACTCAATCGCTATGATCTAAAAAGTATGAAATAAGAGAAAAGCGAAGAATGAGTGTAGAGTGAGAGCGATGATATAAAAACTGGGATGAGCGGAGAAAGAATAGAATAGGAAAAAGAATGAGCAATAGCAGACTCGCGATAGAATGTACGAATAGAAGAGGAAAAAGAGAACGAAGGAGAGAGAGAGAGATATCTAGTACACGTACACCCATGCACTGTTTGTCGCCGCAGCTTTCTGCCGTTTGTCAATTCCTCCTTTCGTTCGCCTATGCACATGCCTAATATACTGGTCTCTTTTAGAAAATCTTGATGCGCTCTGCTGTGCATCTCGAGGCTAGCATTCATCTCATAATTGCATCTCCTCCTCACACACCTATCCTTGCTCAAATGCTTTAGCCAGCTGATCTCCCGCCACAAAAGCCACGTGCTTTTTGTAACTAAAACCCAATGCTCATCTGAATACTTAAATAATTATGTCAAAGCTTTAGTCCACTTAAAGATTATAAGCCTAGACTAATTAAATATATATATTTCGATTTACTCTGAAATATATTGGAAACTAAAATTGTTTCTACAATTTGATGACCGTGCATCAAGTACTAAAAATTGATGAGCACATTTCCTTTCTCACGATAGGAGTAGAAAGAGGGGAGAAATAATTGCATTCTAAAAATCAGCAAATGGCGCAATAACCACATCAGCACTTGTGCAAATTCCTAAATCCTCCCTGCCATTATTACCTCTGTCCAATCATTAGTTCCTTAATCATCAAAAACCCCTACCATGCTCACCTCGCGATGAACTAGTCAAACAGATCAAGGCAAAATCAAATTCGCAGTTACTCGAGCAACCCGGTACTATCCGGAACTACTCGGACAGTAGGGAATATACTTTTCTCTACTTTTGCCCGTCTGCGGTCTAGATCGACAGTTCCTAGATCCTCGTTAGTTGATTGAACCCGTAAAACTCTTTCTAACGAAATTATTTATTTGGAATCGTGTCGGGCGGACGTAAAACACAAAAGTCTTCATCTGGACAAAAGCAATTATTTTATTTTGAATACATCAAAATTAAATTCATCTTCGGCGGGCCATTTAAAAGGTTCAATTCGTTGATTGTGAACGGTCGGTATACCTGTTTCACTAGTTGAGGGTAACTCGTAAACGATTATCTAGTGATAGACTCTTGGCAATCGCATCGAACGTGTATCAACGAAAATCTTCGGCGGACTATTTATAGTCCAAATCCAGTTTTTCGCGGTTTTTCTTCACCAAAATAAAACGGCACAAAGCAGCGAGAAATCGCAGAAAATTAATACTACCAAATCTCAAAACGGTAGTGATAATTTTCACAAAATATTTGAATTAGATTTAATAGGGAAATTTTAGCGGTGAAAAGAGCGAGTTTAAAAGCACTCGACCCTTTTCTGGTTGAAAGCCAACCGTTATATTTTCTTATCAAACCTAAAAGAAAAGTGGAAAAAGTGTGTGTGTGCATCACGCAAAGGACAAGGGTGGTTTCTTTTGGAAACCACAGATATATAAAATCAACTTTGGCCAGGATAACTGAGGACTTCAGCAACAGGAACGCACTCTCTTCCTTGCTCCTGCTCTCCAAAAATCCGGTAGGATTAAGAACCTAGGATTAAAATCTTAATTGTGGTAAGGTATAATTTATATTTCTAACTTGTCTCTCTCTTGATTCATATCCAAAATGTTCACCTCGGGTTATTCGCTTCTTTCTTTTTGGAATAAAACTGTCTTATTTATTCGAATAATTGATGCCTGACTTCATTTTATTCAAGGCACCTTTTCCCCTCTTCTTATTGTTCAAAATTAAAGGTGATCAACGTAAACGTGAAGAATACACTCTCAGTCCGAGAGTAGAAGACCAACGACCCCACATAATAATAAACGAATTAAATTAATATTAACATTAATCGAATTCGGCAGTTTGGATGACCTCAGCGTACCCATTTTATTGATAAATAAAGTATATTAAGAGTAATTGTTTTTACTTTTTATGAATTTTATTTAAATTAATAACACCCGTACGTAACAATTTCGCATACAAAACCAAGCAGAAAAAATTCTTTCACACAGAGGGTTGACAAATATAAATTGCTCAATTTAGTCGGAACATTTTGTGGGAGTAAACTACACCAAAGGAAGTTACGATTATACAAAAAATTACCAAATAGGTAGAATTGAAGCGGAAAATTCAGAAAGACATATATATGCCATGCGATAAAAAAATAAACTTTACGTATATTTGCATTTTCAAGAGAAATTAATTTATGAGGGTTAACGATCCTTGAGTGCATGTTATTATATTTCTAGAAAATAAAATTAATTTCGCGTACAAAACCAAGCAGAAAAAATTCATTCACACAGAGGGTTGAAAAATATAAATTGCTTAATTTAGTCGAATCATTTAATGAGGGAAAATACACCAAAACAAGTTACGATTATACAAGAAATATAACAGATAGGTTGCATTAAAGCGGAAAACTCTAAAAGAGATATATATACCATGCGATAGTAAAATAAACTTTACGTATATTTGCATTTTTAAGAGAAATTAATTTATGAGGGTTAACGATCCTTGAGTGCATGTTATTATATTTCTACAAAATAAAATTAATTTCGCTTACAGAACCATGCAGAAAAAATTCTTTCACTCAGAGGGTTGAAAAATATAAATTTCTTAATTTTGTCAAAACATTTTATGGGGGTAAACTAACCCAAAAGAAGTTACGATTATACAAGAAAATTACCAAATAGGTTGAATTGAAGCCGAAAATTATAAAAGAGATATAAATACCATGAGATAATAAAATAAACTTTACGTATATTTGCATTTTCATGAGAAATTAATTCATAAGAAGTAACCTCCCTTAAGTGCATATTATTATATTTCTACAAAATAAAATTAATTTCGCTTACAAAACCATGCAGAAAAAATTCTTTCACACAGAGGGTTGAAAAATATAAATTTCTTAATTTTGTCAAAACATTTTATGGGGGTAAACTAACCCAAAAGAAGTTACTATTATACAAGAAAATTACCAAATAGGTTGAATTGAAGCCTAAAATTATAAAAGAGATATAAATACCATGAGATAATAAAATAAACTTTACGTATATTTGCATTTTCAAGAGAAATTAATTTATGAGGGTTAACGATCCTTGAGTGCATGTTATTATATTTCTACAAAATAAAATTAATTTCGCTTACAGAACCATGCAGAAAAAATTCTTTCACTCAGAGGGTTGAAAAATATAAATTTCTAAATTTTGTCAAAACATTTCATGGGGGTAAACTAACCCAAAAGAAGTTACGATTATACAAGAAATATAACAGATAGGTTGCATTAAAGCGGAAAACTCTAAAAGAGATATATATACCATGCGATAGAAAAATAAACTTTACGTATATTTGCATTTTCAAGAGAAATTAATTTATGAGGGTTAACGATCCTTAAGTGCATGTTATTATATTTCTACAAAAAAAAATAAATTTCGCTTACAAAACCATGCAGAAAAAATTCTTTCACACAGACGGTTGAAAAATAGAAATTTATTAATTTAGTCGAAAAATTTTATGGGGGTAAACTACCCCAAAAATGTTACGATTATAAAAGAAAATTACCAATAGTTTGAATTGAAGCCGGAAAATTCCAAAAAGAGATATAAATACCAAGCGATAATAAAATAAACTTTACGTTTATTTGCCTTTTCATGGGAAATTAATTTTTGAGGGATAACCACCCTTAAGTGCATCTTATTATATTTCTACAAAATAAAATTAATTTCGCATACAAAACCAAGCAGAAATTTTTTATTCACACAGAGGGTTGAAAAATATAAATTGCTTAATATAGTCGAAACATTATTGTGGGGGTAAACTACCCCAAAGTAATTTACGATTATACAAGAAAATTACCAGATATATTGAATTGACGCTGAAAATTCTGAACGAAATATATATGCTATGCGATAATAAAATGAACTTTACGTATATTTGCATTTTCATGAGAAATTAATTTATGAGGGTTAACGATCCTTAAGTGCATGTTATTATATTTCTACAAAATAAATTTAATTTCGCTTACAAAACCATGCAGAAAAAATTGTTTCACACAGAGGGTTGAAAAATATAAATTTCTTAATTACTCAAAACATTTTATGGGGGTAAACTACCCCAAAAATGTTACGATTATAAAAGAAAATTACCAAATAGTTTGAATTGAAGCGGAAAATTCTAAGAGATATAAATACCATGCGATAATAAAATAAACTTTACGTTTATTTGCATTTTCATGAGAAATTAATTTATGAGGGATAACCACCCTTAAGTGCATCTTATTATATTTCTACAAAATAAAATTAATTTCGCATACAAAACCAAGCAGAAAAAATTCTTTCATACAGAGGGTTTAAAAATATAAACTGCTCACTTTAGTCGGAACATTTTATGGGGGTAAACTACACCGAAGGAAGTTACGATTATACAAGAAAATTACCAAATAGGTTGAATTGAAGCGGAAAATTCTAAAAGAGATATAAATACCATGAGATAATAAAATAAACTTTACGTGTATTTGCATTTTCAAGAGAAATTAATTTATGAGGGTTAACGATCCTTGAGTGCATGTTATTATATTTCTACAAAATAAAATTAATTTCGCTTACAATGATACACGCACTAGCGTATAATAGTCTTTTTAGTTTTTATTAACTGACCTTTGATTTGCTCATCTGCAGGGAAAAAGAACTGGGAAGTAATTTCATTAGTAGAAGATTAAATTTTTCCATTCAGTCACTAAGCATCAATGTTTACTTGGACGCCATATTCACCAACTCTATCTTTCTCTTTCTATCCTCCCATGTTTGTATCCTCCATCTTTTTCTACGGCGTCCAAGCGTCACCCGCCATCATTGATGCATAGAGAAGTTCTCGGTTACGGTAAGTTACCGTCACGGGCCGGCCAACCCGTTGTCATGCGCCTTGCCGTTACCAGAATTTCAATAAATAAATTCACAAGAACAAGTTAAAAATTAATTAACTTTTTAAATAGATTAAAACTTCCCAGATCTTCTACAATTTTTAGACATAAGTTAGACTCTTAAATTATTAATATTTAGAAATTGTTTGGATTTTCACACGTTTCCGTCTACGGCATTGGTGGGACCTTGGAAAATTAGTTTTAAGGATTAATTTAGTTTGTATAAATATTCATTAATTTTTTAAATCATTTCTATTATTTTTAAAGTATAAAGATATATTAATAAGGTTAATTAAGTTAGTTTAAGAATTGTTTGTAAATGTAGCATTTTCCCGAACGGGCCCATTGGATACGCATCGAGCGACTCAGGGGAAAGAAAAGCGCGTGCTTACCGAGGATTGGCTCAGCGGACCCAGTCTATCGGAAAGCACGATGCACGCGGCGCGGAGGGGATGCGCAAAGCGCCGGAGCGTCTCGATTGGCGCGTGGTGATGCCACTAAGTGCATCATGCCCACGCATCTCGAACACCCCCACGCTTGCGCCTACCCCCACGCACTTTCCCTTCGAGCCCTTCGGGTATAAAAAGGGGTCCCTTCGCTTGGAAAATCAGATCTAACGCTCCACTCACCACGAGCTAGATCCAATCTCGACAAATACACTCCACCAAATCAACCCTCAAGAAAAGCATGGTAAGCCATTATTATTTCTACCTAAACAAACATACCATTTTCTATACTAACGGAGGCGAGGCGAAGTAGCTTCTCGTCGCTTTCCGTTGAGAACAAGGCGAGGCATACCTCTCGTTGTTCTCCCTCTCTCTCTTTCTCTTGAACGGGGCGATGCATTCTTCTCGTCGTTCACTCTCTTTCACTCTCTCTTTCTCACTAGCGGAAGCGGGGCGAAGTAGCTTCTCGTCGCTTTCGTCGGGAACAAGGCGAGGCATACCTCTCGTTGTTCCCCCTCTCTCTCTTTTTACGTGAATGAGGCGAAGCATACTTCTCGTCATTCACTCTCTCTTTTCTCACTAGCGGAAGCGGGGCGAAGTAGCTTCTCGTCGTTTTCGTCGGGAACAAGGCGAGGCATACCTCTCGTTGTTCACCCTCTCTCTCTCTCCCTCTCTTTCTCTTTTCTCCGCTTTCCTCCCTTCCCATCACGACCATGGGCTAATCTGATCAATATTACAGGGTCGCAAGCATAATCAGCGGCGTAGTTTCGCGAGGGCTGCGGAGTACCACCAGCGGCCGAAGTTGCTGCAGCCAGGATACGCCACCGAGCCGGTTCGACCCGGTTACCAGAGAGATCCAGGGCAGATACGCGCCGTTTTGCCACATCAGACCAGGGTCTACGAAGCCCATCTTCTCCGCCGAGTCGCACTCACGGCACGAATTCCAGCCGTACTCCCGGTCCCTGATTGGGCCTCACGACCGTCATCCCCTGTCGACCCAGGGACGCCACTAGGGAGCTTCTCCCCTGAGCACGAGTCAGATATACGTGACTACGACGCTCATCGACCTCCCCCACGAAGGCCCCTGTCGTCAGGTGGAGATACGTACTTCTCGTACGTATCCAATATCGACTCACGGTCTAATCCCGCGACCCGGTCACGTACCCAGGAGGGGCCCTGGAAACCCGCCCGGATCGCCTCTCCCACGAAGGTGGTCGCACCAGTGATAAGGCCACGATCCATCTTTTCACCTCCCGGTACGCCCGTAAAACCTACCGCCTCGAGGAGGGATAAGCAGCCCACGACGCCGGATGACCTCCGCGCCATCTTCGAGGATGTTTTAGACATCCCGATCCTGCTTTCACCGATCGGATCGACACCCTCCCCGACCCTTCGACAGAGGGCGCACCCGTACAAACCAATGCGCGCCGAGCGAATTAAGCGTAAATTAAAAGAATTATTTTAGTAAGAGTCTGTAAACTAGTTGTTAGAAATAAATCCTCGATTTTACTTTGGAAAGACGCCTGTCTTCTTTTCTAACCTCTCCAACTTAGAAAATAACTAGAGCGAGGCGAGGAGTTCCTCTCGTCGCCCTCTCTCACACTACGACTGTCTCCCTCACTCCCATACCACGAAGAGAGGAACGACGACAACAAAACCATGCAGAAAAAATTCTTTCACACAGAGGGTTGAAAAATATAAATTTCTTAATTTTGTCAAAACATTTTATGGGGGTAAACTAACCGAAAGAAGTTACGATTAAACAATAAAATTACCAAATAGGTTGAATTGAAGCGGAAAATTCAGAAAGACATATATATGCCATGCGATAATAAAATAAACTTTACGTTTATTTGCATTTTCATGGGAAATTAATTTATGAGGGTTAACGATCCTTGAGTGCATGTTATTATATTTCTACAAAATAAAATTATTTTGGCTTACAGAACCATGCAGACAAAATTCTTTCACTCAGAGGGTTGAAAATTATAAATTTCTTAATTTTGTCAAAACATTTTATGGGGGTAAACTAACCCAAAAGAAGTTACGATTATACAAGAAAATTACCAAATAGGTTGAATTGAAGCCGAAAATTATAAAAGAGATATAAATACCATGAGATAATAAAATAAACTTTACGTATATTTGCATTTTCAAGAGAAATTAATTTATGAGGGTTAACGATCCTTGAGTGCATGTTATTATATTTCTACAAAATAAAATTAATTTCGCTTACAGAACCATGCAGAAAAAATTCTTTCACTCAGAGGGTTGAAAAATATAAATTTCTTAATTTTGTCAAAACATTTTATGGGGGTAAACTAACCCAAAAGAAGTTACGATTATACAAGAAAATTACCAAATAGGTTGAACTGAAGCGGAAAATTCTAAAAGAGATATAAATACAATGAGATAATAAAATAAACGTTACGTATATTTGCATTTTCAATAGAAATAAATTTATGAGGGTTAACGATCCATAATTGCATGTTATTATATTTCTACAAAAAAAATAAATTTATCTTAAAAAACCATGCAGAAAAAATTCTTTCACACAGAGGGTTGAAAAATATAAATTTCTTAATTTTGTCAAAACATTTTATGGGGGTAAACTAACCCAAAAGAAGTTCCGATTATACAAGAAAATTACCAAATAGGTTGAATTGAAGCGGAAAATTCAGAAAGACATATATATGCCATGCGATAATAAAATAAACTTTACGTCTATTTGCATTTTCATGGGAAATTAATTTATGAGGGTTAACGATCCTTGAGTGCATCTTATTATATTTCTACAAAATAAAATTAATTTCGCTTACAAAACCATGCAGAAAAAATTCTTTCACACAGAGGGTTGAAAAATAGAAATTTATTAATTTAGTCGAAAAATTTTATGGGGGTAAACTAACCCAAAAGAAGTTCCGATTATACAAGAAAATTACCAAATAGGTTGAATTGAAGCGGAAAATTCAGAAAGACATATATATGCCATGCGATAATAAAATAAACTTTACGTTTATTTGCATTTTCATGGGAAATTAATTTATGAGGGTTAACGATCCTTGAGTGCATGCTATTATATTTCTACAAAATAAAATTAATTTCGCTTTCAGAACCATGCAGACAAAATTCTTTCACTCAGAGGGTTGAAAAATATAAATTTCTTAATTTTGTCAAAACATTTTATGGGGGTAAACTAACCCAAAAGAAGTTACGATTATACAAGAAAATTACCAAATAGGTTGAATTGAAGCCGAAAATTATAAAAGAGATATAAATACCATGAGATAATAAAATAAACTTTACGTATATTTGCATTTTCATTAGAAATTAATTCATAAGAAGTAACCTCCCTTAAGTGCATATTATTATATTTCTACAAAATAAAATTAATTTCGCTTACAAAACCATGCAGAAAAAATTCTTTCACACAGAGGGTTGAAAAATATAAATTTCTTAATTTTGTCAAAACATTTTATGGGGGTAAACTAACCCAAAAGAAGTTACGATTATACAAGAAAATTACCAAATAGGTTGAATTGAAGCGGAAAATTATAAAATAGATATAAATACCATGAGATAATAAAATAAACTTTAAGTATATTTGCATTTTCAAGAGAAATTAATTTATGAGGGTTAACGATCCTTGAGTGCATGTTATTATATTTCTACAAAATAAAATTAATTTCGCGTACAAAACCAAGCAGAAAAAATTCATTCACACAGAGGGTTGAAAAATATAAATTGCTTAATTTAGTCGAATCATTTTATGAGGGAAAATACACCAAAACAAGTTACGATTATACAAGAAATATAACAGATAGGTTGCATTAAAGCGGAAAACTCTAAAAGAGATATATATACCATGCGATAGAAAAATAAACTTTACGTATATTTGCATTTTCAAGAGAAATTAATTTATGAGGGTTAACGATCCTTAAGTGCATGTTATTATATTTCTACAAAAAAAAATAAATTTCGCTTACAAAACCATGCAGAAAAAATTCTTTCACACAGACGGTTGAAAAATAGAAATTTATTAATTTAGTCGAAAAATTTTATGGGGGTAAACTACCCCAAAAATGTTACGATTATAAAAGAAAATTACCAATAGTTTGAATTGAAGCCGGAAAATTCCAAAAAGAGATATAAATACCAAGCGATAATAAAATAAACTTTACGTTTATTTGCATTTTCATGGGAAATTAATTATTAAGGGGTAACTACCCTTAAGTGCATCTTATTATATTTCTAGAAAATAAAATTAATTTCGCACACAAAACCAAGCAGAAAAAATTCTTTCATACAGAGGGTTTAAAAATATAAATTGCTCAATTTAGTCGGAACATTTTATGGGGGTAAACTAAACCAAAGGAAGTTACGATTATACAAGAAAATTACCAAATAGGTTGAACTGAAGCGGAAAATTCTAAAAGAGATATAAATACAATGAGATAATAAAATATACTTTACGTTTATTTGCATTTTCATGGGAAATTAATTTTTAAGGGATAATTACCCTTAAGTGCATCTTATTATATTTCTACAAAATAAAATTAATTTCGCACACAAAACCAAGCAGAAAAAATTCTTTCATACAGAGGGTTTAAAAATATAAATTGCTCAATTTAGTCGGAACATTTTATGGGGGTAAACTAAACCAAAGGAAGTTACGATTATACAAGAAAATTACCAAATAGGTTGAACTGAAGCAGAAAATTCTAAAAGAGATATAAATACCATGAGATAATAAAATAAACTTTACGTATATTTGCATTTTCAAGAGAAATTAATTTATGAGGGTTAACGATCCTTAAGTGCATGTTATTATATTTCTACAAAAAAAAATAAATTTCGCTTACAAAACCATGCAGAAAAAATTCTTTCACACAGAGGGTTGAAAAATATAAATTTCTTAATTTTGTCAAAACATTTTATGGGGGTAAACTAACCCAAAAGAAGTTACGATTATACAAGAAAATTACCAAATAGGTTGAATTGAAGCGGAAAATTATAAAATAGATATAAATACCATGAGATAATAAAATAAACTTTACGTATATTTGCATTTTCAAGAGAAATTAATTTATGAGGGTTAACGATCCTTGAGTGCATGTTATTATATTTCTACAAAATAAAATTAATTTCGCGTACAAAACCAAGCAGAAAAAATTCATTCACACAGAGGGTTGAAAAATATAAATTGCTTAATTTAGTCGAATCATTTTATGAGGGAAAATACACCAAAACAAGTTACGATTATACAAGAAATATAACAGATAGGTTGCATTAAAGCGGAAAACTCTAAAAGAGATATATATACCATGCGATAGTAAAATAAACGTTACGTATATTTGCATTTTCAAGAGAAATTAATTTATGAGGGTTAACGATCCTTAAGTGCATGTTATTATATTTCTACAAAAAAAAATAAATTTCGCTTACAAAACCATGCAGAAAAAATTCTTTCACACAGACGGTTGAAAAATAGAAATTTATTAATTTAGTCGAAAAATTTTATGGGGGTAAACTACCCCAAAAATGTTACGATTATAAAAGAAAATTACCAATAGTTTGAATTGAAGCCGGAAAATTCCAAAAAGAGATATAAATACCAAGCGATAATAAAATAAACTTTACGTTTATTTGCCTTTTCATGGGAAATTAATTTTTGAGGGATAACCACCCTTAAGTGCATCTTATTATATTTCTACAAAATAAAATTAATTTCGCACACAAAACCAAGCAGAAAAAATTCTTTCATACAGAGGGTTTAAAAATATAAATTGCTCAATTTAGTCGGAACATTTTATGGGGGTAAACTAAACCAAAGGAAGTTACGATTATACAAGAAAATTACCAAATAGGTTGAACTGAAGCGGAAAATTCTAAAAGAGATATAAATACAATGAGATAATAAAATAAACTTTACGTATATTTGCATTTTCAAGAGAAATTAATTTATGAGGGTTAACGATCCTTAAGTGCATCTTATTATATTTCTACAAAATAAAGTAAATTTCGCTTACAAAACCATGCAGAAAACATTCTTTCACAGAGAGGGTTGAAAAATATAAATTTCTTAATTTAGTCGAAACATTATATGGGGGTAAACTAACCCAAAAGAAGTTACGATCACACAAGAAAATTACTAAGTAGGTTAAATTGAAGCCGAAAATTATAAAAGAGATATAAATACCATGAGATAATAAAATAAACTTTAAGTATATTTGCATTTTCAAGAGAAATTAATTTATGAGGGTTAACGATCCTTGAGTGCATGTTATTATATTTCTACAAAATAAAATTAATTTCGCGTACAAAACCAAGCAGAAAAAATTCATTCACACAGAGGGTTGAAAAATAGAAATTTATTAATTTAGTCGAAAAATTTTATGGAGGTAAACTACCCCAAAAATGTTACGATTATAAAAGAAAATTACCAATAGTTTGAATTGAAGCCGGAAAATTCCAAAAAGAGATATAAATACCATGCGATAATAAAATAAACTTTACGTTTATTTGCATTTTCATGGGAAATTAATTTTTAAGGGATAACTACCCTTAAGTGCATCTTATTATATTTCTACAAAATAAAATTTATTTCGCACACAAAACCAAGCAGAAAAAATTCTTTCATACAGAGGGTTTAAAAATATAAATTGCTCAATTTAGTCGGAACATTTTATGGGGGTAAACTAAACCAAAGGAAGTTACGATTATACAAGAAAATTACCAAATAGGTTGAACTGAAGCGGAAAATTCTAAAAGAGATATAAATACAATGAGATAATAAAATAAACTTTACGTATATTTGCATTTTCAAGAGAAATTAATTTATGAGGGTTAACGATCCTTAAGTGCATGTTATTATATTTCTACAAAATAAAATTAAATTCACGTACAAAACAATGCAGAAAAAATTCTTTCACACAGAGGGTTGAAAAATGTAAATTTCTTAATTTAGTCAAAACATTTTATGGGGGTAAACTAACCCAAAAGAAGTTACGATTATACAAGAAAATTACCAAATAGGTTGAATTGAAGCCGAAAATTATAAAAGAGATATAAATACCATGAGATAATAAAATAAACTTTACGTATATTTGCATTTTCATGAGAAATTAATTCATAAGAAGTAACCTCCCTTAAGTGCATATTATTATATTTCTACAAAATAAAATTAATTTCGCTTACAAAACCATGCAGAAAAAATTCTTTCACACAGAGGGTTGAAAAATATAAATTTCTTAATTTTGTCAAAACATTTTATGGGGGTAAACTAACCCAAAAGAAGTTACGATTATACAAGAAAATTACCAAATAGGTTGAATTGAAGCGGAAAATTATAAAATAGATATAAATACCATGAGATAATAAAATAAACTTTACGTATATTTGCATTTTCAAGAGAAATTAATTTATGAGGGTTAACGATCCTTGAGTGCATGTTATTATATTTCTACAAAATAAAATTAATTTCGCGTACAAAACCAAGCAGAAAAAATTCATTCACACAGAGGGTTGAAAAATAGAAATTTATTAATTTAGTCGAAAAATTTTATGGGGGTAAACTACCCCAAAAATGTTACGATTATAAAAGAAAATTACCAATAGTTTGAATTGAAGCCGGAAAATTCCAAAAAGAGATATAAATACCAAGCGATAATAAAATAAACTTAAAGTTTATTTGCATTTTCATGGGAAATTAATTTTTAAGGGATAACTACCCTTAAGTGCATCTTATTATATTTCTACAAAATAAAATTAATTTCGCACACAAAACCAAGCAGAAAAAAATTCTTTCATACAGAGGGTTTAAAAATATAAATTGCTCAATTTAGTCGGAACATTTTATGGGGGTAAACTAAACCAAAGGAAGTTACGATTATACAAGAAAATTACCAAATAGGTTGAACTGAAGCGGAAAATTCTAAAAGAGATATAAATACAATGAGATAATAAAATAAACTTTACGTTTATTTGCATTTTCATGGGAAATTAATTTTTAAGGGATAACTACCCTTAAGTGCATCTTATTATATTTCTACAAAATAAAATTAATTTCGCACACAAAACCAAGCAGAAAAAATTCTTTCATACAGAGGGTTTAAAAATATAAATTGCTCAATTTATTCGGAACATTTTATGGGGGTAAACTAAACCAAAGGAAGTTACGATTATACAAGAAAATTACCAAATAGGTTGAACTGAATCGGAAAATTCTAAAAGAGATATAAATACAATGAGATAATAAAATAAACTTTAAGTATATTTGCATTTTCAAGAGAAATTAATTTATGAGGGTTAACGATCCTTAAGTGCATGTTACTATATTTCTACAAAATAAAATTAATTTCGCTTACAAAACCATGCAGAAAAAATTCTTTCACACAGAGGGTTGAAAAATATAAATATCTTAACTTAGTCAAAACATTTTATGGGGGTAAACTACCCCAAAAATGTTATGATTATAAAAGAAAATTACCAAATAGTTTGAATTGAAGCCGGAAAATTCCAAAAAGAGATATAAGTACCATGCGATAATAAAATAAAATTTACGTTTATTTGCATTTTCATGGGAAATTAATTTATGGGGGATAACCACCCTTAAGTGCATCTTATTATATTTCTACAAAATAAAATTAATTTCGCACACAAAACCAAGCAGAAAAAATTCTTTCATACAGAGGGTTTAAAAATATAAACTGCTCACTTTAGTCGGAACATTTTATGGGGGTAAACTACACCAAAGGAAGTTACGATTATACAAGAAAATTACCAAATAGGTTGAATTGAAGCCTAAAATTATAAAAGAGATATAAATACCATGAGATAATAAAATAAACTTTACGTATATTTGCATTTTCAAGAGAAATTAATTTATGAGGGTTAACGATCCTTGAGTGCATGTTATTATATTTCTACAAAATAAAATTAATTTCGCTTACAGAACCATGCAGAAAAAATTCTTTCACTCAGAGGGTTGAAAAATATAAATTTCTTAATTTTGTCAAAACATTTTATGGGGGTAAACTAACCCAAAAGAAGTTACGATTATACAAGAAAATTACCAAATAGGTTGAATTGAAGCGGAAAATTATAAAATAGATATAAATACCATGAGATAATAAAATAAACTTTAAGTATATTTGCATTTTCAAGAGAAATTAATTTATGAGGGTTAACGATCCTTGAGTGCATGTTATTATATTTCTACAAAATAAAATTAATTTCGCGTACAAAACCAAGCAGAAAAAATTCATTCACACAGAGGGTTGAAAAATATAAATTGCTTAATTTAGTCGAATCATTTTATGAGGGAAAATACACCAAAACAAGTTACGATTATACAAGAAATATAACAGATAGGTTGCATTAAAGCGGAAAACTCTAAAAGAGATATATATACCATGCGATAGTAAAATAAACGTTACGTATATTTGCATTTTCAAGAGAAATTAATTTATGAGGGTTAACGATCCTTAAGTGCATGTTATTATATTTCTACAAAAAAAAATAAATTTCGCTTACAAAACCATGCAGAAAAAATTCTTTCACACAGAGGGTTGAAAAATAGAAATTTATTAATTTAGTCGAAAAATTTTATGGGGGTAAACTAACCCAAAAATGTTACGATTATAAAAGAAAATTACCAATAGTTTGAATTGAAGCCGGAAAATTCCAAAAAGAGATATAAATACCATGCGATAATAAAATAAACTTTACGTCTATTTGCATTTTCATGGGAAATTAATTTATGAGGGTTAACGATCCTTGAGTGCATCTTATTATATTTCTACAAAATAAAATTAATTTCGCACACAAAACCAAGCAGAAAAATTCTTTCACTCAGAGGGTTGAAAAATATAAACTGCTTACTTTTGTCGGAACATTTTATGGGGGTAAACTACACCAAAGGAAGTTACGATTATACAAAAAAAATTACCAAATAGGTTGAATTGAAGCGGAAAATTATAAAATAGATATAAATACCATGAGATAATAAAATAAACTTTAAGTATATTTGCATTTTCAAGAGAAATTAATTTATGAGGGTTAACGATCCTTGAGTGCATGTTATTATATTTCTACAAAATAAAATTAATTTCGCGTACAAAACCAAGCAGAAAAAATTCATTCACACAGAGGGTTGAAAAATATAAATTGCTTAATTTAGTCGAATCATTTTATGAGGGAAAATACACCAAAACAAGTTACGATTATACAAGAAATATAACAGATAGGTTGCATTAAAGCGGAAAACTCTAAAAGAGATATATATACCATGCGATAGAAAAATAAACTTTACGTATATTTGCATTTTCAAGAGAAATTAATTTATGAGGGTTAACGATCCTTAAGTGCATGTTATTATATTTCTACAAAAAAAAATAAATTTCGCTTACAAAACCATGCAGAAAAAATTGTTTCACACAGAGGGTTGAAAAATATAAATTTCTTAATTTAGTCAAAACATTTTATGGGGGTAAACTACCCCAAAAATGTTACGATTATAAAAGAAAATTACCAAATAGTTTGAATTGAAGCTGAAAATTCTGGAAGAAATATATATGCCATGCGATAATAAAATGAACTTTACGTATATTTGCATTTTCATGACAAATTAATTTATGAGGGTTAACGATCCTTAAGTGCATGTTATTATATTTCTACAAAAAAAAAATAATTTCGCTTACAAAACCATGCAGAAAAAATTCTTTCACTCAGAGGGTTGATAAATATAAATTTCTTAATTTTGTCAAAACATTTTATGGGGGTAAACTACCCCAAAAGATTTTACGATTATACAAGAAAATTACCAAATAGTTTGAATTGAAGCGGAAAATTCTAAAAGAGATATATATACCATGCGATAATAAAACAAACTTTACGTATATTTGCATCTTCATGGGAAATTAATTTATGAGGGTTAACGATCCTTGAGTGCATCTTATTATATTTCTACAAAATAAAATTAATTTCGCACACAAAACCAAGCAGAAAAATTCTTTCACTCAGAGGGTTGAAAAATATAAATTTCTTAATTTTGTCAAAACATTTTATGGGTGTAAACTACCCCAAAAGAAGTTACGATTATACAAGAAGATTACCAAATAGTTTGAATTGAAGCGGGAAATTCTAAAAGAGATATAAATACCATGCGATAATAAAATAAACTTTACGTTTATTTGCATTTTCATGGCAAATTAAGTGATAAGGGGGAACCACCCTTTGTGCAAGTTATTATATATATACAAAATAAAATTAATTTCGCTTACGGAACCATGCAGAAAAAATTCTTTCACACAGAGGGTTGAAAAATATAAATTTCTTAATTTAGTCAAAACATTTTATGGGGGTAAACTACCCCAAAAATGTTACGATTATAAAAGAAAATTACCAAATAGTTTGAATTGAAGCGGGAAATTCTAAAAGAGATATAAATACCATGCGATAATAAAATAAACTTTACGTTTATTTGCATTTTCATGGCAAATTAATTTATGAGGGTTAACGATCCTTGAGTGCATGTTATTATATATCTACAAAATAAAATTAATTTCGCTTACGGAACCATGCAGAAAAAATTCTTTCACACAGAGGGTTGAAAAATATAAATTTCTTAATTTAGTCAAAACATTTTATGGGGGTAAACTACCCCAAAAGAAGTTTCGATTATACAAGAAAATAACAAGATGGGTTGAATTGAAGCTGAAAATTCTGGAAGAAATATATATGCCATGCGATAATAAAATGAACTTTACGTATATTTGCATTTTCATGACAAATTAATTTATGAGGGGTAACCGCCCTCAAGTGCATGTTATTATATTTCTACAAAATAAAATTAATTTCGCTTACAAAACCATGCAGAAAAAATTCTTTCACTCAGAGGGTTGATAAATATAAATTTCTTAATTTTGTCAAAACATTTTATGGGGGTAAACTACCCCAAAAGATTTTACGATTATACAAGAAAATTACCAAATAGTTTGAATTGAAGCGGAAAATTCTAAAAGAGATATATATACCATGCGATAATAAAACAAACTTTACGTATATTTGCATCTTCATGGGAAATTAATTTATGAGGGTTAACGATCCTTGAGTGCATGTTATTATATTTCTACAAAATAAAATTAATTTCGCTTACAAAACCATGCAGAAAAATTTTTTCACTCAGAGGGTTGAAAAATATAAATTTCTTAATTTTGTCAAAACATTTTATGGGTGTAAACTACCCCAAAAGAAGTTACGATTATACAAGAAGATTACCAAATAGTTTGAATTGAAGCGGGAAATTCTAAAAGAGATATATATACCATGCGATAATAAAATAAACTTTACGTATATTTGCATCTTCATGGGAAATTAAGTGATAAGGGGGAACCACCCTTTGTGCAAGTTATTATATTTCTACAAAATAAAATTAATTTCGCGTACAAAACCAAGCGGAGAAAATCTGCCCGCTTCGCGGGCACATTCTCATCGCGCGCTTCGCTCGCAAGTTCGAGCGCACCTAGGGCGCGCAATTTGATAGTCGCGCTTCGCGCTCCGTTCTTCCTGGACCTCGCGCTTCGCGCTCGGTCTTGTACTCTTCGCATACGTTTAAGTTTATTTCTTATAATTTAATACTGAAGCTCAAACCAATTTAATGATATTAAAGATGATGTAAATTAGTCATTTTCTCAAATTCACTAAGTTTCTTTTTCAGTTTAAGTGAAATAGGAAATTCAATTTACTTAAGGCTATATCGGCCTTAAGGAACACATTCTCATCATGACACTCGCGCTTCGCGCTCGATTTTCTGTATGCATTTTTGTAACTTTTTAATAAATTACATGATTATTGATAAATTTATTTTCTTCCAAATATCTCAAAAAGGAAAAACAATCGTAGACTTTATTTAAGGAAACAATTTTGCACAACAACGCTTATTTTGTACCTCATATATTTTGGTGAAAAAAATCGAATTTTTTCAATATTAAAAATCAAAAAATTAAAATATACATCCTGTCGAGAAATTTCTCTATAAGAATGTGTAGACCTTATTTAGCGAAACAATTTTTCATACAGAAGTTTTTTTTTATCTTACATATTTTGTCTAAAAAATGGAATTTTTGAATTTTAATCGTATTTTTTGCAATTAAAACGAAAAATATATCTTTTGTCAGAAACTGTTTCAGACAAAATTTGTAGATCTATTTGAAACAAACAACTTTGTATTCTTACGTTTGTTTCGTATTTCACATATTATTGTTAAAAAATTGAATTTTGGATTTTCAATGGTTTTTTTTAAATTAATAAGAAAAATATGCATCTTATGAAAAAAGGTTACGATTCAAATTTGTAGGTCTTTATTTATTTAATAATATTGTATTATAACGTTTTTTCGTATCTCGTATAATTTAACTGGAAAATGAAATTTTGATATTGACTTTTTTCAAGTTTTAATATACTGTAACATTTATAATTTTGATTTAATCAAAAAATGTTATCAGGATAATTTTTAGAGATTTATGAGCACTATCGAAAACCAGTATTGAAATTTTTTTTTTTTTAAATCATTTTCAAAAACACAAAAGTAGTGCTCAAACCCTCAATTTTGATTGGATGTGGCTGGTTAACGAACTTGTCCTTACTTTTTCGGCTCCGATAAAGTGTACCAAAGCTCAATTCAATCTGATAATTCTGTCGAGAGTTATGCTGCACACGACCTACAGACAGACAGACAGACAGACACTTTCGTAAAAACCCTTTTTTCTGACTCAGGGGGTCTGAAAACGTAAAGATTTGATGAAAATATCGAAAGTCATTTTTCAGATAGAGCCAATACCTTCTCATCCATGATGAGAATGTAAAAATTCTTTTACACAGAGGGTTGAAAAATATAAATTATTCAATTTAGGTGAAACATTTTATGGGGGTAAGCTACCCCAAAAGAAGTTACGATTATACAATAAAATCACCAAATACGTGCAATTGGAGCTGAAAATTCTAAAAGAAATATATATGCCATGCGATAATGAAATAAACTTTACGCGTATTTGCATTTTCATGAGAAATTAATTTATGAGGGGTAACCACACTTAAGTGCATGTTATTATATTTCTATAAAATAAAATTAATTTCGCGTAAAAAACCGAAGGAAAAAATTCTTTCACACAAGCATTGAAAGATATAAATTGCTTAATTTGGTCGAATCATTTTATGATTGTAAACTACCCCAAAATAAGTTACGATTATACAAGCAATATACCAGATAGGTTGAATTGAAGCGGAAAATTCTAAAAGAGATATATATACCATGCGATAATAAAATAAAATTTACGTATATTTGCATTTGTATGAGAAATTTATTTATGAGGGGTAACCACCCTTAAGTGCATGTTATTATATTTCTAAAAAATAAAATTTATTTCGCTTACAAAACCATGCAGAAAAAATTCTTTCACACAGAGGGTTGAAAAATATAAATTGCTCAATTTAGTCGGAACATTTTATGGGGGTAAACTACACCAAAGGAAGTTACGATTATACAAGAAAATTACCAAATATGTTGAATTGTAGCGGAAAATTCTGAAAGACGTATATATGCCATGCGATAATAAAATAAACTTTACGTATATTTGCATTTTCATGAGAAATTAATTCATAAGAAGTAACCACCCTCAAGAGCATGTTATTATATTTCTACAAAATAAAATTAATTTCGCGTACAAAACCAAGCAGAAGAAATTCATTCACACAGAGGGTTGAAAAATATAAATCGCTCAATTTAGTTGAACCATTTGGTGGGGGTAAACTACCCCAAATGAAGTTACGATTATACAGGAAAATTACCAAATTGGTTGAATTGAAGCGGAAAATTCTGAAATACATATATATGCCATGAGATAATAAAATAGACTTTATGTATATTTGCATTTTCATGAGAAATTAATTTATGAGGGTTAAGAATCCTTAAGTGTATGTTATTATATGTCTACAAAATAATATTAATTACGCATACAAAACCAAGCAGAAAAAATTCTTTCACACAGAGGTTTGAAAAATATAAATTGCTCAATTTAGTCGGAACATTTTATGGAGGTAAACTACACCAAAGGAAGTTACGATTATACAAGAAAATTACTAAATAGGTTGAATTGAAGCGGAAAATTCTGAAAGACATATATATGCCATGCGATAATAAAATAAACTTTACGTATATTTGCATTTTCATGAGAAATTAATTTATGAGGGTTGTCAATCCTTAAGTGCATGTCATTATATTTATACAAAATAAAATTAATTTCGCTTACAAAACCAATCAGAAAAAATTCTTTCAGACAGAGGGTTGAAAAATATAAATTACTCAATTTAGGTATTTTCATGAGAATTTGATTTATAAGGGGTAACCACCTTCATGAACACTTTCTTATGCTTCTATGAATTAAAAATCTCTATATTATACATATAGTTTATATTTGTAGAAATACATAAATTACATGCTTGACTCATGCAGAAGGTTAAACTGATTAAGCTGCTATTTATCTCGACTTACGTATCTTTACGAATGTATTGAAAGGTATATGAGGTTTAATGCATTTGTTTTTCAAGAGCAAGTTTTACTTTTAGTATGCGAACTTTTGTGAAGACTGCGAATAATCGTTCAGTGTTGCTTTCATCGTTCCCGAGTTGTGAAACATATCAGTGAACAGTTTATCTAGTCTTGTAAGCATGCCTATATGTAAATCCCTTAAATGTAATACATCTTTTGTTATTTGCATTCCAAACCATGAACATACCTGACAGTGAACTTAATGATGCAGAACGGCAACTGACTGATCATTTCAATGAAACACTAATTTTGGCTATGAATAAGTTCAATGGCGTTGAGATTGTTGAAGAAAACACGTTAGACTTTTCAGAACCATATAAAGACTGGGAGTCTTCCGCTGTGGAAGATACCTATTCAGAGTGGACTCCTAAACTTTATTCTAAATCAGATGACGCTGTTTGTTCGAGAGATGATGAAAATGATGACTTCGATTATAAACAAAGAGCAGTGGAGTTTTGGGGAAGCGGAATTTAAAAAAGCAATCGTGAGTTAAGTGCTGTTTAACGTCGGTTCAGAAAAGTAACATCAGTACGTCAATTGAGGCGATTGGACAGGACAAGTAAATAAATGGGGTGCATACATGGAAAAGTTGCGTCGTATTCCGGAGTAGACATTGAACAATTTCAAAAGTGCAATTAATGCTGGTATGATAATTCACGATGTAGACCTACAGAAATGAGGTCTACATGCTAAAAATAGGCTTGGTTTTGAAGACACACGATTTAAAGCATCTGACTGGTGGGTGTGGAAGTTTAAACGAACTCACCGAATAACATCCAGAAAACTCAATATATTCATCACCAGAATAACATTAGAAGATAAGGAAATATTAAAAGCAAATGCGGAGAATTTTGTGAATGAAGTGAAGCCGTACATTACTCAATATGGGAGATAGAATGTTTATGACTCGTATCAAAGTGGATTCCAGTTAGATATGCATTCTGGGAGAACATTGGCAATTGAAGGTACACGGCAAGTCGAATGTGTCGTACCTGCATCCAAATCTGAAAAACTTACTTCTGGTAAATTTGTTTATTTTTAGTAATTTTTGGTCATAAAATAAATTTATTACAGTCTTTAAATTTTTTAAATTATTTTATCTGCAGAACATTTTCAGAGCTGGTTGGAAAATATTTTTTTTCCCGAAGTTAGGGCCGACAAGCATGTTGCTCATAGATTCTTGGACTGGGCACTGCCCAGAAGTTGTACGGCAAGCAACGCCTGCGGGAAAGAATGTTATTCCTATGATTATACTAAAAGGCACTACTGAAAAAGTTCAGCCCCTTGACGTCTACGGATTTCGCAAATGGAAAAATTATCTGTGACATTTTTCAGATTCAGTTATACTCTAAGACTATGCTTTAAATCTGCAAATGCGAAATAATATTATAAAATTACAGTCTTTAGTAGATAACCAATTATCTTCACCAAGGTATCACAGTCTTTTCAAGTACTCCTGGTTCAAACGTGGTTACGTTGCAGAGAAACCAGCAGAATTTGAGAATCTGGTAGACTCTTCCTTCACAAAATTTTCTAATGCATAATGTGAAATTTCAGAACGTCAAAATGTAGCCGCTATTAGATGTTCGTGGTGCAAAAAATCTTTGTGTTTTAAACATTTCTTTGAAAAGCATCACTACCGTACCACCCCCGATAGCAATGTCGTAGGCAACATTTGTCAATAATACATCCATCGGATTTACCGAAATTTATACATAATTGACTTAAGATGCGACCGCAAAACGCTAAGATTTTCCGCGCATTCAAAATGAGCCTACTGACAGAGCAAAATCTGCAGTATAACAGATCATTCGTATTGAGACCTTCCATTCCCTTACTGCCTCTCCACTACAGCAGCATAGTGTATGCATCAAATGTAGCATTCTGAAAGATGCATTTAGGCTGCTTTTTTACACCACGCCATTATAAGGCGACACAGCATATGATGCTCAAATAAATGTGTCACTACTCATGACTGTAAAATAACAGGTGGGAATATTTATTGGGTTGGTATAGAATATATTTGGCCAACAAGTTGATCACACCAATGCAAATTTATTTTCAGGCTACTTAGCGAAGTTAAAAATTAACATTGAGTACTGATTACACAAAAATTATTAACATTAATGCAAAATCCTAAACTTCGTTTTATTCAGTAATAAGGAAACGAACCTCAAGTGCCTCACTGACATCACGAACCAAACAAGCAAAAATTCTCGAGTTATTGATTTTCTGATGAAAATGATCGGAACACAGAAAAATGTTGTGAAAAACCAAAAGAAGTAGAATAATATTCTAAAATGAAAGCAATTTATCCGAATAACACTTGGCACGTGATACAATACAACCTAACATTCAACGAAATAGAGGTACACTCGAGATTCCCTGTAACAAGGCCTCCATTTTACGAGCGCGTCACGCCTCCACATAACGAGCAGAAGATCGACCCCTCTTCCCCCACTACTACGGAATGAAGCGCGCTCGAATTTGAAACGTTGTATTTTTTGCAAATTTCCCAATTTTTCATCCCGTTTTCCAAATTTTTCAAAATTTCCATTATTTTATTAATCGTCAAGACTTTTCTTTTTTTCTGGAAATATTCGAAAATACACCTGATAAGCAAAAGATATTTTTATTTGGCGAATATAAATGGCCTTTCCGGTGTTGTACAGTTGTTATTAAAATTGTCGACGTTTCGACCAAATTTTTGGTCCTTATCAAGACTAAAATGAATTCAATATTTAAAGAATTTGAAAATCTTTCTGTGGAAAAAATGACGCTTTCGACTGCGCTGGGATTCGAGCCCAGGTCTTTCGATTGCCGGTCGACTGCTCTAACCACTGAGCTACACAGGCGTCCGACATCTCTTTCTCCTATATAAGAGTTTGAAATTGTCTACGAGGACACCTGTCGACAACGTATCCTATCTGATACGCGACTAGTGATCCTCCGATAATGTAGGCAGTGACAAAAATTTCAAACTCAACTAATTAATTTTAACTAAAATGAATATTGTACATAATAATTACATATAAAATTAACATAATAGTTACAAATAAAAATTAAAATTGAAATGAGAAAAGAAATACATACCAGTTACAACATTTTAAATAAATTTCTTGTTGACAAAAGATTTGTTGAATGTCATTTTTGTAGTTAATATGTTTGATAATAATTAAAATCCATGTTAAGATTTAAAATACATAAAAAATCCAGCTGTGTTGATGCAAACAGTTGTGTTGTATAGGAATTTTATGTTGAAATTCATTTAAAAGAATAAAGTAAACTTTGCTTGTCAATAGAAAATTTGATGTTAAAACGATTGAAGTGTGACCTGTAATATAAAATTAATGTACGAAGTGTTTGTTTTGTATCCAAAAGAAAACCATTATGAGAACAATACTTACAAGTTCTTCCATGGATAAAAACTCTTAGATTTTGTTAAAAACAAAATCCTTATTTAAAGAATACGTTACATGTTTGGTGTTTATCTAACTACAATGATGAAGTAGCAAATGTATGGGCGTGTTCTAAGCAATCTCAAAAATAGTGACAACGCGGTAAATTTGAAAATTTAAATGAAAATATTTTATTTAAAAGATTGTATTTCTTTTGAAAGTTAAAGGATAAGATAATATTTAATTTTTATTAGTAATATAAATTAGACTAGATGAAAATAAAGTTGAAAATAGAAAAATCACTTTTTAATACTTTTGATAATATTATAGTAAATTGCACTAAGATATCTGTTTTGAAGTTAACACAATCATTATCTTTTTGAATATAGATCATTTCTAACATTAGTCGTTTTTTAAAATTATTTTCAAAATCTAAAATTTTTGTATTTTTAAAATCAAAGGAATGTTTATTGGTAATAGCATGTTCTGCAAGTGCAGTTTTATTTTCTTTATTTTTAATAGATCTAGCGTGTTCAAGTAGTCTGTTATGTAAAAAACGACATGTTTGTCCAATTGTTTTTTTATTACATTGGATGCAATTAATTTCATAAATAATGTTGTATTTGAATTTTGTTTGAGTTTTATCTTTAAGTGTTGGAAAAATTTTTTTTTGGAACGTATTTTCAATTGTGAAAATTATTTGCATATTATATGTTTTAAAGATTCTGCATAGTTGTTCTTGAAAATTTTGAATGTAGGGGAAAATTATGATTTTTCTATTTTCATGATTATCTATGTCGTAATTTTTATTCATGGAAAAAGTTTTTTGTTCTTTGGAAATTATTTCTCTGTAGCGTTGAAAAATCTTTTCATTTAAAAGTTGCAAAGGGTAGCCATTCTTCAGCAAGACAGAATATCGGAATATCGGTAGCTATGACGTAACTTTATTTGCTGCTGAAGAAACTTTCGATTTCTTTGCAATTACTCTTTCCCCAGTGGAATAAAGCTTGAAGGGTGAGTATGTAAAGTTTTGAAGAACGTTGTAAGCTAGAACGAGCTGCAAATCTCTTTATATTCACCCCTATGCCATCACACGCACCCTTGCCATGATCTGTAGTTTTGGGTAGTTCGCGAACGAAGTAGGTGGGAAGAGCGCTCCTTTAGGTGAACTATGCGAACTAGTTCGTCGATGATCTCGCTCTTAGTTCTTTTTATATTTATTTTTCTGGCATCCGCTCTATTATGGAGTGGCGCTTCATGACCAACCGAATGATTTGCTTCTTCTCTCAGACTAATATTATATATCTATTCGCGTAATAACTCGAGCCAATTACAAGTCAATAATATTTTAATAAAATTCGAGCAGGCCGGTGCATCGACCATGTATGTGTATGTGTTAGTAGAGTAATTTATCATCCGGCGAGTGAACTAAAAAGACAGATGGCGCTCCGATCAGGTGGTCTGACTTTCCCATTCAAATGCATTGCAAAAATGATAAAAATCAATTGAAAATCATTATTTCGATCAGTAATAAAAAGTTAACAGTTATATAAATACGAGAATAAGGTTCATACTGATTATTAATTTCAAAAAAATAAAGAAAATAAATAATTCATAATTGAAAAGTCGATTTTAAGCCAATATTTTCCAAATCTTATGTTGTAGCCATTGAACTTCCACATTTTGAAAAGAATCAACAAATTGCTGTCATTAAATACTGCTTTATAATTTTAATATAATATTTATTAAAACTATTACCAAAATATTTAAATACGTTAAACAAAATGATGATTGAAATAAATATAATACTGCGTCTTACGTACGAATAATTAAATTTATTATAATAAAAATATTAAATTCGATTATACGCCCGCTTGAGGCTCCAAACTGCCAAATTTCAATTTAGGAAATTATAAATCAAATAAACCAAAATTTGTTTTTAATCTGGGATCGTATTTGCCCTCTCCTCTGACTGAGGAGGCTATACCCTGCTTTTAAGAAAACCCTCTTTGATTTTTGGAAAAGAAAACTTGATCACAGGAAGATTTCCAGTTTTAGTGTTTAATATCCGTATAAAAAGGATATACAAATAAATACATATATTGGAACGATACCTTACTACTAGTTTCAACTCGCCCTTTTCGCCGCTAGAATTTTTCTATTAAATCTAATTACAATATTTTATGAAAAATTATCACTACCGTTTTGAGATTCGGTAGTATTAATTTTTCCGCGATTTCGCGCACCTTTTTGCCGTTTTTTATGAAACGAATTGGACTTTAAAAATAGCCCGCCGAAGAAAGAATTTAATTCTGTTGCTTCTGTGCAGATGAAGTCTTTTGTCTTTTACGTCCGCCCGACACGATTCCAAAAATATAATTTCGTTAGAAAGAGTTTTACGGGTTCAATCAACTAACGAAGACCTAGGAACTGTCGATCTAGACCGCAGACGGGCACGATAAAAAGAAAATACTATATTATATTATAAATATACTAATAGTAGTAAATACTACTATTATATTTTCTTTATTATTCTAAGATCTGAATCCGGTCAAGACACTCAGAAGACTGCGAATTTAATTTTGCCTTGATCCGTTTTACTAGTTCATCGCGAGGTGAGCATGGTAGGGTTTTTTGATGATTAAGGAATTAATGATTGGACAGAGGTAATAATGGCAGGGAGGATTTAGGAATTTGCACAAGTGCTGATGTGGTTATTGCGCCATTTGCTGATTTTTAGAATGCAATTATTTCTCCCCTCTTTCTACTCCTATCGTGAGAAAGGAAATGTGCTCATCAATTTTTAGTATTTGATGCATGGTCATCAAATTGTAGAAACAATTTTAGTTTCCAATATATTTCAGAGTAAATCGAAATATATATATTTAATTAGTCTAGGCTTATAATCTTTAAGTGGACTAAAGCTTTGACATAATTATTTGAGTATTCAGATGAGCGTTGGGTTTTAGTTACAAAAAGCACGTGGCTTTTGTGGCGGGAGATCAGCTGGCTAAAGCATTTGAGCAAGGATAGGTGTATAAGGAGGAGATGCAATTATGAGATGAATGCTAGCCTCGCGATGCACAGCAGAGCGCATCAAGATTTTCTAAAAGAGACCAGTATATTAGGCATGTGCATAGGCGAACGAAAGGAGGAATTGACAAACGGCAGAAAGCTGCGGCGACAAACAGTGCATGGGTGTACGTGTACTAGATATCTCTCTCTCTCTCCTTCGTTCTCTTTTTCCTCTTCTATTCGTACATTCTATCGCGAGTCTGCTATTGCTCATTCTTTTTCCTATTCTATTCTTTCTCCGCTCATCCCAGTTTTTATATCATCGCTCTCACTCTACACTCATTCTTCGCTTTTCTCTTATTTCATACTTTTTAGATCATAGCGATTGAGTGCCTATGCAATCTCGCTATCAATTAATCTAGATTATAAAACATTAATGCATCTGAAAAACAAAAAGGGGGAAATAGTATTATTTTTAAAAGTTTTATTCAAACTTTTAAAAGTTTAATTTAAATGTATTTAAATAACTAGAATATGAATTACTCTACGTCTCAAGACCAGCTCGCATGACCAAAAATGCTGAATTGCATTGGCCACTGGAATGCAATCAGGTTACGAACGTTCAAAAGTGTGCAGTTCATTCACTTTTAGAGCAATTGATATTTCATAAATTAGATTTTGTATACTAATAAAAACTTTTTCCAAAAAATATTGCGCACTTTGGACCGCCCGTAACACTGCGCGTCCTATTCTGATGTGTTTTAATATGCCTGCTTCCTGAGAAATTATTCGGGATAGTTTATTTAAATGACACGCTTTGTATTTTTTAATAAGAAAAAAAATTGTTTTTAAAAATAATATGTATAATTTTCGATAATTGGGGTGGGTTCGAATGATAAACGTAGTTTTAACAATTAATTATTTTTTAATGCGAAAATATATTTCATTATAAATAAAATTTACAAAATTAAATCAAAAAGTATAATTTGATTTTGATCGCTGTATTAAGTGCTACACAATCGTGACATTTTTTTCCTTGCAGCATTTAATTTTTCTTCATCACGAATTTGTAACATTTCGTTCTTCGCTAGTTCTAGCATTCCCAAAGTTAAGAACTCGTTAATTATTATAGCAATTAATTCCCTAGTGTGTTCCTCGCAGGGGAATGAAAAAATGTTATTCGCTGTTACATCATTGAGGACTAATTGGTAAACATCGCGAAATTTGCAGTTTTCAGCGAAAGACCGTTCAATAATCTTAAGAAGGTTGAACAATCGAGTGCTTGGATGAATGAGACCTTCCTCACTAGCTAATATAGCCACTGGTTGTTAAGCCATTAATTGTTCACCTGACTCATTAACAGAGGAAAGAAAAGCAACTTGACAAACTGTGCACTTGATATAACTATTTAACCGTTGACATAAAAGCCCAGTGCTATAATAGATTATACAATCTACATCTTCTGGGAGGGTATAGTCATGATCAAGAGCGTTCATAAAATTAGAGAAATCACCATCTTCTCTAATGACGATGTTCAGCTTTTCTTTGATTTCATTTAACGCTTCTGACTTTTTGTCTTTAGCCGTTCCATAAATTTCTTTGATTCTAGCAACAGACATTAAGGGAGAAGATTCCATTTTAGTGGAGATCGAACAATTCTCTAATTTTGGAGGCTTCCAAATACTAAACATAGTCAAAATTTTATAAATTTGTAGAAACGTTGGAGTTGATGGATGGTAATTGGCTCCTGCAGCTTGCTCGCTGATCCGAAGGATCGCTAAGGTAGAAGGAATGATTTTGGGAAGGAAATTAATCAGGATTCAAGTTGTATGCATTATGAAAATAGTTTTTCGTGAGGAAGGTTTTTCAAAAATTTATGTTCCGTCACATATACATTAAATAAATGTGAATTAAGTGAAAAAAGTTAATCTAAAACTTATGCAATAACCTAAACCTTGTGAAAAACGTTACAAATTCTGATAAATTGCATATTCAAATTCAATAAGCTCAGAAAATGCTTTTACGTAAATTTAATCTTATATAAATTTATTTGAAGAAACATATACTAATCTCAGGCAAGAACTAGATATCTTTTAAATTAAAATGAGAATTTAGTAAATCTAAATGAGTCAAAATATATATAATTTTTATACCTTATTCAAAAATCATCAGGAATTATGTTGAACGTATTGCTTTTCAAGATCAAAAATGTCCTTTGCAGACGAATATTCAAATAAGTTATTTATTTTCTGAGAAGTTTTGAGAAAGATAGGAATTAACAAGGGGAAAATAAATGAAAGAATAAAGGTTTTGTATGAAATTATGAAAAGAAATGAAAATGCTTTTCCTAACTTCACGTTAGGAATAAAAAGCATCATGAATGTATCGAATAAAGAACCATACATGTGCAATCCCTTCAAAATGAGCTATTAAACAGTCCCGAGCGATTTTTTTTCACAAAGATACGGCCATATCAAGTTTTGACATTTATCCGAAATTCGAAAATTTATCTTAAAAATTTGTTCTTGCGGGTTTTGATGGTCTGTGAATAAGAAATTACAGTCAGAAAATTGACACTTCCATTTCCAAGATGGGGGATTCAAAATGTCGGATTGAAATTTACGATATTAAACGATTTTAACAAACCCATTATTTGCAGACCTGTGTAATATAATACAAATGAAGCCTATGCACTTCCAGAAAATTGTTCATATATTTCAGTCTGAGAAAGTTTAAATATTAATTTCGTTTTCAATTTGTTTCTTCCTTTGAGTCGAAAAATATTGATTTAATTCATTAAAAAGGCCACTAAGAATATTGAGTAAATACTTTGGAGCTCTCTTAAGGGGTTATTTACCTTCTTCTGTCTCGAAAAATCAAAAAAATTTGTATTGCTCATTTTTGAAGTACATACTTTTAAGAATGTTTCTACAAAATTTCATCGATATCGGGGCACTAAAACCTAAGATGCGGCCGTTCATAGCGCGCAGTTTCTGGACTACTTAATGTCCACCTAAAACTTTAAAAGCGATTATCTTGGAATCGTATTTTTGAAAAAATGCCATCGTGGTGAGCATGATATCTCGCTAACCACTACATCGATCAATTCGAAATTTGGAGGGGTTGTTTGTACTTACAATAGCTAGTTTGTGAACAAAGGAATTTTTTTTCAGGCAAATCATTCTGTTCTTTTTGGCGGAAAACTCAATTTGTCGACCTTAAAAAATCGACTTTTTGGAAAAAATATCACTGTAACTGTAAAAAATTTTTTTTTGTAAAATCCTTCGTTCACGAACAAGGTCACACTATATACTTACATAGTTTTTTTATTTTTCAGCTGAGCCGTTACCGTTATTTCATGCTCACAGTGAGTCATTACAAACAAAAGGAGTTCTGCGGCAAGGGGTGACATTTCCTAATTTTCTGAATTTTCACTCGAAATTTTATACAAAAACACAATAAAAGATGTACTTTTTGAAACTTTTTATCGCATTTGAATAAAACTATGGTAACATGATTAAAAAAAATAAGTAAAAACCCTGTATTTCCCTAGAGAAAAAGGTATATAACCCCTTAAGGTAGTTCGTCCGCGAAAATAAGACCTAAAGTAAACATAGATAATTTTGCAATCAAGAACAGTAATACTATTATTCAAGGGATCATTTGAAACGAAAAAAATTATTTTCCAAGAAAAACATTTGAAACATAGAAGAAAATCTCGAAGAAGTCGCTAGAAGTTAGGGACCTCGACGAGACCGTCACAAGGGAAGAGGTTGTTGTTGCGCTGTGCATCGCGCTGGGCAAGCCAGACCTCGGGAACCAGTGCAGGCTGTGCGAGCGCTTCGGTGGTGTGCAGACTGCGGTGGTCCGTTTAACCGAGGCGGACGCCCGGAGCTTGCTCGGGCTCGGTAGGACAAGGGTGGGGTGGGTGAACTGCCGCATCCAAGAGCATGTCGAGGTTGCCCGGTGTTTCAGGTGCCAGATATATGGCCATGTCTCACGCGGCTGCACGCTTCAAGCAGGAAGGAGGCCTGCTGGAGGTGTGGGGGCGCGTCGTACGTGGCCAAGGAGTGCAAGGCTTTTCCTCGGTGCCTGACTTGCGCTTATGGGGGCAAAAAAAAAGTCGCCCATGCTTCGGGGAGCGGTTCTTGCCCAATACTTAGGGCAGAGCTCCGGACGTTGAGAGGCAGAAATTGAACTTCCTGCAGCTCAACCTCCGGAGAGGGAAGGAAGCCCAGAACCTTCTGATGCAGACTGGCAAGGAGAGGAGGGCCGATGTGTTGCTCATTAGTGAGCAACACAAATGGTCCGAAAACTCTGCTTGGTACCAGAATGCATCAAGGAGGGCTGAGATCCTTGTTTGCAGCCCTGATTTGAGCATCGGGGATTTCCTGGAGGCCGACGCGGGGTTCGTTTGGGTGTACGTGGCGGGGTACGTGTGTATAGCTGCTACTTTTCTCCCAACGATGCTTTCGAGATCTTCGAGACCCAGATTCTCCTCCTTAAGGAAAGCCTCAGAGAGGCTTGTGGGTGGTCCCTTATTGGGAGCGACTTTAACAGTAAGACGCCCAAGTGGGGAGAAGCTCGTCTGGACAGGAGGGGGATCTTGGTCGGCGAGATGGTCGCTAGGAATGACCTGATTGTATTAAATCAGGGCAGGGATTTTACGTTCAGACGAGGAGCAGGGGGGGGTCGATTATCGACCTCGCGTTTGCCGCGCCCCGTCTTGCCTCAAAGATAGTCGACCGGTGCGTCCTCCAGGTAATTACCTTGAGTGACCACCAGTGCATTGAGTTTAGCATCCGGGAACGGAGTCACTCAGTGAATACGGGAAGGGGTGGCAAAGGAAAAGCCCCTCCTGGAACACAAGACGACTCAGCAAAGGGAAGCTACAAAAACATCTTGAGGAAACCAGGCTCAAAAAGGAGCTTGATTGGGCTAAGTCTGCTGGGTCGTTGGAGGACACCGTGCGGGCGGCGAGGCGGGAAATGGTCGCAGCATGTGAAGATTTCCTGCCCATGGACCTGCCTGCTGGAACGAGCTCCATCGGCTTCGCGGATGACGCACTTGTCGTGTGCGCTGCTGACAACGTCGGAATTCTGGAGCTGATGATCAATGATTGTCTGTGGCAGGCAAAGCATGGTTGGATAGCAGATGCCTGAAAATGGCCCCTGAAAAGACTAAGGCTTTGCTGGTCACAGACAGGAGATTCTTCCAATATCCGAAGATCGTTCTCGGGGAACATGAAATCGAGGGGAAAAAGAGCATTAAGTACCTGGGAGTGTAGTTGGATCGAAGGCTTAGCTTCTGCGAACACCTGCAGATTGCGACTGCCAAAGCCATCCAATGTGGAGCCGCCCTGACTCGGCTCATGCCCAACATTGGTGGACCCAGGGAAGCTAAGAGACGGCTGGTGCCAAGCGTGGTAAATTCGAAGCTGCTTTATGCAGCTCTGTTCTGGACAAGTGCCCTTCACAACCATGCTATCCTGAAGAAGCTGTTTTTAGCACAGAGAGGTGTCGTGATGAGAATTGTCTCAACATACCGAACTGTGTCGACGAGTGCTGTGCTGGTCCTGGCGAGCGTCCCGCCAATTGACTTATTGGCGGAGGAAAGGAAAGAGACCTTTCAGCTCCGTAAGGAGCTCACCTGCTTAACCAACCTGCAGGGAATTGCTCACGCGAAGGAGGCCATCTGCAAGGATACAAGGCGCAGACTCGTCGAGAAATAGCAGACGAGATGGCATGGTGACCAGTCCGGGAGATGGACACACCGTCTAATCCCGGAGCTCACCACCTGGCTGGATAGAAAGCACGGTTAAGTAGGCTTTTACCTGGCGCAAGCGCTTTCAGGCCATGGTTGCTTTAATGCTTACCTGAAGCGCTTCAAGAAAAGAGACGATGAGTTGTGGTCGCTACTGCGGTTCCCTTGTGGAAAATGCAGACAACAGACTCTTTGTCTGTGCCAGGTGGGGCGTGCAAAAGGAGGCTGTTGGTCGGGCAGTGGGCGCACAACTCACTCCTGACACGATGGTCTCTCTCATGCTCCAGTCTGAACAAATATGTATGCTTATCGAGTCATTCGTCACCCTGGTGATGACGACGAGGGAGCTCGATGGACATGTGGAGCGCGGCAACAACGGGGGCCAGTAGAAAACGCATCGGGGCCTGCACCCGCGGTCCTGCGTCTTGGGCGGACTTGGCTGTCCACGTCATTCGGGGGAGGAATCACTTTATTCCTCCCCTGGCTGGCGCGGCTATTCGGCCTGCCTAAGGGGCGTGTGCCCGCGGATGGGAGTCCCGGGCGAACGGATGATGGAAGAGTCGTACGCGACTTCAAGCTGGAACCAACCACCCGCGAGGTTTAAAGCCGAAAGGAGGTCCCGCGGGCGGTGTATTGGTTCGAGAGAGGGGGTTTTTTAGTTTTATGAGGTATGCCTAGACCCGTCCTAGGAGAGTCCTGTACAACGTCTATAAAAGATTTCGCCATTTTCCTCCTCACCAAAAAAAAAAACAAAACAAAAACAACAGCCTTTTGCCACTATTCAATTTCTTTAGGATCTTTAGGTACGAGAAAAACATGTAATTTTTCGGAGTTATTGTCGTATCCTGAATTACAGTCAGGAGCAGTGATGTGATGAGAAGTCCCGTGATTTTTGGATTTACACTTAGATCACGGCACAAAATCTTTCACATAAGTTTTAAAAATCACTATTGCCTGCACGTTATACGAAATTAATAAAAAAATCTTCCGAAAACACTAAGTTCTCCTTTGATTCTGCTGCACGTCCAAACATAACAATTGAAAAGTCAGACCACCTGATCGCAGCTCCATCTCTTGAATTAATTTATAAGATCGTACTGTCCGACGTTAAAAGATCCTAAAAAGTTGGGGTGATGCACCAGCCTGAATTCGAGTAATTTTTCACTCGTGTGTTTTATTGAAGTATGTAATTGATAGTCTATGGTTAAAGTTTTATTAGTTCACAACAAAAATTTCTGGCTCACAGTATTAACATCGATTTAATAGTAAAGAGTGCACAAATATCATTGATGTCTTTTCAATGACTGAATTAATTTTAAGTTTTTACTGACTTTAGGTTAATGTCTAAATATTGTAATTTTTTTTTTTTTTTTTTTTTTTTTTTTGGTGAGGAGGAAAAATGGCAAAATCTTTTATAGACGATGTACAGGACTCTCCTAGGACGGGTCTGGGCATACCTGTTAAAACCAAAAAACCCCTCTCTCGAACCAATAAACCACCCGCAGAACCGCCTTTCGGCTTAAAACTTCACGGGTGGTTGGTTCCATTAAAGTCGCGTACGACTCTTCCGTCATCCGTTCGCTCGGAACTTCCATCCGCGGCCCTAAATATTGTAATTAGTAATTTACTGGAACGTTTTATAAATCAAAATGATAAGTCAATTTTTACGGGTTTAATTAAGTTTATGATTAAAATTAGTGATTAAAACATCAATAAAATTTCTTTATTTTAGTTTAGATGCAATAATAGCATCTAGAAGAAAACACAGTTTTTTATGGATGCATTTTATTGGAGAAACTGACAGCAAGAAATCAAAATGTAAATATTGTTCGACGTAATTCAGCATTGCAGGAGGTTCAAATGGAAATCTTACTCGACATATGAAAACAAAGCATCCTTCAATTCCTTTGACAACGGAATGACAGGATTTATTGAATTTATCTGGTTAAGACTCTCAGCAAGCGAATCAAATTACATCAAGAAATGTTAGTTCACCATCTTTGACAATTGCAACATCGTCATCGGTATCAGTAGCTCTTCCACTTTAAAACTCAATAAATCAATACATTTATAATTCACCACCCGCTCGAAAAGTTCAAGAAATTGACCGACAAGTCGTCAAAATGATTGCTAAAGGACATCATGCGTAACGAATTGTTGAAGAACCAGAAATGCGAAAGTTAATTCAACTGGTTTCTAATTGTCCTAGATATCAACTCCCGTCTAGAAAAACATTATCAACAAACTTAATGTCGAATATTCATTAAGAATTAAAAAAAACAATTTTTAAATTCAAGCTGCAGTTGCATTATCTCTCGCTACTGATGCTTGGACTTCCAGTAGTAATGAAAGCTATAAGGCTGTTACAGCACATTTTATAGACGACGAAACCAAACCTTGCTCCGTATTACTCACTTGTGAAGCATATACTGATAGACGTATAAGTGAAAATTTGTGCAAATTTTTGAAAAATATCATGATAGAGTAGGATATTTCCCATAAAGTTACTGCTATTGTAAGTGATAATGCTTCAAATATTATAAATACTGTAAAACTTGGAAATTGGCGATCAATCGGCTGCTTCGCTCATACCTTGAATTTTATTGTCCAAACGGCTACCAAAGAAATATCCGATGTTTTAGTGCAAGTCAAAAGTATTGATGAATACTTCAATCGAAGCACACAAGCACAAAAAAATGAATTACTACACAAAATCAAACTTAATTTATCCGTACTAAAACTGAATCAAGACGTTTCAACTCGTTGGAATTCAACTTATGACACGTTCCAGCGAATAATACAGATAAAGAATGCTGTGATTACCACGATTGCTTTACTACGTCCCGATTTAAATATAAAGCAAGAAAACTGAGAGGCTATAGAGGAAGTTTTACCTGTACTTAAACCATTCTATGAGGTAACAGTGGAAATAAGTTCCGAAAAAAATGTAACATTACCCAAAGTTGTAGTTTTTAACAATTCAATTCAAGATTTTTGGAAATTTTATGTTTCACATAATCAAAAAATCATTGCAGTGCAATCAGCTTTGAAAAAAGGTATGGAGATTCGCTTTAAAGACTTGGAAAATAATATTTCATACGCTGAATGTACAATTCTGGATCCAAGCAAGCAAGAGCATTGAAAAACCAAGACTATCGAGAGCACATAATAGAAGGGCTTAAAAATGAAGTTGATAAAATACCGTTACAATCGCCCCAATATAATGATTCAGAAGTTTCATTAAATACAACTGCTCTTGTGCCGGTATCAGCCACTGATAAAAATGGAAATAAAGAAGATCGTATGAGTATATGGGATGAATATGATAGTGGAATTAATAAGGTAACAAGGCCTGAAAATAAAACTGTGGCTAGCATTCGTGAAGTTGATGAGTATTTAAATGAAGAGTACTTAGATCATCAAAATGATCCTTTGCTATGGTGGCACGAACGGCGTCATACACATCCCCATTTATATGGATATATTTTGAAAAGATTTTACATTGTCTTAACATCCGTGCCTTGTGAACGAGTTTTCTCAGGGGCAGGACAAATTATTAGTCAACGTCGAAAACTACTAAAGCCTAATAAAGTTTCCACACTTTTATTTCTACACAGTAATATGTAAAGTGCGAACTGCTTCGCCATAAGACTGCGAACTAAATTGAGCGCTCCCAATGGCGACCGACTATGCCTAAGACTAATGAGCTGTTCCATGGAAGTGCCATTCTGTTGGGATATCGAAATCTTCTTCATGAGCTTGGAGATGAGCAAAGCTACTTTTATTCCTGAAATGTTGCCCAGTACCATGAGTGAAATAATAAATTTTCTGTGGCTCAAAGTTATTTTTCAGATAATTTATTATAATCTTCTGATATTCATGAAAAGCCACCGTGTCATGAGCTAAATTATCGGATATTATCGCGATACTTCTGTGTTTTAGCTCTCCACCATCTTTATAATAAATCACGACAGTGAAGATTGTAGCTTGGTCGTTATTCCATTGAAATGATTAAGCTGAATTCAGAACAACGAAGGCGTAATTCTTTGCAAAATTAAACCAAATCAAAATCTCACCTGCCAATAAATTTTCTTTTATGTTTTTAAAAAACGATGACTGCATCTTCAAAACAAAGTGATGAGACTTAATTTTAACAAGCGTTTACAGAAATCATCCAGGAATTCATCGGTATTCATTACCAAAGTTTGCAAAGTACACCTGTCGGTTTGTAGCTAAATTTCGAATCTTACTTCATTGATTCCACGTTCATCGAAAGCATTTCTTAAATTTTCCTTCAACTTTGCAGTACCTGGGCAGATTTTACACTCTCCTAGAAAACGAGAACTTGAAGATTCAGGGCATACAATAGAATCCAGACAATCGTGATAATTATTTAAACTCATGTCAGTATCCTCTATCAAATGCTGAATATTGATCTTATTTAGCATTAACTTGACATTCTCATGGTGCATACAAACGCACACATTATGACTGCCATTGCTTCCTGCCAGAACACAATGACGAGGTCTGAGTTTTGTAAATTTTAAAATACTTATCTTCAGACCTTCGTGTTCTGCTGTAAATTATGCATACAGCTCATTGATACTACATAGTGAAAGTATTTTTTGGACACGTGCACGAGTTCCATCATCATTTTTTACCGACACAAAGTCTTTTATTCCTGGCATCATTTGACTAATGCCATCGCGTTCATAAAAAGTCTTTACAAGAGTTTCAATTTCCAGGGGCAGTGCTCTTCCTTTTTTTGGATTCGGGAGTATAAGAATCCCATGTTCTGAAACTAATTGTTTCACCTTAATTTCGTGCCGCTATGACATACCAAACACCGTTTTTAGCTTTCTGCGTCCAGGACATTTTGGTGCATGTGAAAGGAGTTGAAATTTTTCTTGTCTATTTTTAGAGACGTTGAATTTTTTCGATATTTTGATCAAGTACTTCAACGCCCGCTTTATGATACGCGCCATGACACTGCATCTTTGTGTCATTGACTTTTAAAGGTATTGAAATATCTGGATCACATTCATTATTATCTGCATCATCACCGTCAACAACAGTGTCAATATCTGATTGAACTTGATTAAGAATCCTTGCAGTATTGTCGCCATTCAAAAATGATCTTTCTTTTTAGTTGGTAAGTTCAAATATGTATGTGTTGCATATTTGTGAATCTTCTCGTAAATTTGGAAATTTTACGTGTAAATTATTGGAAACAAAAATGGTTATAACCAGTTGAAAGATCACGAGAAGACTGAAGAAAACATATGAAGTAAAATTTTACTTTATGCAAAACTCCAATCAGCCAAACTTTAAACCCAATCGGACGACTTCATTTTTTGGGGTGGTATCACTTCAGAAATTATGCCCCTAATAAAGTTATCATTACTAACCTAATATTAATGAAGCTATGATAACGCTATACCATGTCATTAGGTTAACTCCGCCATTGCCGGTCCCAAGCCCGGATGAGAAAGGAGGAGGGGGCACACAGACAGCAATATGACACAACACATTACAGCGACACTGAACACAACACACCTAACAACCGAGAGAGCGTTTTGCGGGCGGGCAGGGTCTCGCCGAGGTGAATGCATGAGTCCAAGCACGGAGCAGACGCGTCCTGCAGCCCACCGACGGTAGTAGCCGCAAGGACTCTGCCAGCAGTAGGGCTGTCGCCGTCAGGATGGCCGCCAAGGGAGCCTCATAGACAGGCTTTTCCCTAGTGATAGGCCTGCCGGGCGCACGTGCCACGATGGTTGTTCTGCGACTTTCAAGCGCGTGAGGACGCGGTGTGGAGCGAAAGCATCGGGGGACTTTGAACAGGTCTCTTGATGCCGAATGAACGAGCACGGAGTGAATGCGGGGGGCCCCTTAATCGGGGTATCGCCCCAAATGCGTATGCGGCGATGACGCTGAACTTCCCGCGTGCGCTCTTGCGGTCACACCACAATCACATGCACGACACCGACACCCACACACACCAGAATGAATGGGATGCTGAGTGAATGGGGCTGCGGCTGGCGCCTGGTGGATATTCCCGATAGACTAGCCAAGGAAGGAGTAGTAGCCTCTCGACCAGGGTAGGACGCGATGTCAGTACCTCACCTCTGTGGAAGTAATATGGGTAAATATAAGTCCCTCCGGTGCTCAACCGCAAAGGGCAAAGATCCCGTGAAACCACATGTTAAATTGGGAAAACCGCTCACGTTTCTGCTGTCTGGAGCCAATTTCGGGGTTGAAATCATGGACGTCCGGGCGCAGGAATGAAGGATTACCTGGTCAGTATTTCCTTATATCCGACGCTGCGTAGGATAAATCGCACACCGTCTAGCCTGAAGTCCGGGTCAGGTGTCGGGGCGGACCCGGCACCGCTCGCTCGATAGGGGTGACGTTAAACCTTTTGCATCATTATGGCGCGGGCCTATCCCGTAACCTTTTTCTAGCCTCATTTAAATGTGCTGATAGGATCGACCATCCGATAAGCCGCTTCTCGGTTTCGGCGCACATAACTAGGGATTTATACAGGCGGGGATAGTAGCCCTACTGCCGTAAGTCTCCCATGATGGGCGAACCGTCTTAAGACACGACGGTATTAGCTATGTATTCTAAAAAAATGAAGGAGATAAAGAGGTGAAGGCGCAAGATGCGCACTCACAGACTCCTCCAGGGGCTGAGGGATGGCAGGACGTCCTTCAGCTCCTGAAGGAGCAAAATGACAAAATGGAAAAACTAGCCAGGGCCCTCAGCGTTATCCAACAGGGTATGCTGAGTAATAACCCTGGCTTCGTTAAAGACTCGGTGAACGAGGCAACTGAGGTGTTGAGCGGTATGCTCAACACCCACAAGTGCCTCCTGGAGAGCGGGGTGAAAATCCAGAAGAAAATGGAATCTCACCCCGCTATGAGAAAATTGGGGATCTTTCGTAGACCACGCTCGGCGTCTCTGGGAGATATCCCAAAAATCAGGTGATGGGGCAAGAGAGATCCGCACCCTCCCCCCCCCCTCCGGAAAAAACTCCCTAAGAGGGGAAATGGTGCCTCTTCGCCCTCTTATGCCGAGGTGGCCACGAGCCAGCCCCCAAATAAAGAAGGGGACTGGCATGTGGTCACAAAGAAGAAGAAAAGAAAAGAAAAAGAAAAAAAAAGAAGAAAAAAAGGAGAAAAGGGCGGAGGACCCGGCGCAAAAAGCGCAGGGGGCCACCGCCACTCCTAAGTCGAAGCTCTCTACGCCCGCCAGGTCGGGCGACGCCATCAAGGTGTCGGAGAAGGACGGCCAGTCCTACGCCGACATCTTGAAGGAAATGAAGGCGAAGGTCGACCCCCGGAAGGCAGGACTTGAGGTCCTGCCTATCCGGAGGACCAGGAAGGAAGAAGTCCTTCTGGTTCTTAAAAAGGGGGAGACGTTTCGGCCTTCCGAAAGGAGCTCGACCTGGCGGTCGGGGAAAGGGCGCAAATTTCAGCCCTGGTCTCGACGAGGTCCCTCGAAATTAGGGACCTCGACGAGACCGTTGAAAAAGAGGAGGTTGTGTCTGCCCTATGCTTGGCACTGGGCAGACCGGCTTTTGAGGGGGTCCTGCAGGCTCTTCACCCGCTTTGGTGGGGTGAAGACTGCAGTGATCCGCCTGGCTGAGGCAGACGCCGCGCGTCTGCTTCAGCTAGGTAAGCTGAGGATCGGGTGGCTCGCGTGCCGCATTCGCGGGCACGTGGAAGTCGCCCGCTGCTTCAGGTGCCTTGGGTACGGCCACGGGTCCCGGGGCTGCAGCAACCCCGACAGAAAAAACGTCTGTTGGAGATGCGGCGCAACGGGACACTTGGCCAGGAGTTGTAAGGCGCCACCAAGGTGCCTGACATGCATAGACAGGGGCGACAAAGATGTCGTCCATGTGTCAGGGAGCGGCTCCTGCCCGGTCTTCCGGGAAGAGCTTCTGAGGTTGAGAGGCAGGAATTGAAGTTCCTGCAGCTCAACCTCGGAAGGGGGAGGGATGCCCAGGACCTCCTGATGCAGACTGCCAGGGTGAGGGGGGCTGATGTGCTGCTCATTAGTGAGCAGTACAAGTGGTCCGAAAACTCTGCTTGGTATCAGGATGCATCAAGGAGGGCCGGCATTCTTGTTTTTAACCCTGATTTGGGCGTCGGGGACTTCCTGGAGACCGACGCGGAGTTCGTTTGGGTGGAGGTGGCGGGTGTGCGTGTGTACAGCTGCTACTTCTCCCCCGGCGATCCCTTCGATGTCTTTGAGACCCAGATCCTCCTCCTTGAGGAAAGCCTCAGTGAGGCCGTCGGGCGATCCCTCATAGGGGGTGACTTCAACAGTAAGTCGCCCGAGTGGGGTGAGGCCCGCCTAGACAGGAGGGGAATCTTGGTTGGCGAGATGGTCGCTAGGAACGACCTCATCGTCCTGAATCAGGGCAGGAATTTCACGTTCAGACGAGGAGCGGGAGGGTCAATAATTGACCTCACGATCGCCGCACCTCGCCTCGCTTCAAGGATAAGCGACTGGTCGGTCCTCGAGGTAATAACCTTGAGTGACCACCGGTGCATCGCATTTAGTCTAGAACAAGGGTGCCAAGCGGCGGAAAAGGGTAGGGGCGGCGAAGGAAGGAGCCCCTCCTGGAACACGAGACGACTCAGCAGGGAAAGACTTCGCGAACACCTCGAAGAAACCAGGCTCATGGATGAGCTTGGTTGGGTCTGCCCTGCTGGGTCGTACGAAGCTGCTGTGCGCTCGGTGAGGCAGAAGGTGGTCGCGGCTTGTGACTACTCGAAGCCTCGCCGTAAGCGCAGGCAAGCCAATGGTTCGATGTACTGGTGGAACGACCAGTTAGCAGCCCTACGTCGAGAATGCCTCGCAGCGCGGCGAAAATTCACCCGTTCAAAGGGGGATGCTACGCTGCACGAGGCATGGAAAGGGGAAAAACAGCTTTGAGGCGAGGCATAAAGAAAAGCCGACTTCAATGCTGGAAAGACTTGATCGGTGAGGTCGAGAAGGATCCATGGGGTCTCGCCTTCAAAATAGTCAACAAGAGATTGGTGACTAGAAGAAAGACCCCGGGCCTGGATGATCCCGATCGAGTCAAGTACATTCTGCTAAGCTTGTTTCCACACGTGGAGCCGTTCCAAAGAAAGGACCAAAGTTCCTGCGTTTCCGGCGCAAAGAACTCTTCACTCTCGAAGAACTAAAGAGAGCGGGTGGAAGGCCTAAGGCAAATACAGCTCCGGGTATCGACGGGGTGCCGAACGAGATCCTCAAAGAGGTGATCGGGGCATACCCGGAGATCCCCCTAGAAGCCTTTAACTCCTGTCTTCGGGATGGGAGGTTCTTCGCAGATTGGAAGAAGCAGAGGTTGGTCCTGCTGAGGAAGGGCAACAAACCTCTAGGGGTTGCCTCGTCGTATAGACCAATATGCTTATTGGATACGATGGGGAAGCTTCTGGAGGAGTTGATTCTACAACGGCTTCAGGCTCTCTTGGTCGGGGAGAACGGGCTCTCGGAAAGTCAGTTCGGATTTAGGAAAGGCAGATCCACTGTGGACACCATCCAAGCTGTGGTTAACATCGCCACAAATGCAAGAAAAGGAACTGGTAAGCGTAAGGGATTCTGTGCGTTGATTAGCATTGACATACGCAATGCGTTCAATACCGCGAGATGGGACATCTGCATCGAGGCGATGATGCGGAAAAAGGTTCCAGACTACCTGTTGCGAATGATGGATGACTATCTGAGCGACAGGTGGGTGATATACGAGGGCGACAAATGGTCTCTCAAAGAAGAGATGACATGTGGCGCTCCTCAAGGGTCGCGGGTGGGTCCACTCGTTTGGAACATCATGTATGATGACTTCCTGCGCATGGACCTGCCTGCTGGAACGAGCATCGTCGGCTTCGCGGATGACGCACTTGTCGTGTGCGCCGCTGACGACGTCAGAATCCTAGAGCTGAGGATCAATGAAAGTCTGTGGCGAGCAAAGCGTTGGCTGGATGGCAGAGGCCTTAAAATGGCCCCTGAGAAAACCGAGGCTTTGCTCGTTACGGACAGGAGATCCTTCCAATATCCGAGAATCGTTCTCGGAGAGCATGAAGTCGAGTGGAAAACAAGCATTAAGTACCTGGGGGTGCAGCTGGATCGTAGGCTTAGCTTTGGCGAACACCTAAAGATCGCAACTGCCAAAGCCATCCAGTGTGGAGCGATCTTGACCCGGCTTATGCCAAACATTGGTGGACCCAGGGAAGCGAAAAGAAGATTGGTGGCCAGCGTGGTCCATTCGAAGCTGCTTTATGCAGCTCCGGTCTGGGCCAATGCATTGCAAAACCATGCTATCCAGAAGAAGCTGTTCTCGGCGCAGAGACTTGTCGCGCTGAGAATAGTTTCGGCATATAGAACTATCTCGACGAGCGCTGTGCTGGTCCTGGCGAGCGTCCCGCCAATAGATTTATTGGCGGAGGAAAGGCAGGAAACCTTTCAGCTTCGCAAGGAGCTTACCTGCGCCGACCTGCAGGAAATCGCTCGCGCGAAGGAGGCCATCCGCAAGGATGGAAGGCGCAGACTCGTCGAGAAATGGCAGATGAGATGGCATGGTGAGCAGACAGGGAGATGGACGTACCGCCTGATCCCGGAGCTCGCCACCTGGCTGAACAGAAAGCACGGGGAAGTCGGCTTTTACTTGGCACAAGTGCTCTCGGGCCATGGCTGTTTTAACGCGTACCTGAGGCGCTTTAAGAAGAGAGACGAGGAGACGTGTTGCTACTGCGATTCCCCGGTGGATAACGCAGAGCACGCACTCTTCGTCTGCGCAAAATGGGGTGTGGCTAGGGAGGTCCTCGGTCAGGCGGTGGGTTCCGAACTTACTCCTGACACGATGGTCCCTCTCATGCTCCAGTCTGAACGGTTCTGGACGCTCATCGAGTCATTCGTCACACTTGTGATGAAGACGAGAGAACTTGATGGGCGTCGAGAGCGAAACAACGGGGAGGGCCAGTAGAAATCGCATCGGGGCCTGCACCCGCGGTCCTGCGTCTCGGGTAGACTTGACTGTCCGCGTCGTTCGGGGGAGGAATCTGTTTGTTTCCCCCCTGGGTGGCGCGGCTAGTCGGTTATCCTAGTGGGCGTGTGGCCGCGGGTGGAAGTTCCGAGCGAACGGATGGCGGAAAAGTCGTACGCGACTTTAATGGAACCAACCACCCGTGAAGTTTAAAGCCGAAATGCGGTTCCGCGGGTGGTGTATTGGTTCGAGAGAGGGGGTTTTTTGGTTTTAACAGGTATGCCTAGACCCGTCCTAGGAGAGTCCTGTACAACGTCTATAAAAGATTTCGCCATTTTTCCTCACCAAAAAAAAAAAAAAAAAAAAAAGAATCTCATTAGGTTATTAACACAGCATTACTATTTTATCAACACGCGGTGTGAGCTGCTGACTCATTGCTGCTTGTACAATTACCATACGGACGGAGCACTGCTTTTCTTTATCACACATTACCAAATGTCAAACCGATTTTCCAACGTGAGGTAATACATTGGTTTATCTCACGGGGACTGTTACTCGGTCCATATGATAATTCATGTTCAGAATACTATTATATACGAATTGTTCATTGTTCGTTTACATTGTTGCGTGTTGCTCTTGCACAGGATAAATTTGAGAATTTAAAGTTACCGGGATGTAACACCTGAATGGTCTAAAATATCTGAAATGCTAGGTAGTGTTTATACATGACCAATCGTTTTCTCATTTAAGAGTCGAAAATCGATTACTATCCTCCATTTTTTTTTCCTGTACCGTTTATTTTCTTATCAGTATGTAGATTCCAAACAGGTCGAATTTCTCCTTGTTTGCTGTAAAAATAATTACACCACAGATTTCTATATACTCGCTCACGTTTTTTCCATGGAATTCATTTACAACCTTACTATTCCATTTAATGTGGTTCGAAACCTACAAGTTTGTCCCACGATATCTGTCAAATTTGACAGACATCTTGCAAAACTCCTTAATATTGTTTTGCACCATGACCATTCCACAGGAACGCCCACACCTTCTGCTAAATATGTTCAATGTTTGCCTCCTTTGCAGGAGCCTGGAGTTGTTGGGCAGAGATGTACGAGGTAGAAACTGGTCTTACTGGACGAGGGCAAGGGGCTGCCCATTACTCCGTCATCATTCAGGCCGCTATGTATGCTTGACCATGTTGGGGAAGTGTTTGAGAGGCTTCTTAGGGCGAGGATGCGCTCTGCAGTTTCCCTTGCCGGGGACCTATCACCGAGTCAGCACGGTTTTAGGAAGGGCCGCTCAACGATTGGAGCTATTAAGGTAGTCGAGCTCGTCCGCGTCTGGCTTGAAACCCACTGCTTGAAACCCACTGCTTGAAACTGTCCACCAGCAAGACGGAGATTCTGGTAAAGGCAAAGGAGTTTTCTCGAAACTATGAGATTTGGCGTAAACAGATGTTCTATTGAGGCGACAAGCTCGTTGAAGTATCTCAGTGAAACCATAGATACCATGGCCTTACATCAGAGGTAGCGGATAAAGCCGCGAAGACAGTAGCTGCGCTTTCTGGGCTCATGCCTAACGTGGCAGGACCCAGAGCTAAAAAGAGGAGGCTGCTTAAGGCAGTTGCTCACTCCATCATGCTTTACGGTGCTGAAGTCTCGGCAAAAGCCCTAGACATAAAGTAGTATTGTAAGCGCCTGGCTTCGATGCAGAGAATTGCCGCGTTGAGAGTTGTCTGCGCTTACCGCTTGGTGTCTGAGAAGGCGCTTCTAGTGGTGGCGAGCATGATCCCCATCGATTTATTCGCAAAAGAACGTGCATTTGTCTACAAGGAACAGACGGATGACAATAAACGTAACGTCCGAAATCGTGCTAGGGAGCGCAGTGTTCTGAAGTGTCAGGAACGGTCGGAAAGGGATACTACGGTTGCCCAGTGGACCCACACGCTCATACCAGTACTGAGTCCTTGGTATATAATGACACATGACGAGGTAAGCTTGTACCTCTGCCAGTTTCTCACTGCACATGGCCACTTTAACCGGTACTTGTACAGAAAATGCATTAAGGGGAAATCCTTATGCAACTACTGCTGTGATTCTGTTGACGATGCGTATCACACATTCTTCGTTTGTGAGCGCTGGGTAGCAGCTGAAACGCGATTGCGACCTACATTGGCAGTGTCTTTGAAACAAAAAAAACTTGAGGAAATGGTAAGGTGATGGAGACCCAGAAATCAGAAGAAAATTTAGGATGATAGGCAATGACACAGAAGTAATGCTAACGCGGTTCCAAGGTCATTGTTTGGCAAAGAAACAGGAAAGTTTTGAGCTTAGTGGGTATTGCTTCAGCCGGGTCCTATACAGCATACGTAAATGCATTCTCCTTCTCCCCTGAACAAAAAAAAAGAACTCCCACTGCCCTCCCTATTGCAAAAACCTATAATATATATACCCCAGGCTCACAACTGGAGGTTTGTCATTAAGTTCCGATCAGTTGTACGGTCAATTCGATTCATTTCGGACCAACAAGTCAACGTCGCGAGCAGACCCTTTGATCAACGTAATTCTCATCGGTTTCTTTGAGCATAATTCTACCTTCGGTACTAGGTAAATAGAATTCTTGGCCCTTAAGTGGTGCAAGTCTGGAGACGGCAGTGCTATCTAGTTCTTTGGGATTACATGAATCGTCGTATTTAGTCGTATTCGGTTAATAGTGATTGAATTCTGAAATCGAGGCAAACTAACCTATCTTGTTAGCAAGTGCGTGTCAGATTCATTTCTCGTGTATTGAGCAAGATACGTAAGCGGAAAATTGATCATACCAGTTGGTAGACTTGCATCCTTTAAATCTCAATACATCCTGCGAAGTTACCACATAAGTATCGTTCCTTGTAAACTCTTCTAAATCCATATTTACTGTTTAATAAATTATTATATATATATACATTTAGTGTTTTATAATAATTGTGGAAAACTCAGGGCCCATAGATCTGACAAGTAACAACGTACCTACAAATAAAAATAAATGATCAGGCCTTAACTGTTATAATCAGCTAACCGCCTCCCTCACATACAAAAATTACAACTACCCTCGCCTTTTGCTCGGGACATAACAGCTGATTTGATGGCAGCGGTAGGATTGTCACTTCTCTTGTCACAATCGATAATAATTTTGAAAAATTATTTAATTGAAGCCATTCAAAATTATATGTACAATTTATTTTGAAAATACAAGTTGTCACATAAATAAAAGCAAAAAAAAATCAGAATTCCAATATTTTCAATATAGTGGAAATAAATAGAAAAGACATTTCTACTCGTCAAAATTTTGAATATCTTGAAATAAATCATAAATTAATAATTTTATTTTGAGCGTTGGTATACTTGACGTGTTCGTAAGCTCTGCCATCGTTAATAACATCTTCGAATTGCCCCGAATAAACCTTGCATCCATTTTTTGTAGCAAGATTGTGCAAGTGAAGGGTTTAAAAACAGACAAATTGAAAACATTATTCATTTGACCTACATCTATTAAAAATTCAGAGCTTTTACTGCTTGAAGTTTACACAGGAATTTGTGTTTAAGGGGTAGAACCACATTAAAACGCCGATTTTTATGCCTTTTCGTGAATTTTTTTGAAAGTGAAGAAATAATTAGAATTAATTGAAAGTTTGAGGCAATGTCATGCAATAAAAACTCTTAAAATTACTTACATGTTCTTTCATTGGTTGAACTTACATTCTTACTTCAAAACATTCAATATTGAACAATTTATGGGAGTTTAAAAAGCAAGTTGAAAATTTCACCTATTTTTTTAGTTTTTCCGAAAAAAATCTTGAAATTATTCTATTTTTCCGGAAACTAGTTTATCTAATAGATGATTTAATAACTAAAAATTATATCATTGTTTTTTGAAAATCGGTCAATAATTGACTAAGCTACAGTGCACCTGAGTTAAGAAGAAGTGGTTACGAGAAAAACACGTTTGAAGAAAATAATACTAAAAATTCGATATTCATGACAGTAATAAATTATATAGAAGTCTTACATTTTAATCAGCTATTCCAGCACCATACAGCAATCCTTCTTCTCCTTCATAGGCATAGTTTAGAAACAATCATCTCCTTTTTTCTAACTTTCCTTGCTTCCTACGTCTCCAAAGCGCTACGATTATTTTTCCGTTTTACGCGCTGTTCGTCCATTTGTTGTCCGTAATTGAAGCTCCTCATACCAACTACAACCTCCAATTTGTTTATCAGCATTTGGAGGGCTGTATTTCCTTTATTGAATACAGCCGCAGCTAAAACTGAGGCCACTTCTATCACTTTCAGCCCAGAATGTAAATGTTTTTCGTTCTGCACGTCGAGGTGTAAGGGAGAAGGGTGCCCAATGGACAGTTCTCGTGTCAAGGATTTTCCTCGCTGGATATCATGTGGTAGAAAGTGGCCATAATAGATTCCTTCATATCTTCGTATTATTTTTTTTTTGGTTTTTAACGCTAAAAATAGTACATTGTGTACCAAGGGCGGCATGGTGGCGATTGTGACGAGTGCGAAGTGTACCCGCCCGAGCGTAGCGAGGGCGGTATTCACACGAGTCACATCGCTAACATGTCGCTCGAGGTACACACGACGTTTTGTGTCCAAATTAGTGGAAAAAGTCGCGTTGCGTGCGAGTGCGTAGTTAGCCGCGGGCAGTCAAGTTTCGTGTGGTATGAACATTTTGCCCGTTGAAGCGGGCGGTATGAACATTATCGCCCTTTGAAGCGGGCGGTATGCACATTATCGCCCTTTGAAGCAAGCGGTATGAACATTTCGCCCGATTTTGACGCCAAGGCACAATTGACTGCATGCCGCTCTACGCACAAGCATGCAATGCGACTTTTTCCGCCCGTTTGGACACAAAAATTATTGTATCACTTTGAATACCTTCAAACTCAAAATGTACCGTAGACCCATTATAGCAACAATTTAAATGTTATTTATGTTCCTCTTATTCAAATTATTACGAGGTCAGATAATGGTCAGCGAATTCGCTGAACGTTCTCTGGACTGGGTCCGCCAGGGTCACAACTAATTTGACGTTACAGTTGACAAATTGACCACTACAATTAGTAAAAAATTATATGGCACATAAAAACTCTCAAATAGTGTTTAAACACCATTCAAACAGCACAATTTCGGTTTATTCATAATTGATACAAAACAAAGTAGGTGATATTTTATATGATTCGAATTTAAATATTAATTCAATCCAGAAAGACAAATTAGCTTTCTTTGATCAAATAAATCATCTCAAAATCTACATAATTCACAACACCACCCGTACAACAATTGGCGTAGTAAAGATTCCAATATTAATAATTAAAATGGTAGATTGTATTGACCCTTGATTTAATTTATAATACTTGGTACGTTTGCATTGGCTTTAGGGTCCATAAATGAAAAATTCTATTTAATCAGACGTTTCGGCTCTGATCGGAGCCCTCATCAGTGATATTTATTAAAATCAAGAAAATACAAAAAAGATGCTGTCACTAATTTCACATATTTTCTCGGAATAACTAGAGTGCTTAACGTATTATACAAACAAGAAAAGCACTTAATATATTAACTCAAAAAGGAAAGTTTGGATATATTCTTTGATGCGATGCTAAATGTCCTTGGTTCTTAAGCGGTGCAAGTCCAGAAACAGTAGTGGTATCTAGTTCACTTGGATCACGTGAATAGTCGTATTTAGTCCTGTTCGGTTAATAGTGATTTAATTCTGAAATCAGGACGAACTAACCCATTTTGTTAACAAGTGCTTATTTAATTAGCTTATTAAAGTTTTATCAAAAATCCGTTCCTTTCGCAATGATCTGTTTTTGTGCTGTGCATGCTTTTTAAAGTTGTTTGTTGGCCTGCCTGAGAAATTGTATTGTTCTTTTTCCTACGAACTTGGTTTTAAGTTTAAAAAAATCCCTCATAATATATGATTTTTGTGTGTGCGTTTAACCTTTTAGCTGCGGGGGCGGCCGACATATCGACCATTCAAGAGGCACAAAATATTTAATGTTTTTAGGCCAAATTTGATGTTTTGAATGCGTGAAAAATAGTTTTAAAATTCCTCGAAACATTGTTGACCTTGAAAGTCGGTATTTCAAGGTCAAATTTCATTTCTAGTATAAGCGAGGATTTCAGTGTTTTCCTACGTGATTTGATGGACTGAATACGAAACAAATACTGAACAAAATCACTGGGGGTTCTTGACCTTGAATATCTACAATCAAGGTCACATTTCATTTACGTGTTCAGCGCATCAAACTACATACGAAAACCTTCCAAAAACTTGGCTTATATTTAAAATAAAATTTGACCTAGAATTGGCGATTTTCAAGGTCAAGGGTGTCTGCGGGCATTTTTTTACTATTTGTTTCATATTCAGCGCGTGAAATTACATAGAAATACCCTCTCAGACCTTCATGACAAATGAGACAAATTTTTCACATTGAACTTTACGTTGCCTGTGGGGTTGGTCAATATATCGACCAGCAGTCAGGTCGGGGACTCCACCTGAGATATCTAGTGATGTTATGTATACTACTGTGGGAAAAAACTAAGGTGAATTTTATTACAAAATGAAAAATCTTAATTTATTCATCCAAATCAATTTCATCCCCTTCAAAGTAATCCTCTGCCGATATAATGCACTTATGCCAACGTTTTTTCCAATCGTCGAAACACTTGTTAAATTCGATTTCCGGAATTGCCTTCAAAGCCTTCTTCGATTCGACTTGTATCTCTTCAATCGTGTTAAAACGGTGTCCTCGGAGTGGTCTTTTGAGTTTGGGGAATAGCCAGAAGTCACACGGAGCCAAATTAGGCGAATATGGTGGTTGTGGAACGATATGCGTTGAGTTTTTGGCGAAATGGTCAGGAAGAACGGGTGCAGTGTGAGACGGCGCATTATCGTGATGCAAAAACCACGAGTTATCTGCACAAAATATCTTTTGAAGCGGTATTGAGTGATCCTCTTGAAATGCCAATAGTGTCAGCAAGGTCTCTAATTGTCAATCGACGATTTATGTGCATTAATTCTTTGATTTTATTGACGTGTTGCTCGTCAGTTGATGTTGATGGTAGTCCAGGGCGTTCCAAGTGATCAACACGTTCTCTGCCATCTTTGAATTCTTATATCACTTATAAACATTTTTCTGTGTCATGGTTAAATCACCGAAGGCCTTCTGCAACATTCTGATCGTTTCCGCAACTGAAATTTTACTCCGCAAACAAAATCTAATGCCACTTCTTTGCTCAACAAATTCAGACATTGTAAAAATCGAAAAAATCACTTTCAGTCGTTTAGAAAACACGAGCGTAACTATGTAAGAAATGATGACATTGACATGAAATTTGGCACAGATGTCTGTAACACTAGGAACAACATAAAAATAAAAGAGTTCGCCCTATTCGGTTAGCCCGTGATGTTTAAATTAAAAATTCACCTTAGTTCCCGGTGTGGAGCTCGAAAAAAAGGTAATTTTTCGGCATGTTTTTTTTACGAAAGGGAAATTGCATAGACAGTTTATTTCAAAGGTATATTTGAGGTAACTTTTGAACAATATTAAATAAAAAAAAATTCTTGAAAAAGTTAGAAAATGGCGGACTAACTGGGGCGTGTCGCTGATGAATTGGTCCGACTGTGTACAACATAGTGCCTGTAATTCACAACTGGAACAGAAATAATTTTTATTTTGTTTATTCATATGCCTTTTCACTCTATATGAATCTCAATTACTCAGTGAAAATCGAAAATAAATTCATTTTTCACGTGTTGAACCAAAAATTACATTTTAACTCAAGATTGTATTATTATTTTTTTGTTTTAATTCTGAAAAACAATTAAAGTTGCAGGAAACTGTGGTTCATATAGAACGCTTTTTAATACTTTACAAAATGAAAGTTGAATCAGGTTGATAGGTCAAATAGTTTTTACGTAATCGTGCATGCATGTTGCGGAAATATTATTTTGAGAAAACACGTTTGAAAGTTTTGGCCTATCTCACCAAAGGTCGACACGTCCGTGCATTCCTAACTATATCTTCTGAAATACTTGGAATTCAGAGCTGGAATCTTGTAGGGATGTTTCCAGAGATTTGTAACAGATCAAGTTAAAAAAAATGTTGATTTTGTTTCGATTCACACCAGGAAACCCCCTTAAGGAAAAACGGTTTGCAGTCACATTCTCCACGAATCTGCGAATAGGAGTACCTTTCCCCATATTTTTGAGGGCTGTGCCTGGAACAGTCTGGTTCCTGGATACCTTTGAGGTTTCTGCCTTGCATAACTCTCTTGCATATTTTTAATAATCATTATTTTTAAGAAAACAAAAACACATAAAATCCAGTATCACCATAAGAACAACTTATAATTAACAGCTTAGTCATTAAGTCTATGAAATAATATGTTCCTTTAAGGGGTAACACCACTGTAAGGGCCTAAGAAAAACTACTCGGAGTAGTTATTGAGAATATATTCAAGTATATTCCAAACAATCTTTGCAGGAAAATATTACAAAATGGTGACACTGCACCAAGCCCCCAAAGCATATTGAATTTCAGGCGATCTGCGGAACGCACTATAATTGGTGAGAATTTGAAGCTGGAAAAAAAAATAATCTATGTAATCTACATGAGTGTAGCTAGTGAACGGCGTAGGGGATTTTAGAAATATTGATTTTTGTGTAATTGGTGAGTGTTTGAATAAAGACGTTCAATTTTCACCAAAAAAAGACAGTCACTTGTTAATAAATATTATTGTTTGAATTAACTAATCGGAAATCCCCTACGTGGTTCACTTAAAAATGTTATTTCAAAGTTGAGGTTAAATTATCAATTAAAAAGATTGAAAATTATTAGAGTTATGCTGCGTACCGTTTTGAAAAATCATAATTCCAGAAAAATGCGTTTAAAGTTTTGAAATGTGTTATAGACATGAACAAATTAAAAAATTCTACTCTTAGCAAACTCTTACAAATGTTTTTTTAGGGATTGGACTTTTTGCCCCATATTTTAGAAGGTTCAAAGCATCTTTTAAGACAATAAAAGAAAAAATGATTTTTTGAAAATTCTACAGTGGTGTTACCCCTTAATCATTGATTTTTCAAACATAAAACACAACAAAATTCATTTATTACACTGGCATCACAAAATTTTTTGTTTTCTGCAGGCTATACAACGAATTGTTGTTGAAATTGTTTGTGTAACAGCGCTTCAAGTTTCGATGATGGACGAATTTTGGCTAAAATGTCGAGTTCTGTTCGTTCAAACATGATTTTCGAAGGTAATAACTTTATGAATGGGCACAATTTAAGATTTTTCAGTTTAATTAGAATACATAGCTACATTTCGAATGGTCTTTAGTTAAAGTATTTGATTAAAAACAATATACGAATTTGAATGTTTGCATATCGAAAAACGGACTTTCCACAATATCGCAAAAACAAGAACTGATTGAGCAAAATGATGGTCATTCTTGATTTGAGTGTGCCCTAACTACCCGAGAAAATTTATTGTCTCCCATCCAGCAAAATGGCTGTTGACCAGTGTTATCATTCATAAATCCAGAACTGAATTTATTTGCCCAACACGGGCCTTAGTAGTATTTTGTTCAGGTTTGAACTGAATGCTCAACATGGATTTATTAAAGGTTTTCTATTGAATTTCATGAAAGAATAGTACTGATTTTATCTCATACAGTAGCAAAACATATTAATACTACTTTAACTGCCGAATTCAATCAAGGAAATTTAATGAATGAAATTAGAATCTTTTATTCAGTTTTGAAAAAATAGTAATCACGTTCATATTGGACGAATGAATTCAATCCTTGGAAATAGAATTTTTATTTATGAATGATAATAATTAAATTTTGTTATGTTTTATGTTTGATAAATAACACTAAAAAACTTTGATACGAATTTTGTTTTACTAGAAACTATAAAATTAACATCAACTAAAATAATATTTGTTTACTTACTGTGGTCATTGTGTCACTTACAAAAATCTAACCTGTATGTATGTGAATGATTTTTACCATTTTTACGCTTAGAAAACGACTCGAATTCTTCCACAAGTGGTAAATAAAATAGTATTCTTCGTTTAATCTATTTAATGTTTAACCCTCTGCCCGTCATACGAAATCTCCACTCTGAACCCAGTATCACGTCGTCATCTCACCGATATGAAATACACAGGAATTAGAACGAGTGATTCAGGATCGTAACTATTTCTAACTGAATAAGTGGTCTAAGTCCCCTTTCGACAAGAAATTTTATAATATCAACCACATTTTACGTTTTACCTGTCCAATATAATTTATCAGTGATAATATTTGATAATGTAAGCAAAATAAATTGAACAATCACACGAACTCAGTTTTGGTTATAGAAATGCTTGTTTCACACGTGCATCTTTTATTTTGAAAGATGTTACGCAGGATTCTGCTGGAGAGTATTCATCCCAAACACGAGATCTCGACAGAAAAATCTACCCATGCTAGAAAAATAACGATCAACGACCTTGACAATTCAATCTCACATTTTTATTTATTAGGTAAAAATTGAGACATCTTATTCCCAGAATACTATATTTACTGTAGTGATTAACCTTCAAATTACTCATTTTTTCAGAAAAGAAACACTTCTTATTTAAATTAGATCAAGTTCGGTCCAAATTATAAATATAACATCTTTAAATTATCCAGCTTTAAAAAGTAGAACATATTTTATGTGAATTCACTTTTTCGAAAAAACAGCTATTAAGTAATTACCCTTGTAGCAACGTCTGGCTTGAATGACAGAGGTCAGACTCTGACCCAGCATCTGCTCCCTCTAGTCGACCAGACTGCAGGAAGAAATAATTAGACCAAACGGAAAACAGAATCTGGCGAATAAAGGAACCCGATTCTGATGTCTAATTTCAACATTAATAATAAATGTAAAAAGTAATTAAATAAAGGCTGAAAATCACATTGAATTCACTGTAAGTCTATTGGAAATATAATTAGTAGCAAATTACATTATTTTTATTTAGTCTGTTGTAAAAAATGACGAATTTGGGTCAGAATCTGTCATACGAGATTCTGGTGCCAGAACCGCACGCCAATGCGGAACCAGCCGGGCGTCAGACTGCAACAAGATTCGTCTTTCTCTGGCACTCATCTGGCGCTACTCTGCATCTACTAAGGTAGACCAAGATTACTCCCATTACCTGTGATTGAATTACCTCAATCTGAAAACTATAATTATATTACTTGTAAATTAATAAACTTAAACTTGTGTTATGTCACAACTACGTACATACTTACATTGATCGAAGGTTCCTCGTTTTATGTTAGGATCAAGTGATCCTCTCTTAGGGATGAGGATGTGTCAGTAAAGAAAACAATGATAAGTGAAGTAATGCAAATTGAATTTATGTGCCTCCAGCGCGTAGACTCGTTTTTACGCTACAGTTGCGAGTAGCGTAATGTTGTGCATTACAATACAGAGGAATGTAATGAAAAATTGAACTGCAAATGCGCCTATAACCATGCCATAGAGCGTAATCTTCTTCTTATTCTTCTTCTTCGTACAGCGTTGGCACCGCGGTACTGACGAAGCCTTGTACATTTGAACTGAACATGCTCTATTACAATACGCTACTACTACACAAGATTGAGAAAATCAAAATTTCCGGAACTAGTCACAAAATATCAAGTGCAATGGACAAGAATCATGGAAAATACTAGATTAGATTCGAGTGTACGCATAAAAACTCGTATACGCACCGAAGTCACATATAATAGAATATGTGCCAATGCACACAATGCGGGTGATAACGAGACGCGCTTAAAATTCTCGCAGGACTGATTGCGACTCGGCTTCAATCTCCTGCGAGCACTGTCGCTCGTCGCGTAATAACCCTCATTATGCGCCTAGGCACATAATATACTATTATTTAGTTTTAAAACTGATACAAGAATTAAAATTTTACAAGTATTAAGGCAATGGCACGGGCAATTAATCAAATAATAAGAAAGAGAAAGAGAGTGGGAGAGAGAGAGGGGGGAGGTGTCTGTACCTTACTAGTTCTTTAAGTCCCCTCGAGTAATCCTCACAGGTGTGACTGAGATGCGATTTCCACAAGTGTGGCTGCGATAGAGTTCGAAAATACCGCACTTAAATTCTGCTCACAAGACTAGCTTTGCCCTTGGCGACGTGTCCTTTTTTATATTATATTTTTTTGTGATGTCACACATTGCGCAGTATCCCGCTGTGTGTGACGTAGTTGTACATCTCTTTTCTATAGGTGGTTTTCTCTCTCTTCAGTGATTTCCCCAGATTTTTCTCCTAAGTTAAGTTCAATAACGTCTTCGGCGCAGGAGAAACATCTGTCTGCTCTTTGCCGTACATAGAAAATTTCTGTATCGCAAATATAACGGTTAAAAGTTGAAAAATCGTCTGTGACAATATGATTATAACCAAATGGTAGTGTCACTTCGGATTCGAAAAACGTTAGTCTTGTATTGAAACATTCATTGCATACAAGTTTTTTTTCTACAATATTGATAATTGTTCAATGCATTCTTTGTAATTAGCTGCTCTTCGTCGCGGAGTAATTAATAATTCTTGACAACCATAACAATTCATGTATATGCATTCCAGTTTACAAATGGAATGCCACGACGTAAAAAATTCACAATTATTTTGAATGTCTAGATTTAGTTTTTCAAAACAGAATTGACAATATTTTTCAGTTTTTACAAAATTATAATATAGAAAGAAATTCGATGGTTCTAATTCAAAGCAACAACTGAGTAATAAGTGCGGGTATGCTATAGGATAGTCTTGCGGACATACACCGTCTACTGGTCCAAGATAGTTGATAATAGGTTCAGCTGAAGTTGGTATCATTTCTACAAATTGTTTAGAATAGATTTTTTGGTAATTAAGCTTTGATATCTTTTTGTATATATTTTCTAATCATGCAAGGTAAAAGATTTTGCTAGAAGTATTTTACTTTTCGTCAGAAAAATAACTTTTACGTGCCTCCGACGCGTAAACTCGCTTTGACGCTACAGTTGAGAGTAGCGTAATGTTGTGTATTACGATACAGAGGAATGTAGTGTAAAAAATTAACTGCGCATGCGCCTATAACCGTGCAATAGAGCGTAATCTTCTTCTTATTCTTCTTCTTCGTACAGCGTTGACACCGCGGTACTGACAAAGCCTTGTACATTTGAACTGCACATGTTCCATTACAATTCGCTACTACTACACAAGATTGAGAAAATCAAAATGTCCGGAACTAGTAGCGAAATATCAAGTGCAATGGAAGAGAATCATAACGAATACTAGATTAGATTCGAGTGTACGCATAAAAACTCGTATACGCACCGGAGTCACAGAAAATAGAATATGTGCCAATGCACACAATTTGGGTAATTACGAGACTCGCTTAAAATGCTCGCAGGACTGATCGCACCTCGGCTTCGTCTCGTCTTTGTCTCGGCTTCATCTCGACTAAGCCTTAGCTTCGATCTCCTGCGAGCATTGTCGCTCGTCGCGTGATAACCCTCATTATGCGCCTAGGCACATAATATACTATTATATATATATATTTTTTTTGGTGAGGAGGAAATATGGTGAAATCTTTTATAGACATTGTACAGGACTCTCCTAGGAAGGGTCTGGGCATAGTTGTTAAAACCAAAAACCCCTTCTTTTGAACCAATACACCGCCCGCGGAACTGCCTTTTGGCTTCAAACTTCACGGGTGGTTGGTTCCAGCTTCAAGTCGTGTACGACTTTTCCGTCATCCGTTCGCGCGGAACTCCCACCCGCGGTCACTCGCCCGTTAGGCAAACCGACTAGCCACGACAGTCAGGGGAGGAACAAAGAGATTCCTTCCCCGAACGACGCGGACAGCCAAGTCCACCCGAGACGTAGGACCACGGGTGCAGGTCCCGATGCGATTTTTACTGGCCCTCTCCGTTGTTTCGCTCCCGACGCCCATCGAGCTCTCTCGTCCTCATCACAAGTGTAACAAATGACTCGATGAGCGCCAAAACCGCTCAGACTGGAGAATCACAGGGACCATCGTTTCATGAGTGAGATCGGCACCCACTGCCTGACCGAGGGCCTCCCTTGTCGCGCCCCACTTTGCGCACATAAAGAGTGCGTGCTCTGCATTATCTGCAGGGGAATCGCAGTAATAACACATCTCCTCGTCTCTCTTCTTAAAGCGCTTAAGGTACGCGTTGAAACAGCCATTGCCTGAGAGCGCTTGTACCAAATAAAAGCCGGCTTCTCCCTGCTTTCTGTTCAGCTAGGTTGCGAGCTCCGGGATCAGGCGGTAGGTCCATCTCCCGGTCTGCTCACCATGCCATCTCATCTGCCATTTCTCGACGAGTCTGTGCCTTCAATCCTTGAGAATGGCCTCCTTCGCGCGAGCGATTTCCTGCAGATCGGTACAAGTAAGCTCCTTGCGGAGCTGAAAGGTCTATTGCCTTTCCTCCGCCAATAAATCTATAGCAGCAGATCTCTGCGCCGATAACAGCCTCTTCTGGATAGCATGGATTTTCAGGGCATTAGCCCAGACCGAAGCTGCTTAATGCAGCTTCGAATGCACCACGCTCGCTATCAGTCACCTTTTTGCTTCCCTGGGACACATTGGAAATGTTTGGCATAAGCCGAGCCAAGTTTGCTCCACATTAGATGGCTTTGCCAGCTGCGATCCTTAGGTGTTCGCCAAAGCTAAGCCTACGATCCAACTGCACTCCCAGGTACTTTATACTTGTCTTCCACTCGACCTCATGCTCTCCGAGAACGATCCTCGGGTAATGAAAGGATCTCCTGTCCGTGACGAGCAAAGCCTCAGTTTTCTCAGGGGCCATTTTCAAGCCTCTGCTATCCAACCAACGCTTTGCCCGCCGCAGACTTTCATTGATCCTCAGCTCCAGGATTCCGAAGTCATCAGCGGCGCACACGACAAGTGCGTCATCCGCGAAGCCGATGATGCTTGTTCCAGCAGGTAGGTTTATGCGCAGGAAATCGTCATAGATGACGTTCCAAACGAGTGGTCCCACCCGCGACCCTTGAGGGGCGCCACATGTCTTCTCATCTTTGAGAGACCATTTGTCGCCCTGGTATATCACCCACCTGTCGCTCAGATAGTCATCTATCATTCGCAACAGGTAGACTGGAACCTTTTTCCGCACCATCGCCTCGATGCAGATGTTCCATCTTACGGTATTAAACACGTTGCGTATGTCGATGTTGATCAACGGGCAGAATCATTTACGCTTACCAGTTTCTTTTCTTGCATTTGTGGCGATGTTAACCACAGCTTGGATAGCGTCCACAGTGGACCTGCCTTTCCTGAATCCGAACTGGTGTTCCGAGAGACCATTCACCCCGACCAAGAGGGCCTGAAGCCGTTTCAGAATCTACTCCTCGAGAAGCTTCCCCATCGTATCCAATAGACATATTGGTCTATACGATGAGGCATCTCCTAGAGGTTTGTTGCCCTTCCTCAGCAAGACCAACCTCTGCTTCTTCCAGTCTACGAAGAACCTCCCCTCCCGAAGACAGTAGTTAAAGGATCCTATGAGGATCTCCGGTATGCGCTTGTGGCGGGACATCGAGTAGTCGCAAGCTGCGACAACCTTTTGCTTCTTCGAGCGCATAGTGTCTTCCAACGACCCAGCAGGCTTGACCCAACCAAGCTCATCGATGAGCCCGGTCGCCTCGAGATGGACTCTAAAGTCTCTCCCTGCAGAGCCGTCTCGTGTTCCAGGCGGCGCTCCTTCCTTCGCTGCCCTTACCCTTATCCACTACTTAGCACCGTTGTTCTAAATCATATTCGATGCACCGGTGGTCACTCAAGGTTATTACCTCGAGAACCGACCAGTCGCTTATCCTTGAGGCGAGGCGGGACGCGGCAATCGTGAGATCAATTATCGACCCCCCGCTCCTCGTCTGAACGTGAATTCCCTGACCTGATTCAAAACGGTAAGGTCATTCCTATCGACCATCTCGCCAACCAAGATCTAAACAAGTCAGGCACCTTGGTGTTGCCTTGCAGCTCTGGGCTAAGTGTCCCGTGGCACTGCATCTCCAACAGGTACTTTTCCTGTCGGGGTTGCAGCAGCCCCGGGACCCATGGCCATAGCCAAGGCACCTGAAGCATCAGGCGACTTCCGCATGCTCGCGGATGCGGCACGCAACCCACCCGATCTTGACCTTACCCAGCTGAAGCAGATGAGTAGCGTCTGCCTCAGCTAGCCGGATCACTGTGGTCTTCACCCCACCAAAGCGAGTGAAGAGCCTGCAGGACCCGTCAAGTACCGGTCTGCACAGTGCCAAGCACAAGACAGACACGACCTGTTCTTTCTCGACTGCCTCGTCAAGGTCCCTAATTTCGAGGGACCTCGTTGAGACCAGGGCCAAAATTTCTGCCCTCTCCCCGACCACCCGGCGATGCTCCTCGCGGAAGGCCGAAACGTCTCCGCCCTTTTTGAGGACCAGAAGGACTTCCTCCTTTCTGGTCATCTAGATAGAAAGGACCTCGAGTCCTGCCCCCTGGGGTTCGACTTTCGCCTTGATTTGCCTCAAAATGTCGGCGTAGGACTGGCCGTCCCTCGCCGACACCTTGATGGCGTCGCCCGACCTGGCGGGCGAGGAGCGCTTTAACTTCGGTCTGGCGACAGTTCCCTGCGTTTTTTGCACATGGTCCTTCGCCTTCTTATCCTTTTTTTCTTTTTTTTCTTTTGGTCTTCCTCGTGACCTCTTGCCAGTCCCCTTTTTCATTCGGGGCCTGGCTCTTGGCCACCTGAACATACGAGGGTGACGAGCCGCCTTTCCCCCTCTTAGTAGTTTTTTCCTTCGGGGGGGGGGGGGGCTGCCCTCTTTTCACCTTTTGCCTGGTTCTTCGGGATATCTCCCAGAGACGCCGAGCGTTGTCTCCGGAAGATTCCCATCTTTTGCGTGGTGGGGTGGGATTCCAGTCTCTTGTGGATTTCCACCCCGCTTTCTAGTAGGCACTTGTGGGTGTTAAGCATACCGCTCAACACCTCAGTTGTCTCATTCACCGTTTTCAAAGTGACTTTGAGTCTATCTATATTGTAAAAAAAGGGTAAAAGGAAGATAGAATAAAGGGATGGTTAAGAGTAGATTTGTGAGTCATACAAAAAAATGTCCTGTTGGAAAAGTGATTATTTGGTACAGGGTGATAAAATTTTTCTTAGAAAATTGGTTACGGATTTTAGAATTCAGAAAAAAAAGTGGTCTAAGAATTCAATCCGTAGAGACTGTGAATCTAAATTTATATCCAGTCAATACCGAAAAAAATAGATAATTTTTGTGGGGGGTTTTGATAAAATGTCCCTTAGGCTGGAATGAATTTCCAGCTAACGAGAGGGACGTTTTGTTATATACATTGAGGGAGGAACTAGCTTTGCACAAAACAACTGGTGCTCTCTATTTGTGGAATTTTTTTTATGAAGTTGATATGAAGAATGGTCTGAAGATTGTAAGTATTTAAGAAGATAATTTGTTTTCTAATTTATATTTTTGTCGGAGATGCAAGAGGGCGTTGTCAAAGTTGAAGTACAACGTTCTTCAACCCCCTTTGGCATAGTCATTCAATTGTCGTATGAAAATAGACGATTCGATAAGGCCATATTACCAAACTCTTAGGAGTTCTCTTGTTTTTCGGTGGTATGAGGTGGAAATTACAGGAAGGACGAATCGTACGGGTAAGTATGAATCAGAGTGTTAAATTTCAGTAAGACATAAAATTATCTCAAAATTTGTATTTATTAATTGTATTTTGTTTTAGGTGGGAAGCGAAAATTTAAAATGGACCAGGCAGGATTCGTTCATATCTATAACTGAAAGGGATCGTATCTTCGAATGCAGGAGCAAAATATAAAGGTGCCACTGGATTGGACGTATGTTAACCCGAGCAGGTTAAAGAAAAACAAGGCCCTGTTGAAGGTGATTTTAAATAATCAAAGGGAGGGGGCTCTATTTATAATAAATAAGCAAAGATATCGTCTGGTCAATGACGAGATTGTAGAGGTAATAATTGAGAATTCAGTATATTTTGTTTTTAGATAGAAAAATTTAATAGTATTAGTAAGACATTTTTACTCTTTTTTAGTATTGGAACAACCGCAAGAAATTATGTTTTAAAATTTTTTGTATATTTATAGTTTTTTTTGTGATGTTTATATGTATATTTATTGTTACTTGTGTGTACTATAGGAGTAGTGTCGTATGTTTTGTAAATAGTAGTATATATAATAGTGATAATGTTTCTACGATAGTCATAGTGTGTATATCTGTTTATTTACATAGATTGATGTATGAGGATTTGTATCGATTTTCTTTTAATATATATTATATTTTATCTTAATTTCTGTCCAATTTATTTCCATGTAAATTGTTACATTGTTCGTAGTCAAAGTTAAATGTTAAATCATTGAGTAAAGGTTTTGTTACTGAGCTTGAAGGCGTTTTTCGTACAAATTATATACGTGTTGGCGTTTTGTTTATTTTTTTTGACATTTTTCGAATTTTCAATAGTATTAGTCCTAAAATTGTAATCATAAGTAGAGATAATAATTATTTATATTTTAACCTGACTGTTTGCAAAATTCCTATTCCTTGGAGTGTGATTAAGGTCTTGGAGTTTTTTAGACATGATAAGAAAACTTGTCCGGGGAAAATTGTTGAGTTTAGCCATCCGTGATAAAATTGCAATAGTTTTAGAAAGGGATATTCGCTAAAACTGATGAAGATTTCACATTTGTATGGTTGAGAATTTAGAAACATTGATGTTTCACATATGGGATTATTATCGGTATTAGATATAGATCTTGGTGGGTGGCAAAATGTTTACAAACCATTTGGATAACATGCATTGAGGAAATTTTCATTTGTTGTAAAGTAAAATTGGTTATTTGAAGAAATAGCAAGATAAGAAATTTGAGATTTTATGTAAATAGAAGAAATTACGCCAGTATTAAAATCGAGATGTATTGGAATTGGATGTTGTTTCAAATAATTGAAATTCTTCAGTAGATGGGATTGGTATAGTCATAATAAAAATCCAGGACTTATCGAATAAGAAGTATTGTATTTTCGAAATGTAAAGGACCATAGAAAAAAGGGATGTTGGAAAGTGTGGGTCTTCTTTGTTGGATTTGAAGTCTAAGAAGGTATCAGGAAGTAACATAGGATGCCATAAATTAGTTGCGGCATGGGTAATGGCTTCTGTAAGTTGGTCAGGGAGTAAAAGAAAAGATTGAGAAATTTCATACAGGTCTTTAAGCCAATTTGCTGCTAATATTCGATATAGGTGAATATTCGGATCATTTTGAGAACTATGCCAATCTTTGTAGGTTATAATGTTACCAAGTTTTGAAGAAAGATTTGTAACTTCTTGGAAAAATGGACTACGAAGTAGGAATAAGCTTTCTTTGGGCCAGTAGAAGGAGGTTCCCTTTCTCATTCTCAATTCTAAAAGTACTTTTTGTATATGTTGCAAGAATGGATCATTGCACCACCTCAAAGACACACAAGCACAATTAATTCCAAAAAACACAAGATAAAAATGCAATCGTGAGCCCTCGATGAAGAACGCACAGCACAACACACACGCACGAAATCGAGAAGTTAAGGGTGAGTCAAAACCGGTAAATTTGATATTGAGAAAAACATTTTCCTTCTTCTCTTTTCGAGCACGGAGTCGATAGACCGTTTGGTAGTCTGCCACTCCGTTACAAGACGTCCCGAGCACTCGAGTTTTCTATGTGCTCGAGCGTTCGAGGAAACCAAACCCCATACCACATGTTCGATGGAATCCGTCAGAAAAGTCACTCAATTCGGTACAGAAACACTCCCTTGAACATATTTTAGTACAGTCGTTAAAAATGATCGCGAGTGAGAACATTTTTTGATAGGAAAGAATGGTATAGAATTTTTAGTTATTTTGAAATGACATGTATGATACACGCGTAAATCGTTGTTGCCAATACTTTTGGAAGTATTGTGTTTATATCAAGATAGTACCGCAAAACGATTTCTGATCCTGAAAACGCGAAGAATATCATCTACGAATTAATATAATACTGGACTCGCTCTTTTTAGGTTTAATGGCCGTTTGGAATTACGCTTGACAATACTTTTTTCGAAAGTATTGTATTTATAGTAAAACAATCCCGTATTGCAATTACTAATCCTGAAAACGCGAAGGATAGAAGTTTTCAGTTCTTTTAAATTGACATATATTATGTACGCGTAAAACCCTTGTTGCCAATACTTATGTAAGTATTCTATTTATAGTAAGACATTACCGTAATCGGTAATACAATTTATAATAAGACTTTCGAATTAGTCCAAAAACTAAAAAACGTTGACGTCCCTGATAATTTTGTTCTTGCTTCCTTGGATGTATTCTCCCACTTCACAAATATACCCAAAGAAGCAGCCATCTCTGCTGTAAAAAGTAGATTTGAAGCGAATCGTCGCGAAGTACCAATGCCATGGAATGATTTCGAAGAAGGGTTGCGATTATGCATAGACAGCACAGATTTTAACTTCAATGGCACCACATATTTTCAAAAACGAGGATTACCAATGGGTTCTCCCTTCTCCCCCGTTCTTCCTGATATAGTGATGGACGATTTCCCATCACCCTCTCAGATATAAAAAAAGTGTTATAAACAACTTCGTTGGCAGGACAGTTTTGATTTCAGACAAAGAATTCCAAAAAACAACCTCAGATTAATTATAGATACACTTGAAGAAAATGACTATCCACATTCCTTCATACAAGTAATTAAGAACCAAAGACTTCTGACCCTCGAAGAAAAGATACGATTAGGTAGCGATCAGGTTGACATAGACACAGAAAACAAACCTTACATCGGCATCCCTTACGTTGAAGGTCTATCAGAAAAAATATCGGGAATCCTGAATAGTTACAATATACAATATACAATACTGCGTTCAAAAATCACAAAAACCTAAAAATGATTTTCAAACCAACAAAAGATAAAATACTGAAAGAACAATCTTCTAACATCGTCTACAGCGTTCCTTGCAAAGGGAATGACTGTAAGGCCGTCTATATAGGTCAAACGAAACGGTTCCTAAAAAAGAGATTGAAAGAACACAAAAACAATATTAAAGAAAGCCCAAATAAACAAAATGCGCTCACAAACATACAGTTGAGAAAGACCATTTTTTCAATTTTGATAGAACCAGAATTTTAGCGAATGAAAAGTACTATAAAATAAGACTGCTGTTGGAAATGTGTCACATTGCAGTTACAGATGACGCTGTGAATTTTAGAACAGACATAGAAAACCTCTTTAAGATTTACAACCCTGTACTAAAAAAGTGCAATAAAAAATTGACCTGGTCCTGGGACCTGCGACTCCACTTATTGGTTCTTGTTTTGCCATTAAAACACGGTCATTAAAACGTATGGAAGAGAGAGTCCAATATTATATTCATTCATAAATGCTATTCTTCGCGTTTTCAGGACTAGCAGTCGTATTACGGTTCTGTCTCAATATAAATACAATACTTTAAAAAGTACTGGCAACAACGTTTTTACGCGTATATCATACATGTTAATTTAAATTTTAAAAAAATTCTATTCGCGTTTTCAGGATTAGACTGCTATCTTGACGAAGTCCTTCTCTTGGCTATGCTAAAGAAAGGACGGGTGGGGAGGCTAAGCAGACGGCCCTCGGGTCATGGAGGTTGTAGTGTCCCGATGAATCGGTGAACAAATGCAGGGGGCTCTATAGACGGGCATCTTCCCATTGCGTGAAGGGTGCCTTATAAACGGGTCTATCCCCATGCATGGAAAAGGATGTATGCCCCAGGCAGCGGCGCTGTAAATGGGTCTGTCAGTGCCTGCGAGGAATGAGTGTCTTGAATGAAAGACAGCGCCGTATGACTGTGATATGTTTCCTTTGAATGCGAGGGAACGATCTATAGACGGACTCCCTCTTGAATGCGACTCAGAATGAACTGGTGTATGGAATCTCCTGCGGGACACTGCAAAGCCTCCAGAGTCTGTGACCAAGAACAGTCCAAACAATCGTTTTCGTATGGCTTCCCACTGGGGGAGAAGAGTGTTGCACCTTTTCCCGCCGAGGATCGGACTCCCAAAAAAGGGAAGGGCAGCACATCGCCCACCTGCGCGGTGGCCACCAGTGGTCAGACCCCACAGAAGGATGGGAAATGGCAGCTGGTGGAAAAAAAGAAAAAAAGAAAAAGAAGGATAAAAAAGTTTCTGTGCCCTCTACACCGGATCCTAAAAAGAAAAGGGCGTTGCCGAGGCGTTCTCAGGGTGTCGGCGAAGGATGAAAAGTCCTACGCCGAGATCCTCGCAGCCATGAAGGTGAAGGTAAACCCCCAAAATGCACGAGCGGAGGTCTTCTCCATCCAAAGACCCAGGAGGGAGGAGATCCTCCTGGTCCTCAAAAAGGGGAACGACGTCACGGCCTTCGAGAAAGCGCTCGATCAGGCTGTCGGGGGGACTGTACAAGCGCTCTGGCGGTGTGCAGACTGCGGTGGTCCGTTTTACCGAGGTAGACGCCCAGAGATTGCTCAGGCTCGGTAGGTGAACTGCCGTATCCGAGAGCATTTCGAGGTTTCTCGGTGTTTCAGGTGCCAGGGATATGGCCATGTGTCGCGCGGCTGCACGCTTCCAGGCAGTAAGGATGCCTGCTGGAGGTGTGGGGACGCGTCGCACGTGGCCAAGGAGTGCAAGGCTTGCCCTTGGTGCCTGACTTACGCTGATAGGGGCGAAGAAGAAGACACCCATGCTTCGGGGAGCGATTCTTGCCCAATATTTACGGAAAGAGCGACGGTGGTTGAGGGGTGGAAAGTGAAATTTCTACAGCTCAACCTCGGGAGAGGGAAGGAAGCCCAGAACCTTCTGATACAGACTGCCAGGGAAAGGGAGGCCGATGTGTTGCTCATTCGTGAGCAGCACAAATGGTCCGACAATTCTGCTTGATACCAGAATGCATCAAGGATGGCTGGGATCCATGTTTGCAGCCCTGAATTGAGCATCGGGGATTTCCTGGAGACTGACGGGGCGTTCGTTTGGGTGTAGGTGGCGGGGTACGTGTGTAGAGCTGCTACTTTTCTCCCAACGATGCTTTCGAGATCTTCGAGACCCAGATCCTCCTCCTTAAGGAAAGCCTCAGAGAGGCTAGTGGGTGGAACGGAAGCACCCAGTGAATGTGGGAAGGGGCGACTTTGTAAGGAGCCCCTCCTGGAACCCACACGACTCAGAAATGTCAAGTTTTGCGAACATCTTGAAGAAACCAGGCTCATAGATGAGCTTGGTTGGGCAAGGTCTGCTGGAACGTTGGAGGACACTGTGCGGGCGGCGAGGCGGAAAATGGTAGCAGCATCTGACCACTCCATGACTCGCCGCGGGCGCGGGCATACCGGGGACTCGATGTACTGGTGGAACGACCAGTTGTCTGTCCTGCGTCGAAAATGCCTTACAGCGCGGCGAAGATTTACCCGATAAAAGGGTGACCCTCTGCTGCGCGAGGCATGGTTAAAAGCAAAATCAGCTCCGAGGCAAGGCATAAAGAAAAGCCGACTTGAGTGCTGGAAAGACTTGATAGGGGAAGTCGAGAAGGACCCATGGGGTCTCGCCTTCAAAATAGTCACTAAGAGATTGGTGACTAGAAGAAAGACCATGGGCCTGGATAATGCCGACCAAGTCAAGTACATTGTGCGGAGCTTATTTCCACACGTAGAACGGATGCAAAGACAGGGACGAAGCTCCTGCGTGGTCCGGCGCAAAGAACTCTTCACTCTCAAGGAACTAAAGAGAGCGGGTTGGAGGCTTAAGGCAAATACAGCGCTGGGGATAAACGGGGTGCCAAACAAGATCCTCAGAGAGGTGATCGGGGCATACCCGGAGATCCTCCGGGTTGGTCCTGTTGAGGAAGGTTGACAAACCTCTAGGAGATGCCTCATCCTATGGACCTATTTGTCTATTGGATACAATGGGGAAGCTTCTAGAGGAAATGATCCTACAAAGACTACAGGGTCACATGGTCGGCGAGAAAGGTCTCTCGAAAAACCAGTTCGGCTTTCGAAAAAGCAGAGTGACAGTTGACGCCATCCAGGCAGTAGTGGACATCGCTACTAAAGCAAAAACAGGAACTGGTAAGCGTAAGGGATTCTGCGCGTTGATCAGCAATGACATACGCAATGCGTTCAATACCGCGAGGTGGAACATCTGCATCGAGGCGATGGTGCGGAAAAAGGTTCCAGTCTACCTGTTGCGAATGATAGATGACTATCTGAGCGACAGGTGGGTGATATACCAGGGCGACAAATGGTCTCTCAAAGACGAGAAGACATGTGGCGCCCCTCAAGGGTCGCGGGTGGGACCACTCGTTTGGAACGTCATCTATGACGATTTCCTGCGCATAAACCTACCTGCTGGAACAAGCATCATCGGCTTCGCGGATGACGCACTTGTCGTGTGCACCGCTGATGACGTCAAAATCCTGGAGCTGAGGATCAATGATTGTCTGTGGCGGGCAAAGCGTTGGTTGGATAGCAGATGCTTGAAAATGTCCCCTGAAAAGACCGAGGCTTTGCTGGTCACGGACAGGAGATCGTTCAAATATCCGAAGATCGTTTTCGGGGAACATGAAATCGATTGGAAAAAGAGCATTAAGTATCTGGGAGTGCAGTTGGATCGAAGGCTTAGCTTCGGCGAACACCTGCAGATCGCGACTGCCAAAGCCATCCAATTTGGGGCCGCCCTGACTCGGCTCATGCCCAACTTTGGTGGTCCCAGGGAAGCTAAGAGAAGGCTGGTGGCGAGCGTGGTAAATTCGAAGTTCCTTTATACAGCTCCGGTCTGGACAAGTGCCCTTAACAACCATGCTATCCAGAAGAAGCTTTTCTCGGCACAGAGAGGTGTGGTGCTGAGAATCGTCTCAGCATACTGAACTGTGTCGACGCTGTGCTGGTCTTGGCGAGCGTCCTACCAATAGACTTATTGGCGTAGGAAACGAAGAAGACCTTTCAGCTCCGTAAGAAGATTACCTGCTTAACAAACCTGCAGAAAATCGCTCGTGTGAAGGAGGCCATCCGCAAGGATGGAAGGCGCAGTCTCGTCGAGAAATGGCAGACGAGACTGCATAGTGACCAATCCGGGAGATGGACACACCGTCTAATCCCGGAGGTCGCCACCCGGCTGGATAGAAAGCACGGTCAAGTCGGCTTTTACCTGGCACAAGCGCTTCCGCGCCATGGCTGCTTTAAAGCTTACCTAAAGCGCTCCAAGAAAAGAGACGATGAGTCGTGTCGCTACTGTGGATCCCTTGTGGAAAATGCAGAGCACACACTCTTTGTCTGTGCCAAGTGGGGCATGGAAAGGGAGGCTGTCGGTCGGGTAGTGGGCGCACAACTCACTCCTGACACGATTGTCTCTCTCATGCTGCAGTCTGAACAGATATTTAATGTATTGTCAACCGTACTTCTACACGGTCATTAAACTTAATAAGCGTGAGTCCAGTATTGTATTAATTCGTAAATGATATTCTTCGCATTTTCAGGATTGAAAATCGTATTGCGGTACTGTCTTAATATGAACAAAATACTTCCAAAAGTATTAGCAACAACGTTTTCACGCGTATATCATACATATCAATTTAAAATAACTAAAAACTCCTATTCGTTGCGTTTTCAGAATTAGTAATTGCCTTACGGGATTGTTTTTACTATAAATACAATACTTGCGAAAAATTATTGTTAACCGTAATTTCACACGGTCGTTAAACTTAATAAATGCGAGTCCAATATTGTATTAATTTGGAAATGATATTCTTCGCGTTTTCAAGATTAGAAATCGTCTTGCGGTACTGTCTTACTATAAATAAAATACTTACAAGAGCATTGGCAACAAGGTTTTTACGCGTTGTGACTTTGCAAAATTTTGCAACGCACAATTATGAGTAAAATGTATGATGTATTAATATTTCATTTTTGAACGTTTAATTTTGAATTATTTAATCAAACTAAAGAGTTCCTCAGAGGCTGCACGGTACTCCAGGACAAGGGGCTATATTTAGAATTTTATATTAAGGATTAATTGCTGTGTTTATCTTGTTCTTTATTCATGTTTATCTGAGAGCATCGTGGGACGTCGAGAGAAATCAGGACCTGGAGGACGTACTCACGACTTACGCATGGCATACTAGCGACTTGTCGTACGGCCCGAATGGACATCAATTTTATTATCTTGTTCCGAACCTGCCACCTTCAAGCTTTGCCGCCTATCTTCGACCAACTATCGACTACGTCAACCCGTGTGCTGGGCAACTTTCGAAGATGCCCCTAGGACTTGTGCTGCGTTCCCTGCCTCAAGAATCCTAGATGACTCCTCCACCTGGAATGTAACCTCGAAGAACGAGTCATGGGCAACTCCAGTTTCAACCTTCAGTTCCGCTAGCCAGGCCTCTATAGCCCAGGCTTGTGTCATTCCACCCCTTTTATCAAATCCCCGTAAGACTCCTAATATGACGGATGAGCAACTGAGTCCCAAAAATGTTGGCTGCAACATGGATGTCAACGGAGAGGAACGAGACTGGAGCAACAACCACTGACGACTCATGTCTGGAAATTTTACCGGGAATGTGGACGTTGGGGACTGCAGGCACTGCATATGAATGCTCGAATGATCGCTTACAAGTATTCGGGCAATGGAGTGAGGGGGGGGGGGGGGGGGTCTGTACCTTATTAGTTCTTTGAGTTCCCTTAAGTAATCCTCGCAGGTATGACTGAGATGCGATTCCTACAAGTGTGGCTGCGATGGAGTGAATATTCCACAGGTGCAACAAGGACACAACAACTATTCTTCTTGATACTGAGTCTAAGATCCTTTCAAAGACTGAAAAAACGGGCCACGGTAAATTTATGACTTTCGGGTCTTAACAACTGGCGAACTACACGGTACAATTAGTTCACGCTGGAAATCCTTTTTAAAGTTTTCCAAAATGCCGCACTTAAATTCTGCTCACAAGGCTAGCTTTACCCTTGGCAGCGTGACCTTCTTATAATATATTTTTTGGTGATGTAACGAATTGCGCAGTATCCCACTGTCTTTGACGTATTTATACCTCTCTTTTCAATAGGTGGTTTTCTGTCTCTTTAGCGATTTACCCAGATTTTTCTCTAGACCTAGCCTGTGCCTATAGTACATTCTAATACGTCGCGGGACGTGACACTCGAAACAATTCACTTTTTCGAAAAACCAGCCTTTTATACGTAATTAATGTGATTGGTTCGATTTACATTATTATTTACATATTTTATTCTTTGAGTGCTTTATTTTTAAGTGAAAACGGAATTAAATAAGATTTCATGAAATTTAAATGTCCATTTTTATATAAAAATTGCACGCCCAAACTTCTCAACGTTGTCTTCCAAAATTTCATAAAGAATGGTGAATTGTTTATTTTTTTTATCAGAAACTGTGCAGAAATTGGAATAATAGGATTAGAATGATTGGAATATTATTCTTTCATAAATCATAGAACAGACTCTTCCTATGCTAAAGAAGTAGTACCCGTAGATTCTGAAGATATCCTTAGCTGCTTATCTTCTTTGTCTTCTTCGGTGGTCCTCTGCTGGACAACGGCCTGGGCTCGTAGTCAAAGATTGCGTAGTTTGAATTACAGTGTGACCTTGAAGAATCCTCTTTTAAATCGTTTACCACAATTCTAGCAGGATCGCCAATTTGTAACAGGGTACAAATTAAAATAACGCTGTGTTTAATGTTTATGCCTGAACTTGATGCATGGCTTCTTCATTCTTGTAGTAGCGTGGTCAATGGTAGGCAAAAGATTAACGAAAAGGGCCTCACACCTTAAGCGATATACATCCCTTTCTAGCTAGAGAGTAAAGGGGAAAGTAGAACAAGGCAACAAGCTCTAGAAAGTGTGTAGACTTTCTTTACATTCTTTAGAAATGCCTGTTTCGTCAAAGAACGCGGAATTAATCATATCACTTTCTACATCGTTCTTGCTCTCATGTACACTGGGCAGATTTTCGAATAACAGCACAAAGAAAAATGAATGGTCAATCTGAATATCTAGAGATACAAAAAGTATCTTTTGTAAAAACATTTGAAAAGTTTTTTTATTTTCTGTGTTGTATATTTTCAAAATATGGATTTTACAATTGTGAATTACAAATTATTATTGTGCATAAGAAATTTATGTGAAATCTAAATCCTGTGTAGATTTGTCATATTGTATGTAATACAATTATCAAGACTTTTGCTGTTTAAATTTTTATGTTTAATTTGGAAAACTTAAGTGGAAAATAAAGAAGAAATTATAAATGAATCGCGAGGAATTGGGCTCTACGAAATAGGAATTTAGAATGCAAGTTAGGGTTCAAACTAACTGCGAATGAAAATTTAAAAGCATGCCCTTATAAATAGTGCAGTGATTGTGCGATAGTGAATAATTTTCTACTTGAATATGTGGAATAAATATGAAGTACACTACCGTCGGAAATTGTGCGCACGGTGCTTGTGATCGCTATTAAAAATCACTGCTGACTTTGAACCACGATATCTCGGTGAAAAAAAGAGATAGGGCATTTTTAAAAATGCAGTTGGAAAGCTTATAAAATTTCACGTCTAGTGATCCTCAACAAATATTTTTTTGACTTTCTGAAAATAATACAGCACGTGAGAAGTTAAAAAAAAATTCGGTCCTGCTTCAACGAATGAGGCGAGCAACAAACCGTCCGAAAATCGTGATCGTCGATTAAAATTCAACTCAGATACGATTGAACATTTTTAATCGTATCTCGGGCACCCATGAATATTTTTTGTCGTCGAAGAATCGGGCACCATTTTATAGAACTGTTTTATATAGTACAGAAACCTCTTCCATATAGACTATATATTGACTGCAGTTTTAGATTTTTAATGAATATTCTACGTTTTCCTTATTCGGCCCTCTAATAGACATTACGTTACTTCGAAGTGACAAATCATGGAAAACGGATTTTTCAAAACGCTTTCTTTTCGAGGCACTTTATAGACAAAAGTAGTTCTTTTGACAGCAAGAATCTGGTTCCTTTTAATGTTTTATTGATATGCCTGTATTTGACACCGCAGCAGTTCTTTTCTGTTGCAGCTCCATTGAACCCCGAAAAGTGGTTCTAAATAACACTCTGCTTTTTTCTGTGCAGGGTGTCTTAAAACGTGGAGATTTTATGAAAATTTTAAAATTCAAATAAAAAAAATTCTTAAGTTCAGAACTATACAGAATTTTTACCGCCAAGCCTATTTGGAACACGTGTCTTTCTGTTGAATCACATAAATCCGCCCTTGGGAATTAATCGATATATTTGTAGAATGAGAGCAAGAGACATGAAGAGAGTAACAGAGAGTTGACTGTGGGATACAAAGGACAACACGCCCCGACACGTGACCGTCCGGTTTTGTTTCTTTGTAAGAGTAGGTAACTGTCAGAAGCGACTAGGATAGGAAACTAGTCCCTATTTGCCTTTCTCCATCTCCCAATTGGCCACAGCTTAGTGCTGCATCGTTGCTTGAAAAATTTGTGGCAAACGTCAACTGCATTGCTCTGCATATTTCACTGATGCAACCTTCTCAACGCTTACTCAATTGAAAATGATTGATTGAAGGAAATAAAGACTTATAAATCTCTATACACTCAATAATATGGAATAGGAATAAAGCTTATTTATTTTTTCGGAATGTAAACATTTTTAAAAAATGTCAAAATTGATTTTTTACCATTTACAAGTTAAAATTTATGAAACTATTTTAGAACAATACAATTTGATTAATATCATAACTATATACAGAGTGGCCACGAATAGATTGCAGAATAGAGCTATGACTGTGAGTATGACAGTAATATGACTTCGTATAAGTTCATCCTTCTCACACTTATGGCCTATTCTGCAACCCACTCGTGGACAATCTGTAGATAAATTATATTTTAATCCGCATTAAAAAACAAAAATTTAGAACAAATTCCATGGATGCACTAACTTCACTCTCCTCCTCTAATTGTCACATATAAGGGAAATGGTGTTAAAAGCGCTGAAACTTATGAATCATTAGGTATAGATGACAGTTCAGTGTGCAAAAAACAAAAGATTTACCGTAAAAAAATGGTTCCATTAAAACCAGGACATTTTACGTGTTTCAGAGAAAAAAAAGGACACCAGGACAGGTAAGGCTGAACAGGACATGTCCTGGAAAACCAGGAAGTCTGGTAACCCTAGTCAGATTGTCATGGAATTTTGACACGTATCGTTTGAAGGTTAGCACTTCGTAATAATCATACGGATTTATCAATAGTAGCGCAATCCCTGCCATCCTAAACTGGGAAAAAACATGGTAAAATCAACGAGAAGGAGTACCGTCGCCAATTTCACATTGGCGTAGCGTTGCGCCTCCGGTGAATCGCTGGTGCTACTCAACGCTGCACTGACCGTAGAGCCAACGTAACTTCACCCAAAAATGATCAGCTTTGACAATACTCGCGATTGTTCCTTTAAGTTCTTTTGTTTTCCTAATAAAGGTTCCAGTGTTAACATCCCCGCTGAATTGACGGGGCTGACAAAGCTGAATTAATGTGAGTTTCCAACACTACGTTGGTGCTGGCAGCACGTTAACCTAACGTTGTAAACGCGACGATACTTCTCCCCGTCAATGCAGCGTTATTTTCCGTATAACCTGACGGTCTTTCTTCCCAGTGTAGGAACTTATTGATTGATGTATTATGTATGTATCGTGTTGTGCGTCACTTCACATACGAACGTCGTAGCTGTTATCGACAATTCGCGCCAATTCTAGTTCCTTGTAATGATGGAAAGTGCCATCAGTCTGATCGTCATGATGGCCAGTCATTACGGTCATGTGATAAAAGTAGGTAAAAGTCGTTGAAAGTAATTTTTCTCGAAAAATTGCTGAAGGTCTTGCACCTCTCAAACTCAAAACTATATAATACATTTGAATCAGTATTCTCAAAACGATGGTTTCTGAAAAAATAATACATTGTAGAACGTTGCCGAAGAAACCAAAGAAACTAGCAGAGTGTAGTGGATATCGCAGTGTATTTCGAAAATGAAAATATTTATTATACTCGTATTTGTCCAAAACAAAATTTAAAATTGTGTCCTTATAGTAATAAATTATTTCATATTAACCTTTTAGCTGCGGGGGTGGTCGATATATCGACCAGAAGTCAGGTCGGGAACTCTACCTGAGATACCCAGTGATTTTATGTATAAATTTATGATATTGAAGTTTGAGACTTCTGAAACCGAAACTTGTGACTAATTGTGAGACGAACTATTAGGTAGAAAATTCTTCTATGAGACGGAAATTTATCCCTAGATCAGGTAACGAAGGAAGACAATAGAAGCAATAAACATTACCTCTATAAACCGAGGGACTCATATACCGAAGTTTGGGATAAAATTTGCCTAAAGGAAACCAACCCCTGTCACTGATCAGCATTTTATGACTTTTAGGTTGACACAAAATTATCATAAAAAACTGCTCATATGTGAAAGCTACTTATGTAATGTCCACGAAAAGTGGATATTCGCGAGTATTAAAAAAATGCTGATGGCCTATATAAATGATGAATATAATATTAATATGGTATTCAAATCAAAAGTTATAAAAAACTAAAGGTTACAAAAGAATTTTTCTCTAATTTATTTTTACGAAATATTTTTCTAAAAATTCAAGAAATGCAGTAGATGACGACAGAAAAACGTGATTCAACATAAAAAAGTTTACATATGATTTAATCACGTGGCCTGATAGAGAAATTGCCTTAACCACGCAACTAAAAATATGACATTGTAATGATGAAAACACAGATTTACAACGTTTATATGAAGAGTGGACATTCAAAAGAGCGTAACCCACATTTCTGAAATTTTACACGGCGGCACAAAAACGTTCCCATTTCGACACCTCGAGATACAGATTTTTGATTTCCAAATCGAAAATAAAAATATTTCCGATTGGGAAAAAAATCGTTTGCGCTATTGTATTGGCATTAACCTCAAGAATTTGTTTCGCCAAAAAAACGATTTTTGAAAAATTGTGAGTTACGCCCTCTTGAATGTCCACTCTTCATATATGAACATTGGAGTAAATGGGTGGAGTAAAGATGATATATCCTGAATGGATTTACACACGCGACTAGTTCGTAGCAAGAGACGAATAGCGTTATGAAATACAAGCGAGTCGGAGCGAGTAGATAACTCTAGTATTGCGTGTGCGTACGTGTATATCAATGTCTGCGCACGAGAATGTGCATCAAGTATCGACAGATCAGCGCGAATTCTCCTGACAGTTTATAATTGGAGATGACGAGTACCAGCGAGTCTCGGCAAGTCGCAGAGAGTCGCGGTTAGTATTTATTCGACTGGAGTTTTAACGTTATTTGGCCTTATTTTTCATTATTAAGGGAAGAAATACTTTACACACAGTTTCATTCGGAATAGACTCATGAATGGAAACCCACTCGATGTAACCCTTATTCCCTAAATTGAAAAATATGTAGTGTCACCGACATGTTCAACGAAAACAATAGAATAGTGGAAAAAATTTTTGAAAGAATTCGATGTACGGAACAATCCGTTGATATGTCGATACTAATTATGTAATATATATAAAGGATTCCGATTCTTGGAATGTGAAAACATTTTGATAATCTGCATAAAAGATGAAGAAATTAAAAATAATATATTCTCTTTAATGTCATCAAAACATGACTTGGTAACACTAAGAACAAAAAATTACAACATGTATGTACGCATATGACAATAGGCAGATAAAGAAAAGATAGAATGCAGCTTTTTTCGTAAATAAAGATACATGACATAATGTAGAAGTGCATTAGGATCAAACAAGACGTTAAAAGACACCTTAGGATAAATAGGATGACTCCGTCGTGAGGAAAGCAAACATTCCGCATTCTTAGATATGAGCTAACTCACAAGACGATAAAAATGAATGTGATGCAACCCTTTTTTCAAACTTTTAAAACTAGATAGGTTAGAGAAAGAGATGAGAAATCGAATAAAAAAAAATCAACATAAAAAACTGCTCATATGTGCATACTACATAGGTGCATACTACATAGGTGATGTACGTAAAGGAATGAGATTCATAAAATTTGATAACATGATAATAATTTGAACGAACTTTAGGAATGTTGGAAAAACCATTTTCTCTTTAATGTTACCATGACATGTTTTAAGGTAAATGTGTACCAAAAATCTTTTTTATCTCTTTTTATTTACTCAAACAAGCTTCAATAGATTTAAACAACCACATCATTTTAAAACATGGAAAAAGCTTGTCTTTGTAACACTCAAAACAAAAAGTTACAACATGTTTGTATGCATATAAGACTAAGAAGATGAAGAAGTGATAGAATCAACTTTTTATTAAAAATTTAAATACATGACATAATGCAGAAGTGCATTACGATAAGATAAGATGACAAAAGACACCTCGGGATGAATAAGTTGAGTCCGTTTTGAAGAAAGCGAAAACTTCATATCTTCAGATATGGGCTGACTCACTAGACGGTCGAAATGAATGTGATTTAACCCTTTTTTTCGAACTTTCAGAACTGGAAAGGTTACAGAATGATATAAGGAATCGATTAAACCCTGTTAGATAGCTCGCGTTCAATAAGAAGTTACTTTTTTAAACGAAAACAATAGAGAAAATTTGTCTCTTTTCAAAAGTTCTAACAAGCCTTTCCAAACATTCCAAATTAATTGAATCTTAGCCCAGGTAATAGAGGGAATTCTCAATTTTCTATTGCATATGTAAAAAAGAACATGAAATGCATAGGGGTTGAGATTTCGCTGTTTTCCTGAGTGCATAAATTCGTCTCACTTTCAAGAAATTGGAATTTCCGCGTCTCAAATATGAGACGATTTGGCCCAACAACTTTGGTGAGCCAGCTCGAGGTCGAATCCGAAAACAGGTAGTTGCTCTTGACAATAGAGTCAATAAAATGTACGTGCGGCGTACTCTTAATTCAAAATCGATCCTATACTTAAATAACACATGAGATTGAAAATCATAGAGTTTTTTCGCGAAAGACATCATATGAGTGTAATGTCACATATGAGAACACGAATTATGGATTGCCCATAAAGTGGCTGTAATTTTAATAAAAAAGTAATCTGAAGCAGTGTCTCCAGAACGTGGGATTTTTCGGCCCCCACCACGTTCCCATCTGAGAGAAACACATGCAAACGTGGCGTGTCAGTGTGTCGGCTCTGCTACACGCTGCGGTCACCAGCTTCGTGTAAAGCCGAAGGTGCACGAAGACGGACTTCGTTACAATGCTTGAGTTTTCAAGTTATTTTTAGATTTCACGCTTTCGTTTATCGAGTCGAAATTAAGAATTGTATTTTTCTCGAGTACGTGCAAAAGAGGCACGAAGCAGACGACGAATTTGAATTTACGAAGTATATAGTTCAAGAAATAACACTTTTCTTCAATTTCTTGCAGAAAGTCTGCATGAAATAAACATCAGTATGATCTTGGAAAATTTCATGAGGATTTCAACACTTCAAAAATAAACTTTCAGTGAAATTTAGTGACAATAAATGTATAAAATTTGAATCAATATATAATTTTCCATTCAAATTTATATACTTCTTACTAATTTTGTACATTTAACAATTTTTCAATTAGAACAATATTTTCTATCAAGATAAAATGAACATAAAATTCAAGTTCATAATTTATATTTTCAGTTATATGTTAGAAATATTTTCATCTCACATTTTTGTAGCCTAAGCACAAACTTTTCATTCCAAAACTTAAAATCTCTACGGAAATGGAAAATTGTCTAATAGCAGTAGATAAATTAAAAAGCTAAAATATGTGTTTATTGGTATTTCCATATTAACATATAAATATCAATCAACTTTAAATTTTACATAAAAATGTTCGTTCGAAGTGTTCAAATCTTGTTACAATTTGACAAGATTTTATGGAGGAGTGCAATCTTTTGGATGAAATATTTTGTAGTTCTTAATTTGTCTGTCCGTCAGAAATCGTAGTAAAATTTGAACAGTAAACAACAAATTTTCCAATAGAATTCCGGATCAATCATAATTGATTCAGGAAATACTTCAACTCTGTAGAGCATTTTTGTATTTCGAATTCAAAATGTGTGCTTAAGCCACAAAAAAGTAAGCTGAAAATGTAGATATAAAACTAATTATGTCATCTTTATGTCTTCTTAATGGAAAATACTTTGCATATAATTCTCTAATTCGATATTTTTTTAACGTGTGAACATTCAAGAAATTGATAAATATTCCATCTTTTTATAGAAACTAAAAATTTCCGGATAATGCTTTGATTGAGAAAGCTAAAAATTTGTCAAATATTGATATAAATTGCAATTTTACAATTGCATTATTTTTCAAATATTTTAACATCTCTTCAATCTTGATAATTCTTACAGAAGTTTATTTCATGTGAGTGACTTTTTCTTTTTCTGATAAAAGATTTCGTAATTCTAAATTCGGCCCAATTCGTAACATTGTAAAAAGATTTTAAAACTTCATAAAAATTTTTTTTCTGTTTTATTCAAAGTCAATAAATATTCAATGTTTGGAATCGAAATATTAAGTAAATGATTTTTAATTTCTGGGAATAAACTGCTTTAATAAGACAATCTTTCTTCTTTGTGAGAAATCTCAATTTTAAAATTAAAATTCTACGCATAGGATACAAAAACATAATATGAAAACACTTTTATTACAGAATTTTGAAATATACAAGTTGACCAATTTTTAATCGAGTAAATCGGCTACTTTAAGCAAAAAATTATGTTAAAAATATTTTATCAAAAAAAATAAGACACATTAAATTACGGTTTAAAATCCACATTCATAGATTCATGGTAAAAGCAGTTTAAAGTTTTTTAATCTTACGTTTTAGTGACGTATGCACAGACTTTTAATCAGATAAATGAAATGCTTTATAGAAAGTCAAAATTTTCTTATTACTGCACTTAATCAAATTTATAAAGTAAAAATATTTTTTAATTAATGCTTTCACTCAATTCTTTAAACATTCATTAATTGAAAATTGTACTCAAAATTTAATCTTGCAGCGTTCCAATATTCCCACAATGTTACAAAATCTTATTAATCATTATTTTAGTCGAATTATTTCCAAAATATTTAAAAAATAAATGTAAATATTTTGATTAAATACTCTGTCAAATTTGGCATTTGACTGATCTTGCAAAATTGTTGAAAGTTTTGAATACCGATAGAAGAAACTTTAAATGAAATTTTATGTCCATAAATGCTTAAAGTTCTATATAGAAATATCAACTACAACATTCTCAAATTTTATAAATAAACTACTAAATTCAAAAAGTTTCGGATTTTTTTAAAAACTGTACAAATTTCAAATATGAATCAGTCAAAATCTACTGATTATCAGTGAAATTTGACTGATTTAAATAACTAAAAACAGGTTACTGCGAATCAGTCAAATTTCACTGATTACTTCAGTGAAAAGTAACTGATTTAACAGTGAAAAATATTGTTTCCACTGATGATTCAGTGAAAAGGCAAATCACTGATTCAATCAGTGAAAATGTGACTGATTCAGATTTAGAGTGTATACAAATTTCAAATATAAAGTGTACTCTGTACATTAATCAAACAAATTTAGAAGATGAATATTTTAATAAATATTCCTAAATATTATTGGAATATGATACATATCGATTTAGAAAAACTTCTTCAAAGTACTCAGACATTTTTCTTATTTTACGACATTTTTGCACCATGTTTGACCTTTGGGTAGGACTCAAGAAAACAATTGTAGACATACTTTCATTACTTAGTAAAATACTATGAAGACTTGCTTTTTAAATTAAAGCGAAAACTTTTAAAACCTTTAACAATCGGTTGCATAGATTCTGCTCTAATCTTGGACGCAATTAGAGAAATAGGTGTTTTTGCTTTTTTTAGATCTAGTTTTTGCTTAAACATAAAAAAAAGAAAACACATTTGAAATATTAAAATAAAAAAGCTGGTTCATTCTTAGAGAATCCCAAATATTCTGAAATAAAACTCCTTTCCACACCACCACGGAGGTAGAGTTTACTAGTAATAGTTCAATAAATTTTATGTACTCTAAATAAATTTTTTCGTAATTGCAGAAAACTTATTCCAAATACAAAAATTGTATCTTTAAATGTACAGGATAATTAATTATAAAAATCGTTCGAATTTGAATTTCAAGGACTTGTACACACTTTCAAGGCACATCGTTTTTCCTTTTTCAAACATTTTTAAAACTTCTAATTTTTCAAGTAATTGGGAGAAGTACATTTAAAAAAAAAATTGTTTTCTCTACTTCCACTCGCGCTAGCTTAACAAATTTTCAGAATTTTAAGATTTTATTAATATTGTATTAAGTGTCTACATTTTCTGAAACTATCTACAGGAGAAAAATTTTAATACTTTAGTAAAGAAAGTTTTCTGAAAAGTTGTAGCTCAATCAGATTATTAGCCAAAAAGTTACCAATGTTTTAAATCGCAAACGAACGGTATAGAAGTCAAATTGGAGACGAAAACAAATAATAATAGCAACCTTCTTTTGTTTTCTTCTAAGATATACTTGATTCTCGCTTTATGCGTTATTTGAGAAGGCAAGAGTGTGGATTCTTCATATTTTTATCGTAATTCCTTATTGAAAACTGCAAAAGTAAGAATATTATATTATTATTTAGTGATACGTGAGTGCTCTTACGTACGTTATTGTTTGATGCTTGTGGGTAAGTTTATTTTGTGAAACTTTATTTGTGTGCATATTACAAATTATTCACATTCGCTCAATTTTATCGACTTTTCATCTTATTAATTCTTTTCAAATAATTCTGTTTTCCTTCGTCGTATAATTTATTGTTCACAATGAGTAATCCGGTTGACCCAAATTCGAGTGTTTTGAAGGACAGCCAAATTCAAACGAAGGTTGACCACCGTTTGAACTCTGGTTCAAACGAATGTCAACCCGCTAGAAAAGTCATGAAAAATGCAAAAAACTTTCAGTTGGGATGGTTTGAGGAATTTCCGTCGTGGAGAGAGTGGGTTGTTACATTAGCAGATGAAACAAGATTTCATTGCAAAATTTGCAATAAAACGTTGCTATGTGGCAAATCGGAAATTGAAAAGCATGAAGCATCTTTATCACACAGAAAGAAGCAAGAGTTTTCAAATAAATTAGAATGTTATGGAGTAGTAAGTGAAAATTCTTCTAATGTAACTGCCAATTCTTACAGTGTTGAACCTTGTGTAGCAAGTTCTTCTGCTTCAGAATTCACAAATTCCACGATTCCGGAAAGTGTTACTTTCAAACAGATAGTACAAGAAGCAGAGATTAGGATTAGTACATTTTTCGTAGAGCATAATTTACCATTCGCGATTTCATCAGAATTGATAGGACTTTTCCAAGATATGGAACCTTCGGTTTTAAAAGACGTTAGATTGAGCCACACTAAAATGGTCCTAGTTGTAAATAACGTCGTATGTGCTGCTGAAACTGATCGCATGGCAAATATTTTGCGTAAGCAATCATTTTCAGTGTACGAAGACGAAACGACCGACAGGACTCTAGAAAAGTGGCTGTCATTAATGCTTCGATATGTGGAGCCAACGACATTTTCTGTCAAGGTGGAATTGCTCCAGCTTATTAATGTAAATGCTTCGGATTGTTCTGCCTCTAAAATTTTTGATGCGTTCGAAAAAGCATTGTCCGGGCAGAAAATCCCTTTATCTAATATCTTTGCTTTAGCTTGTGATAATGCACAGGTGATGGTCGGCAATAGGTCCTCATTTAAAACAAAATTAAAGGAAAAAAGTCCCCGTTTAATTGTTTTCCCGTGTGTCTCGCATTCGTCAGCAATTATGGCAAAATATGCTTGTGCCACAATCCCAGATGTAGAGGATTTAATCAAAGATTTGCCAGCTTTTCTTAATGCTAGCTCCAAGCGAACGGCTATTTTTCTATCGATTGTTTTGGAATTAGGAAATGACTATCAAAAAATTCCTAGTCATTCTGAAACTCGCTGGCTTGTCCGCTATCGATGCATAGATATTATAATAAAGAATTGGGAAGTTATTTATCAGTATCTTATGGTCCTCGTATCTGAGAAGGTAGAGAAGGCCAAAGACTTGTTAGGAAAAATGCAGAATCCTTTGACACTCGCATATTTCCTATTCTTGAAATTTACTTTGAATAGGTTCAACGTATACAATGCGAAATTTCAAAGTCGCGAAACAATGGTTCAGGAACTCCAGCCAAACTCGGCTAAATTCTTCGTATGGATTCTTAGCAGTTATTTGAAAGAGGGTCTTCTTGAACCGAATTTATTCTTTCAAATCATTAGAAATGTTAACTTTGCAGACCCTAGTAATCAAAAGCCGCTTCAAGACATTGACGTTGGTAAGGAAACGCGAGAATATCTCCAGCAGCAACTTACAAACAAGAAGTTGCAAATAGTAGAAGTTGATCTATTTCTTCGTAATTGCTTGAAATTTTGTGTCACAGAAAGCGAAGAAATTCGCAATCGACTTCCTTTTGATGACATCTTTTTGTCTTGCGTTGCTGTTTTCCGGCCTCAAGTAGCTTTCTATGCTGATCGAAGCGAAACTTTTCCTAGGGTCTGGAAAGTTTGTCAAGATTTAGGGTCGTTTGATAGAATAGGTGTACAAAAAGAGTGGGATTCTTTACTCAAAATCAGACAGGAACTCAAAGAAAAGTGGTCGAATTTATCTTTTGACGAAATGTGGTCTAGTATCGGTGTATCTTCGACGAGTACAGGAGAAAAACTTTTTCCAAATTTGACCTCAGTATTGAATCATGTTCGGAGTCTTCCTCATTCAAATGCTGAGGCGGAGCGAGGTTTCTCCATGCTCACGGACGCGAAAACTCCCAAAAGAAATCGGTTAGGAAACAGGACGGTCAAGTCAATTTGTGTTACTCGATCAGCCCTAAAGGCGAGAGCTGAAACAGCCAGAACAACGAGCATCACTTCGAAGCATTTGCAATTAATGACCGAAAATCTATATGAGATGGCAGAAAGTGATAGGGAAAGTGGTTTGTCGCTCTTCGCTCACGAAGGAGAGGATTAATTCTAATGGCCAAGGCATGGCGTTAATCAATTTCAAACCCCTTTCTTACTCACAAAATAATGACATTTTATTTCTTATATCAGAGATACGTTCTTTATTCCTTTCTTCGCGTGCCTCAGGTATGGAAATTGTTTAGTTTTAATTATTATTTTGTGAGTAAGAAAACATACTGAAATTGAGTAATATCACGCTTTGGGCATAAGTGAGAGGCAAGGGGACTCACAATAATCAAGCACCCCAAATCATCCCGAATTAATCAAACTTCTTCATTATTTGATTTAAAACAAAACATTTTTGTTCGACGTATACTGGCATTTGATAGAGGCAAGCCTGAAGTACGGGCTACATTTGTAGCGTTTTTTACCACTTTGCTTCATTTTTTTTCCTTTTTTCTTTTTGCTTGAAAGCAAAAACCCTTTTCGTTTCGTAGGACGTGGACTAGGCCTACAGGGAATACCACGTAAAACAAACGAGCCTTAAACTCTACCTCCGTGGTGGTGTGGAAAGGAGTTTTATTTCAGAATATTTGGGATTCTCTAAGAATGAACCAGCTTTTTTATTTTAATATTTCAAATGTGTTTTCTTTTTTTTATGTTTAAGGCAAAAACTAGATCTAAAAAAAGCAAAAAAACCTATTTCCCTAATTGCGTCCAAGATTAGAGCAGAATCTATGCAACCGATTGTTAAAGGTTTTAAAAGTTTTCGCTTTAATTTAAAAAGCAAGTCTTCATAGTATTTTACTAAGTAATGAAAGTATGTCTACAATTGTTTTCTTGAATCCTACCCAAAGGTCAAACATGGTGCAAAAATGTCGTAAAATAAGAAAAATGTCTGAGTACTTTGAAGAAGTTTTTCTAAATCGATATGTATCATATTCCAATAATATTTAGGAATATTTATTAAAATATTCATCTTCTAAATTTGTTTGATTAATGTACAGAGTACACTTTATATTTGAAATTTGTATACACTCTAAATCTGAATCAGTCACATTTTCACTGATAGAATCAGTGATTTGCCTTTTCACTGAATCATCAGTGGAAACAATATTTTTCCCTGTTAAATCAGTTACTTTTCACTGAAGTAATCAGTGAAATTTGACTGATTCACAGTAACCTGTTTTTAGTTATTTAAATCAGTCAAATTTCACTGATAATCAGTAAATTGTGACTGATTCATATTTGAAATTTGTACAGTTTTTAAAAAAATCCGAAACTTTTTGAATTTAGTAGTTTATTTATAAAATTTGAGAATGTTGTAGTTGATATTTCTATATAGAACTTTAAGCATTTATGGACATAAAATTTCATTTAAAGTTTCTTCTATCGGTATTCAAAACTTTCAACAATTTTGCAAGATCAGTCAAATGCAAAATTTGACAGAGTATTTAATCAAAATATTTACATTTATTTTTTAAATATTTTGAAAATAATTCGACTAAAATAATGATTAATAAGATTTTGTAACATTGTGGGAATATTGGAACGCTGCAAGATTAAATTTTGAGTACAATTTTCAATTAATGAATGTTTAAGGAATTGAGTGAAAGCATCAATTAAAAAATATTTTTACTTTATAAATTTGATTAAGTGCAGTAATAAGAAAATTTTGACTTTCTATAAAGCATTTCATTTATCTGATTAAAAGTCTGTGCATACGTCACTAAAACGTAAGATTAAAAAACTTTAAACTGCTTTTACCATGAATCTATGAATGTGGATTTTAAACCGTAATTTAATGTGTCTTATTTTTTTTGATAAAATATTTTTAACATAATTTTTTGCTTAAAGTAGCCGATTTACTCGATTAAAAATTGGTCAATTTGTATATTTCAAAATTCTGTAATAAAAGTGTTTTCATATTATGTTTTTGTATCCTATGCGTAGAATTTTAATTTTAAAATTGAGATTTCTCACAAAGAAGAAAGATTGTCTTATTAAAGCAGTTTATTCCCAGAAATTAAAAATCATTTACTTAATATTTCGATTCTAAACATTGAATATTTATTGACTTTAAATAAAACAGAAAAAAATTTTTTATGAAGTTTTAAAATCTTTTTACAATGTTACGAATTGGGCCGAATTTAGAATTACGAAATCTTTCATTAGAAAAAGAAAAAGTCACTCACATGAAATAAACTTCTGTAAGAATTATCAAGCTTGAAGAGATGTTAAAATATTTGGAAAATAATGCAATTGTAAAACTGCAATTTATACCAATATTTGACAAATTTTTAGCTTTCTCAATCAAAGCATTATCCGGAAATTTTTAGTTTCTATAAAAAGATGGAATATTTATCAATTTCTTGAATGTTCACACATTAAAAAAATATCGAATTAGAGAATTATATGCAAAGTATTTTCCATTAAGAAGACATAAACATGACATAATTAGTTTTATATCTACATTTTCAGCTTACTTTTTTGTGGCTTAAGCACACATTTTGAATTCGAAATACAAAAATGCTCTACAGAGTTGAAGTATTTCCTGAATCAATTATTATTGATCCTGAATTCTATTGGAAAATTTGTTGTTTACTGTTCAAATCTTACTACGATTTCAGACGGACAGACAAATTAAGAATTACAAAATATTTCATCCAAAAGATTGCACTCCTCCATAAAATCTTGTCAAATTGTAACAAGATTTGAATACTTCGAACGAACATTTTTATGTAAAATTTAAAGTTGATTGATATTTATATGTTAATATGGAAATACCAATAAACACATATTTTAGCTTTTTAATTTATCTACTGCTATTAGACAATTTTCTATTTCCGTAGAGATTTTAAGTTTTGGAATGAAAAGTTTGTGCTAAGGCTACAAAAATGTGAGATGAAAATATTTCTTACATATAACTGAAAATATAAATTATGAACTTGAATTTTATGTTCATTTTATCTTGATAGAAAATATTGTTCTAATTGAAAAATTGTTAAATGTACAAAATTAGTAAGAAGTATATAAATTTGAATGGAAAATTATATATTGATTCAAATTTTATACATTTATTGTCACTAAATTTCACTGAAAGTTTATTTTTGAAGTGTTGAAATCCTCATGAAATTTTCCAAGATCATACTGATGTTTATTTCATGCAGACTTTCTTCAAGAAATTGAAGAAAAGTGTTATTTCTTGAACTATATACTTCGTAAATTCAAATTCGTCGTCTGCTTCGCGCCTCTTTTGCACGTACTCGAGAGAAATACAATTCTTAATTTCGACTCGATAAACGAAAGTGTGAAATCTAAAAATAACTTGAAAACTCAAGCATTGTAACGAAGTCCGTCTTCGTGCACCTTCGGCTTTACACGAAGCTGGTGACCGCAGCGTGTAGCAGAGCCGACACACTGACACGCCACGTTTGCATGTGTTTCTCCCAGATGGGAACGTGGTGGGGGCCGAAAAATCCCACGTTCTGGAGACACTGGGTATTTCTATAGAAAGTTTTTTGATATAAGGTAGTACAAATCAAAAAATTTCTTTGTGAATACTCCTATCAACTGTAGTAATTTTTGTGCTTGTGTTTGCTTATATTCATTCGGCTGCCCGAACGAAGCCTAACGCTTTCGAAGCTAGCCGACCAACGGTCACCGAGTGATTCCTATTTTTGTATATTTACGGATGTCAACGCATGTTTTGCTTCCCGACAATTCTCGGTATTTTATGTTGAATTATTACAGGTTGCAAGTAATAATTGATTTTGTGCTCACATATGATCATTTAGAAACTGAAAGAGCGTACACTCAGAAAAAATATTTGATTGTATCAAAAAAATTATTTGATTGTATCAAAAAAATTATTTGATTGTATCAAAAAAATTATTTGTTTGAAACACTTTCTTTGATGTAAAGAAATGTTTTGCTTTAATTAAAAAAATTTGTTTGATTCAAATAAAATATCTTTGGACTAAATAAATATTTGTTCGGATCAAATAAATTTTTGCCTTAAATCAAACAAATTATATCTTTGACAATATATCAATGCATTAATTTCTTTGTTTTGAAGAAAAATTAATTTGATTCAAACAAATATTTATTTGGTTCAAAGATATTTTGTTTGAATCAAAAAAATTTTATTTTATTTGAAAAAATCATTTCTTTAAATCGAAGAAAGTCGTTCAAACAAATAATTTTCTTTGATTCAATCAAATCATTTTTCTGAGTGTAAGTATTTCAAATGTATAATCAAATATATATTGTAACTTTTTATTATTAGAAATGATAGAAACGAAAATAATGATAAGTTTTAGGTTAGGATTGAAGAATACGATTTCCATTCAATACAAAAAGATAAATTGTTCTTTTAGGAGTAATATTAAATTTTTATAATGCGAATATGAGCTTTTATTTATAAATTTGTGTTTTTAAATGGTAAACAAGTGAAATAAAAATAATGAAAATTTTTAGGTTGAACTCGCAAAATACAATCTTGCTTAGTTATAAAAAGAGAATTATATTGTATTAGTAGTAGTATAAAATTTATATGGCAGAAAAATTTGTTCTAATTTAAAAGCAGAAGTTTTCAAAACAATAATTTTCACGCTTAAGTCATCTTTTATTTGGAAAAATTCTGACTGTTTTTGAATTTATGCAGCATAATAATAAACGACGAGTTACAGCTTCCTGGAGAATACGAGGTAAGCGACGTAGAAAAAATCTACGTCTAGGCAAAAGAAAATAATCTCCAAATTATAATTTACTTTCGAAATGTGTATATAAGTTCTTCAAAAAATGGTATTCATAAAAACAGACTTTTTGTATTTTTAAAAATGTTGTTGAATCAAATTCAAAATTGAATGGAATATAATTTAAACCTGCAATGATTAATTTGTCTTTTTTGCGTATATATAAATTTATTGCAGAATCTGACTTATCAAAATTTGGATTCTGGACGTTTGTTCACCGAAGGAATTGCTTCTGATGGCACATTTTAAAAAGTCAGTTTGTTTTGTCACACATCTTAATTAATTAAAAAATCTTTATGTTTTTTTATTTGTTATTAAAATATTTTACTTTTCAGAACCGTGATTCTCCAGAAATTGCCACTTTTCTAATAGTGTACCCTCAGAAGTGATTAATGCTATCACTTAAAGAAATGAATGACAAATTTATAAATGTGTTGTATTATATAATTCATTTTCATTGTGATGATGAAGTTTTTACTCATAGGTGAGTAAACTAAATTAATACTTACAGATTTTTAAAAGTAGATGTTACGTCGTAACAAATGCTAAGAATCATTTATAAATAAGTAGATCATACGAAACATTGTACACCCGGTAGACTCTAGAATAATCTCTTCCGGAAGACGAAAACTCGGGATAGTATCAAAAAGCAAATATGCATATGAGATAAGGATGCATCATAGACGCATGCAATCGAGTTGAATGCACCTTTTTAGAGTCTTGAATATTTAGGTAAGAAATTATTCTTGAATTGAAATTATTTAAATTACAAAAAAACAAAACCAAACAACCCGAGTCGAAATCCTAAGACTCGTCTCAGTCTCTACTGTCGAGATGGAGGCGAATGTGTGACGACGGTTACGAGAATGTGAGAAGAGAGTCTATAAATGTTCAGCATTCATAGTCAACTCTCTTCTAGTCATCGAAAACTGCACATATTACCGTTTTCCCATTTTTCGAGGGTGAGGTAATGGTCAACTCTATAGAAATACGTTGTCATGGTTCTCTTAAATAACAAAAAAATTCTTACCACGAACCTGCCATTGGTCATCCGATACATACATACATACATAAACAGAATACAAATACATTCACACCATTCAGTCGTAGCCAATCATATTTTTAATCACAAATACACTTAAACATATAACCTTACATATATAAACCTAATAACTACACTTATATATAGTACGATAAGCTTTCGTCGAATCACGCTCACGCTCGCTTACAATGATGAGACATAAAATTCGAAACTTTGTTATATAGTGACTGCAAGCGTTATTCAGAACTTATGAGAGAAAGTGTCGTAACTAGAGTTTTTTAGCCTTACTCAAGTAAAAATAAATCAACTTTTTTCACAAATTTTCCATATAATAATGATTTATTTTTAAATTAATGTAATTAATTAATTAATTTTTATAATTATGATTGTTGATATATATAGTATAATTATTAATTGATATTTAGCATACAGTTTTATCATAACTACGTATAAAGTTTAATGAAACTGAAGTTTGAAATATACATTAAAAAATTGCATTATTTATTATCAAAAAGTATCTTGTGTAATAGTATATTACGACCCTAGGGCATCAAACATTCTGGCCGTGAGTTGTATACTATTTTCTTGATCTCCAGCCGAAAGTACGCCCAAAACCGAAACAATATTAATATTGATTTTTCGTGCAATTGCATGAAGTCACATTAAATTAAATTAAACAAACGAATTATACGATGAATTTAGCGGCATATATATAAGAAGGTTCTTTTATTTTCCGTGTTGTATATTTTCAAAATATGAATTTTATTTAAATTTTATGTAATGCATTAAAAAAAATTTATAGCTTCTATTTAATAAATTAACCAACACGTATATCGGGATTTAAAAAAAAAAATTTTTTTGAGAGATTTATTAATTTAAACGTTTGATAAAATTGGATAAAATGCTAAATTCTCTTATACTTATAATTCATTATTTCCGGTTAAAATAATCAAATCGATTTTAGGTTTGTTTCATTTTCTAGCTTATTACGTTAGGATTTATTACTTTTCAATAAACTACACTCCGGAAATTAATTTCGTTCATTGTGTATTGTTTATAAATGTCTTTTGGATTTATTTGTTTATAACATTGTTTATTTAACAATATCATTCAATTTTCTTACTTTTCAATAAACTACACTCTGGACATTAATTTCGTTCATTGTGCATTGTTTATAAATGTCTTTTGGATTTATTTGTTTATAATATTGTTTATTTAACAATATCGTATTATTTAATTTTCTTACTTTTCAATAAACTACACTCTGGACATTAATTTCGTTCATTGTGTATTGTTTATAAATGTCGTTTGGATTTATTTGTTTATAACATAGACAAAAAATAAGTGTTACCTGTCAAAGTATTTCGGCATTTACTATCAAATTGTCAAACTGATATTAATTTTGTTGAGATTTGAGTTTTTAATTCTAAAATTTTGACTGGCGTTTCCCGTGTGGAAATCGAACTCGGGAACTGATCGGGAACCGGACGGATAGCCCTAGTTGTAACCGGGAACCGGTCGGGCTATCCGACCAGAAACCCGCCAGGAACGTCACGCCGGTTTGGTTATGTTCCCGACATGAAGGCTGGTCGGGAACCGGCCGGGCTTTCCGACCAGGAACCCGCCAGAAACGTATAACTGGTTTGGTTATGTTCCCGACATGAAGGCTGGTCGGGAACCGGTCGGGCTACCCGGCCCTTTTCTGGCTGTTTTTTAGGGGGGTTCTTAGTAGCATTAAAATTTGTTTGGTAATTATTATAGGATGGATAATAAGTAGTAATTATTACAAATTATTTTGGAATAAACTCACTAATATACTTTTTAATCGCAGTAATAATTTTAAATTACAATTCACTGTCAGTTTCACTTTCTTCTTGACGATGTGGCCTTTTAATGCGATTAGTTGAAAGTGCTCTTCCGACAATTCACTTTCTTCGATCACTCTGCCAATCATTGGCATTGCCTAGGACAATGCTCAGAGCGCTGTCAAAACATTTCAAAACTCACTCAATCCGCTCCGAATATGCTACGGACACTGAACACTGTTACCCACTTCGTACACAATCCACAGGGGCACACGCGTAATACACAAGCCTCTCTTCAAGAAGAGAAAAGTAACCGCACGTTTCACTGTCCTGCCGAGGTTCCCTCTCCTTGCCAAGGGTGAAATGTGACTAAATCTCCCCCATTTTAAACAAAGACCCAAAGGGTAGTCAAATAACTAAACATCCCAACCAGTGTCTCCAGAACGTGGGATTTTTCGGCCCCCACCACGTTCCCATCTGGGAGAAACACATGCAAACGTGGCGTGTCAGTGTGTCGGCTCTGCTACACGCTGCGGTCACCAGCTTCGTGTAAAGCCGAAGGTGCACGAAGACGGACTTCGTTACAATACTTGAGTTTTCAAGTTATTTTTAGATTTCACGCTTTCGTTTATCGAGTCGAAATTAAGAATTGTATTTTTCTCGAGTACGTGCAAAAGAGGCGCGAAGCAGACGACGAATTTGAATTTACGAAGTATATAGTTCAAGAAATAACACTTTTCTTCAATTTCTTGAAGAAAGTCTGCATGAAATAAACATCAGTATGATCTTGGAAAATTTCATGAGGATTTCAACACTTCAAAAGTAAACTTTCAGTGAAATTTAGTGACAATAAATGTATAAAATTTGAATCAATATATAATTTTCCATTCAAATTTATATACTTCTTACTAATTTTGTACATTTAACAATTTTTCAATTAGAACAATATTTTCTATCAAGATAAAATGAACATAAAATTCAAGTTCATAATTTATATTTTCAGTTATATGTAAGAAATATTTTCATCTCACATTTTTGTAGCCTTAGCACAAACTTTTCATTCCAAAACTTAAAATCTCTACGGAAATGGAAAATTGTCTAATAGCAGTAGATAAATTAAAAAGCTAAAATATGTGTTTATTGGTATTTCCATATTAACATATAAATATCAATCAACTTTAAATTTTACATAAAAATGTTCGTTCGAAGTATTCAAATCTTGTTACAATTTGACAAGATTTTATGGAGGAGTGCAATCTTTTGGATGAAATATTTTGTAGTTCATAATTTGTCTGTCCGTCTGAAATCGTAGTAAGATTTGAACAGTAAACAACAAATTTTCCAATATAATTCAGGATCAATAATAATTGATTCAGGAAATACTTCAACTCTGTAGAGCATTTTTGTATTTCGAATTCAAAATGTGTGCTTAAGCCACAAAAAAGTAAGCTGAAAATGTAGATATAAAACTAAATATGTCATGTTTATGTCTTCTTAATGGAAAATACTTTGCATATAATTCTCTAATTCGATATTTTTTTTATGTATGAACATTGAAGAAATTGATAAATATTCCATCTTTTTATAGGAACTAAAAATTTCGGATAATGCTTTGATTGAGAAAGCTAAAAATTTGTCAAATATTGATATAAATTGCAATTTTACAATTGCATTATTTTTCAAATATTTTAACATCTCTTCAATCTTGATAATTCTTACAGAAGTTTATTTCATGTGAGTGACTTTTTCTTTTTCTAATGAAAGATTTCGTAATTCTAAATTCGGCCCAATTCGTAACATTGTAAAAAGATTTTAAAACTTCATAAAAAATTTTTTTCTGTTTTATTCAAAGTCAATAAATATTCAATGTTTGGAATCGAAATATTAAGTAAATGATTTTTAATTTCTGGGAATAAACTGCTTTAATAAGACAATCTTCCTTCTTTGTGAGAAATCTCAATTTTAAAATTAAAATTCTACGCATAGGATACAAAAACATAATATGAAAATACTTTTATTACAGAATTTTGAAATATACAAGTTGACCAATTTTTAATCGAGTAAATCGGCTACTTTAAGCAAAAAATTATGTTAAAAATATTTTATCAAAAAAAATAAGACACATTAAATTACGGTTTAAAATCCACATTCGTAGATTGATGGTAAGAGCAGTTTAAAGTTTTTTAATCTTAGGTTTTAGTGACGTATGCACAGACTTTTAATCAGATAAATGAAATGCTTCATAGAAAGTCAAAATTTTCTTATTACTGCACTTAATCAAATTTATAAAGTAAAAATATTTTTTAATTGATGCTTTCACTCAATTCTTTAAACATCCATTAATTGAAAATTGTACTCAAAATTTAATCTTGCAGCGTTCCAATATTCCCACAATGTTACAAAATCTTATTAATCATTATTTTAGTCGAATTATTTTCAAAATATTTAACAAATAAATGTAAATATTTTGATTAAATACTCTGTCAAATTTTGCATTTGACTGATCTTGCAAAATTGTTGAAAGTTTTGTATACCGATAGAAGAAACTTTAAATGAAATTTTATGTCCATAAATGCTTAAAGTTCTATATAGAAATATCAACTACAACATTCTCAAATTTTACAAATAAACTACTAAATTCAAGAAGTTTCGGATTTTTTTAAAAACTGTACAAATTTCAAATATGAATCAGTCAAAATCTACTGATTATCAGTGAAATTTGACTGATTTAAATAACTAAAAACAGGTTACTGTGAATCATTCAAATTTCACTGATTACTTCAGTGAAAAGTAACTGATTTAACAGGGAAAAATTTTGTTTCCACTGATGATTCAGTGAAAAGGCAAATCACTGATTCAATCAGTGAAAATTTGACTGATTCAGATTTAGAGTGTATACAAATTTCAAATATAAAGTGTACTCTGTACATTAATGAAACAAATTTAGAAGATGAATATTTTAATAAATATTCCTAAATATTATTGGAATATGATACATATCGATTTAGAAAAACTTCTTCAAAGTACTCAGACATTTTTCTTATTTTACGACATTTTTGCACCATGTTTGACCTTTGGGTAGGATTCAAGAAAACAATTGTAGACATACTTTCATTACTTAGTAAAATACTATGAAGACTTGCTTTTTAAATTAAAGCGAAAACTTTTAAAACCTTTAAAAATCGGTTGCATAGATTCTGCTCTAATCTTGGACGCAATTAGAGAAATAGGTTTTTTTGCTTTTTTTAGATCTAGTTTTTGCCTTAAACATAAAAGAAAGAAAACACATTTGAAATATTGAAATAAAAAAGCTGGTTCATTCTTAGAGAATCCCAAATATTCTGAAATAAAACTCCTTTCCACACCACCACGGAGGTAGAGTTTAAGGCTCGTTTTTTTTACGTGGTATCCCCTGTAGGCCTAGTCCACGTCCTACGAAACGAAAAGGGTTTTTGCTTTCAAGCAAAAAGAAAAAAGGAAAAAAATGAAGCAAAGTGGTAAAAAACGCTACAAATGTAGCCCGTACTTCAGGCTTGCCTCTATCAAATGCCAGTATACGTCGAACAAAAATGTTTTGTTTTAAATCAAATAATGAAGAAGTTTGATTAATTCGGGATGATTTGGGGTGCTTGATTATTGTGAGTCCCCTTGCCTCTCACTTATGCCCAAAGCGTGATATTACTCAATTTCAGTATGTTTTCTTACTCACAAAATAATAATTAAAACTAAACAATTTTCATACTCGAGGCACGCGAAGAAAGGAATAAAGAACGCATCTCTGATATAAGAAATAAAATGTCATTATTTTCTGAGTAAGAAAGGGGTTTGAAATTGATTAACGCCATGCCTTGGCCATTAGAATTAATCCTCTCCTTCGTGAGCGAAGAGCGACAAACCACTTTCCCTATCACTTTCTGCCATCTCATATAGATTTTCGGTCATTAATTGCAAATGCTTCGAAGTGATGCTCGTAGTTCTGGCTGTTTCAGCTCTCGCCTTTAGGGCTGATCAAGTAACACAAATTGAGTTGACCGTCCTGTTTCCTAAGCGATTTCTTTTGGGAGTTTTCGCGTCCGTGAGCATGGAGAAACCTCGCTCCGCCTCAGCATTTGAATGAGGAAGACTCCGAACATGATTCAATACTGAGGTCAAATTTGGAAAAAGTTTTTCTCCTGTACTCCTCGAAGATACACCGATACTAGACCACATTTCGTCAAAAGATAAATTCGACCACTTTTCTTTGAGTTCCTGTCTGATTTTGAGTAAAGAATCCCACTCTTTTTGTACACCTATTCTATCAAACGACCCTAAATCTTGACAAACTTTCCAGATCCTAGGAAAAGTTTCGCTTCGATCAGCATAGAAAGCTACTTGAGGCCGGAAAACAGCAACGCAAGACAAAAAGATGTCATCAAAAGGAAGTCGATTGCGAATTTCTTCGCTTGCTGTGACATAAAATTTCAAGCAATTACGAAGAAATAGATCAACTTCTACTATTTGCAATTTCTTGTTTGTAAGTTGCTGCTGGAAATATTCTCGCGTTTCCTTACCAACGTCAATGTCTTGAACCGGCTTTTGATTACTAGGATCTGCAAAGTTAACATTTCTAATGATTTGAAAGAATAAATTCGGTTGAAGAAGACCCTCTTTCAAATAACTGCTAAGAATCCATACGAAGAATTTAGCCGAGTTTGGCTGGAGTTCCTGAACCATTGTGTCGCGACTTTGAAATTTTGCGTTGTATACGTTGAACCTATTCAAAGTAAAATTCAAGAATAGGAAATATGCGAGTGTCAAAGGATTCTGCATTTTTCCTTACAAGTCTTTGGCCTTCTCTACCTTCTCAGATACGAGGACCATAAGATACTGAAGAATAACTTCCCAATTCTTTATTATAATATCTATGCATCGATAGCGGACAAGCCAGCGAGTTTCAGAATGACTAGGAATTTTTTGATAGTCATTTCCTAATTCCAAAACTATCAATCGAAAAATAGCCGTTCGCTTGGAGCTAGCATTAAGAAAAGCTGGCAAATCTTTGATTAAATCCTCTACATCTGGGATTGTGGCAAAAGCATATTTTGCTACAATTGCTGACGAATGCGAGACACACGGGAGAACAATTAAACGGGAACTTTTTTCCTTTAATTTTGTTTTAAATGAGGACCTATTGCCGACCATCACCTGTGCATTGTCACAAGCTAAAGCACAGATATTAGATAAAGGGATTTTCTGCCCGGACAATGCTTTTTCGAACGCATCAAAAATTTTAGAGGCAGAACAATCCGAAGCATTTACATTAATAAGCTGGAGCAATTCCACCCTGACAGAAAATGTCGTTGGCTCCACATATCGAAGCATTAATGACTGCCACTTTTCTAGAGTTCTGTCGGTCGTTTCGTCTTCGTACACTGAAAATGATTGCTTACGCAAAATATTTGCCATGCGATCAGTTTCAGCAGCACATACGACGTTATTTACAACTAGGACCATTTTAGTGTGGCTCAATCTAACGTCTTTTAAAACCGAAGGTTCCATATCTTGGAAAAGTCCTATCAATTCTGATGAAATCGCGAATGGTAAATTATGCTCTACGAAAAATGTACAAATCCTAATCTCTGCTTCTTGTACTTTCTGTTTGAAAGTAACACTTTCCGGAATCGTGGAATTTGTGAATTCTGAAGCAGAAGAACTTGCTACACAAGGTTTAACACTGTAAGAATTGGCAGTTACATTAGAAGAATTTTCACTTACTACTCCATAACATTCTAATTTATTTGAAAACTCTTGCTTCTTTCTGTGTGATAAAGATGCTTCATGCTTTTCAATTTCCGATTTTCCACATAGCAACGTTTTATCGCAAATTTTGCAATGAAATCTTGTTTCATCTGCTAATGTAACCACCCACTCTCTCCACGACGGAAATTCCTCAAACCATCCCAACTGAAAATTTTTGCATTTTTCATGACTTTTCTAGCGGGTTGACATTCGTTTGAACCAGAGTTCAAACGGTGGTCAACCTTCGTTTGAACCTGGCTGTCCTTCAAAACACTCGAATTTGGGTCAACCGGATTACTCATTGTGAACAATAAATTATACGACGAAGGAAAACAGAATTATTTGAAAAGAATTAATAAAATGAAAAGTCGATAAAATTGAGCGAATGTGAATAATTTGTAATCTGCACACAAATAAAGTTTCACAAAATAAACTTACCCACAAGCATCAAACAATAACGTACGTAAGAGCACTCACGTATCACTAAATAATAATATAATATTCTTACTTTTGCAGTTTTCAATAAGGAATTACGATAAAAATATGAAGAATCCACACTCTTGCCTTCTCAAATAACGCATAAAGCGAGAATCAAGTATATCTTAGAAGAAAACAAAAGAAGGTTGCTATTATTATTTGTTTTCGTCTCCAATTTGACTTCTATACCGTTCGTTTGCGATTTAAAACATTGGTAACTTTTTGGCTAATAATCTGATTGAGCTACAACTTTTCAGAAAACTTTCTTTACTAAAGTATTAAAATTTTTCTCCTGTAGATAGTTTCAGAAAATGTAGACACTTAATACAATATTAATAAAATCGTAAAATTCTTAAAATTTGTTAAGCTAGGGCGAGTGGAAGTAGAGAAAACAATTTTTTTTTAAAATGTACTTCTCCCAATTACTTGAAAAATTAGAAATTTTAAAAATTTTTGCAAAAGGGAAAACGATGCGCCTTGAAAGTGTGTATAAGTCCTTGAAATTCAAATTCGAACGATTTTTATAATTAATTATCCTGTACATTTAAAGATACAATTTTTGTATTTGGAAATTTGTATACACTCTAAATCTGAATCAGTCAAATTTTCACTGATTGAATCAGTGATTTGCCTTTTCACTGAATCATCAGTGGAAACAATATTTTTCACTGTTAAATCAGTTACTTTTCACTGAAGTAATCAGTGAAATTTGACTGATTCACAGTAACCTGTTTTTAGTTATTTAAATCAGTCAAATTTCACTGATAATCAGTAGATTTTGACTGATTCATATTTGAAATTTGTACAGTTTTTAAAAAAATCCGAAACTTTTTGAATTTAGTAGTTTATTTATAAAATTTTAGAATGTTGTAGTTGATATTTCTATATAGAACTTTAAGCATTTATGGACATAAAATTTCATTTAAAGTTTCTTCTATCGGTATTCAAAACTTTCAACAATTTTGCAAGATCAGTCAAATGCAAAATTTGACAGAGTATTTAATCAAAATATTTACATTTATTTTTTAAATATTTTGAAAATAATTCGACTAAAATAATGATTAATAAGATTTTGTAACATTGTGGGAATATTGGAACGCTGCAAGATTAAATTTTGAGTACAATTTTCAATTAATTGGATGTTTAATGAATTGAGTGAAAGCATCAATTAAAAAATATTTTTACTTTATAAATTTGATTAAGTGCAGTAATAAGAAAATTTTGACTTTCTATAAAGCATTTCATTTATCTGATTAAAAGTCTGTGCATACGTCACTAAAACGTAAGATTAAAAAACTTTAAACTGCTCTTACCATCAATCTACGAATGTGGATTTTAAACCGTAATTTAATGTGTCTTATTTTTTTTGATAAAATATTTTTAACATAATTTTTTGCTTAAAGTAGCCGATTTACTCGATTAAAAATTGGTCAACTTGTATATTTCAAAATTCTGTAATAAAAGTATTTTCATATTATGTTTTTGTATCCTATGCGTAGAATTTTAATTTTAAAATTGAGATTTCTCACAAAGAAGAAAGATTGTCTTATTAAAGCAGTTTATTCCCAGAAATTAAAAATCATTTACTTAATATTTCGATTCCAAACATTGAATATTTATTGACTTTGAATAAAACAGAAAAAAATTTTTTATGAAGTTTTAAAATCTTTTTACAATGTTACGAATTGGGCCGAATTTAGAATTAATAAATCTTTCATTAGAAAAAGAAAAAGTCACTCACATGAAATAAACTTCTGTAAGAATTATCAAGATTGAAGAGATGTTAAAATATTTGAAAAATAATGCAATTGTAAAATTGCAATTTATATCAATATTTGACAAATTTTTAGCTTTCTCAATCAAAGCATTATCCGGAAATTTTTAGTTCCTATAAAGAGATGGAATATTTATCAATTTCTTGAATGTTCATACATTAAAAAAATATCGAATTAGAGAATTATATGCAAAGTATTTTCCATTAAGAAGACATAAACATGACATATTTAGTTTTATATCTACATTTTCAGCTTACTTTTTTGTGGCTTAAGCACACATTTTGAATTCGAAATACAAAAATGCTCTACAGAGTTGAAGTATTTCCTGAATCAATTATTATTGATCCTGAATTCTATTGGAAAATTTGTTGTTTACTGTTCAAATCTTACTACGATTTCAGACGGACAGACAAATTATGAACTACAAAATATTTCATCCAAAAGATTGCACTCCTCCATAAAATCTTGTCAAATTGTAACAAGATTTGAATACTTCGAACGAACATTTTTATGTAAAATTTAAAGTTGATTGATATTTATATGTTAATATGGAAATACCAATAAACACATATTTTAGCTTTTTAATTTATCTACTGCTATTAGACAATTTTCCATTTCCGTAGAGATTTTAAGTTTTGGAATGAAAAGTTTGTGCTAAGGCTACAAAAATGTGAGATGAAACTATTTCTAACATATAACTGAAAATATAAATTATGAACTTGAATTTTATGTTCATTTTATCTTGATAGAAAATATTGTTCTAATTGAAAAATTGTTAAATGTACAAAATTAGTAAGAAGTATATAAATTTGAATGGAAAATTATATATTGATTAAAATTTTATACATTTATTGTCACTAAATTTCACTGAAAGCTTATTTTTGAAGTGCTGAAATCCTCATGAAATTTTCCAAGATCATACTGATATTTATTTCATGCAGACTTTCTTCTAGAAATTAATTCGGCCTCTTTTGCACGTACTCGAGAAAAATACAATTCTTAATTTCGACTCGATAAACGAAAGCGTGAAATCTAAAAATAACTTGAAAACTCAAGCATTGTAACGAAGTCCGCCTTCGTGCACCTTCGGCTTTACACGAAGCTGGTGACCGCAGCGTGTAGCAGAGCTGACACACTGGCACGCGACGTTTGCATGTGTTTCTCCCAGATGGGAACGTGGTGGGGGCCGAAAAATCCCACGTTCTGGAGACACTGATCTGAAGTGTTGAATTTGAATCAAACATTTTCGGAAAGTAATAGAGTATAAAATTATAAAAACTGAGTATGTTATAATTAATCTCTTATGAGCAATAATTTGGAATGAGTGCACGAATTTGTCATAAATATTTTCAAAAACGTGCGTTTGTTGCATGCAGAAAGTATGATTTTACATCATACTTTATTTATATGCGTTTCTCGGTGAGTTACGTTACTTTTTGTGAACGTAACAAGTCGTAATAAATTTACTATTCGAAAAAAGTAACTTATTAAAATTAAAGATAGTAGAGAACAAACAGATGATAATGATTTGAACGAACTTCAGGAATTTTGAGAAAAACATTTTCTCTTTAATGTTATCGTGACATGTTTGCCGGTACATGTGTACAAAAAATCTTGTTGGTCTCTTTTTGTTTACTCAAACAAACTTCAATTGATTTAAACAGCACATCATTTTAAAAAATGGAAAAAATATGTCTTTGTAACACTGAAAACAATAAAGTTACAACATGTTTGCATGCATATGAGAGTAAGAAGATGAAACATTGATAGAATCTACCTTTTTCGTAAATTTATATATATGACATAATGCAGAAGTGCATTACGATGAGATAAGATGTCAAAAGACACCTCAGGATGAATAGGTACAGTCCGTTGTGAAAAAAGAGAAAATTTCATATCTTCAGATATGGGCTGACTCACTAGACGGTCGAAATGACTGTGATGTAACCCCTTTTTTTCAAACTTTTCAAACTGGATTGTTTAGAGAATGATATAAGGAATCGATTAAACCCTGTTAGATAGCTCGCGTTCAATAAGAAGTTACTTTTTTAAACGAAAACAATAGAGAAAATTTGTCTCTTATTAAAAGTTCTAACACGCCTTTCTAAACATTCCAAATTAATTGAATCTTAGCCCAGGTAATAGAGGGAATTCTCAACTTTCTATTGCATATATAAAAAAGAACCAGAAATGCATAGGGGTTGAGATTTCGCTGTTCTGCTGATTGATTCAAGCTAGCACGTCCACTATACAAAAATTTAAATAAATTAAAAATAAACTACATCAGAATTTTAGGTGGCCAATAAACAGGACCATCTCTTGAGATGATGTTTTCATCGGACGTTTCCTTAAATAAGGCGATTAAATCGTTAGCTTTATGGCATGTAGCGCCATCCTATTGAAACCACAAGAGAGTTACACCAATATCTTGAATTTTTGGCGACAAAAATTCATTGATCATTGCTCTGTTGCGAGCTTTATTGACAGTAATGTGTGGAGAATACTCTTTGTTTAAAATTGCGCGAATTTAGAAGAGTGTTTATTAGGGGAAGGGGTCGGTTTTGGATTTCTCTGAGTTCAACCAAAAAATTAGAGACTTTATTGACGTCAAAAAATGTCGGAACAGATTGTTATCATGCAAAAAAAATTTACACGTGGTAGGTTAGGGGTAGTTTCCGACGTAAAGGGTTAGAGCCCAAAAATCGATATAGACATTTTCGAAGAGTCTAAAACTCAGAGAGTCTTCCTAGGCCTTAACGTTTGCAAAAAGTTGATTTTCAGTGAAAGCCGTCTCTACATGGCCATGCAGGGTATTTGGAATGTTTAGAAAGGCGTGTTAGAACTTTTAAAAAGAGACAAATTTTCTCTATTGTTTTCCTTTAAAAAAGTAACTTCTTATTGAACGCGAGCTATCTAACAGGGTTTAATCGATTCCTTATGTCATTCTCTAAACAATCCAGTTTTAAAAGTTTGAAAGAAAGGTTTACATCACAGTCATTTCGACCGTCTAGTGAGTCAAATCATATCTGAAGATATGAAATTTTCACTTTTTTCACAACGGACTGTACCTATTCATCCTGAGGTGTCTTTTGACATCTTATCTCGTCGTAATGCACTTCTGCATTATGTCATATATATCAATTTACGAAAAAAGGTAGATTCTATCAATGTTTCATCTTCTTACTCTCATATGCATGCAAACATGTTGTAACTTTATTGTTTTCACTGTTACAATGACATATTTTTTCCATTGTTTAAAATGATGTGCTGTTTAAATCAATTGAAGTTTGTTTGAGTAAATAAAAAGAGACCAATAAGATTTTTTGTACACATGTACCGGTAAACGTGTCACGATAACATTAAAGAGAAAATGTTTTTCTCAAAATTCCTGAAGTTCGTTCAAATCATTATCATCTGTTTGTTCTCTACTATCTTTAATTTTAATAAGTTACTTTTTTCGAATAGTAAATTTATTACGACTTGTTACGTTCACAAAAAGTAACGTAACTCACCCAGAAACGCATATAAATAAAGTATGATGTAAAATCATACTTTCTGCATGAAAGGAACTGACGTTTCTTAAATATTTGTGACAAATTTGTGCAGTCATTCTAAATCATTGCTCATAGAAGATTAATCAAAACATACTCAGTATTTATAACTTTTTACTCTATTACTTTTTCAAAACAGTATGTTTAATTCAAATTCAACACTTCAGATTACTTTTTTATTAAAATTATCTTATCGTAATGCACTTCTGCATTATGTCATGTATTTCAACTTACAAAAAAAAGTTGATTCTATCACGTCTTCATCTTCTTAGTCTGATATGCATGAAAACATGTAACTTTTTGTTTTCAGTGTTACAAAGACAAGTTTTTTCCATGTTTCAAAATGATCTGCTGTTTAAATCTATTGAAGCTTGTTTGAGTAAATAAAAAGAGACAAAAAAGATTTTTGGTACACATTTACCGGAAAACATGTCATGGTAACATTAAAGAGAAAATGTTTTTCTCAAAATTCCTGAAGTTCGTTCAAATCATTATCATCTGTTTGTTCTCTACTATCTTTAATTTTAATAAGTTACTTTTTTCGAATAGTAAATTTATTACGACTTGTTACGTTCACAAAAAGTAACGTAACTCACCCAGAAACGCATATAAATAAAGTATGATGTAAAATCATACTTTCTGCATGAAAGGAACTGACGTTTCTTAAATATTTGTGACAAATTTGTGCAGTCATTCTAAATCATTGCTCATAGAAGATTAATCAAAACATACTCAGTATTTATAACTTTTTACTCTATTACTTTTTCAAAACAGTATGTTTAATTCAAATTCAACACTTCAGATTACTTTTTTATTAAAATTATCTTATCGTAATGCACTTCTGCATTATGTCATGTATTTCAACTTACAAAAAAAAGTTGATTCTATCACGTCTTCATCTTCTTAGTCTGATATGCATGAAAACATGTAACTTTTTGTTTTCAGTGTTACAAAGACAAGTTTTTTCCATGTTTCAAAATGATCTGCTGTTTAAATCTATTGAAGCTTGTTTGAGTAAATAAAAAGAGACAAAAAAGATTTTTGGTACACATTTACCGGAAAACATGTCATGGTAACATTAAAGAGAAAATGTTTTTCTCAAAATTCCTGAAGTTCGTTCAAATCATTATCATCTGTTTGTTCTCTACTATCTTTAATTTTAATAAGTTACTTTTTTCGAATAGTAAATTTATTACGACTTGTTACGTTCACAAAAAGTAACGTAACTCACCCAGAAACGCATATAAATAAAGTATGATGTAAAATCATACTTTCTGCATGAAAGGAACTGACGTTTCTTAAATATTTGTGACAAATTTGTGCAGTCATTCTAAATCATTGCTCATAGAAGATTAATCAAAACATACTCAGTATTTATAACTTTTTACTCTATTACTTTTTCAAAACAGTATGTTTAATTCAAATTCAACACTTCAGATTACTTTTTTATTAAAATTATCTTATCGTAATGCACTTCTGCATTATGTCATGTATTTCAACTTACAAAAAAAAGTTGATTCTATCACGTCTTCATCTTCTTAGTCTGATATGCATGAAAACATGTAACTTTTTGTTTTCAGTGTTACAAAGACAAGTTTTTTCCATGTTTCAAAATGATCTGCTGTTTAAATCTATTGAAGCTTGTTTGAGTAAATAAAAAGAGACAAAAAAGATTTTTGGTACACATTTACCGGAAAACATGTCATGGTAACATTAAAGAGAAAATGTTTTTCTCAAAATTCCTGAAGTTCGTTCAAATCATTATCATGTTATCAAATTTTATGAATCTCATTCCTTTACGTACATCACCTATGTAGTATGCACATATGAGCAGTCTTTTATGTTGATTTTTTTTATTCGATTTCTCATCTCTTTCTCTAACCTATCCCGTTTTAAAAGTTTGAAAAAAGGGTTGCATCACATTCATTTTTATCGTCTAGTGAGTTAGCTCATATCTAAGGATGGGGAATGTTTGCTTTCCTCACGACAGAGTCATCCTATTTATCTTAAGGTGTCTTTTAACGTCTTGTTTGATCCTAATGCACTTCTGCATTATGTCATGTATAATTATTTACGAAAAAAGCTGCATTCTATCTTTTCTTTATCTGCCTATTGTCATATGCGTACACTGAAAGAAATGGTATTGTGTTTTTACCTTACCGAGTTTGTTAGAGAATTTCTATGCAAATTGGAAAGAAAATCTTCTTACTTCAGTTATATTATTTTGTGTGTTAATAAGTATGAATAAGAAATTAACAAATACTAGTTGAGCTAATAACATGTCTTTAAATTAGCTATCAGCTCAGGAAACTTTCATAAATGTCCTTCTGATTGTATTATCCATCGACTGTTATGCTGATTTAGCAAAACAAAATGGTTTATTTCAAGGATGTATATTGGTGTGCGTTCAAACGTTTACAGAGTGATCGTATCTGATCATGAAAACAAAACACGTATTGCTGGTATCGATTTAATTTTTTTTTTTTCAGATTCATAATCAACCACTGATATAATAGTTTACTTACCCCTAACCTCTGAAACTACTACGCATCACTAGCAGACAAGCGTCTGTTTGAAGTTGAGCTGATTTTCCAAAACAGAATTTGGCTAAAGGAACCATAACCATTTTTTATCTGTTGCAGCCATATCAGTTTGGATGTGTGTATTGAAAGTATATTACTGGTGCAGTAGTATCCCTTCAACTATAACTGTTTTTATGAAACACCCATACAGTTTAGCTGTATCTGAGACAGCAAAACTCTTTTGCTAATATAACCAGAAAATTGTCTGTATTCACGATAAATTTCTTTCAGTGTACATACATGTAATTTTTTGTTCTTAGTGTTACCAAGTCATGTTTTAATGACATTAAAGAGAATATATTATTTTTAAAATCTTCATCTTTCATGCAGATTATCAAAATGTTTTCACATTCCAAGAATCGGAATCCTTTATATATATTACATAATTAGTATCGACATATCAACGGATTGTTCCGTACATCGAATTCTTTCTAAATTTTTTCCCACTATTCTATTGTTTTCGTTGAACATGTCTGTGAGACTACATATTTTTCATTTTAGGGAATAAGCGTTACATCGAGTGGGTTTCCATTCATGAGTCTATTCCGAATGAAACTGTGTGTAAAGTATTTCTTCCCTTAATAATGAAAAATAAGGCCAAATAACGTTAAAACTCCAGTCCAATAAATACTAACCGCGACTCTCTGCCACTTGCCGAGACTCGCTGGTAATCGTCATCTCCAATTATAAGCTATCGGGAGAATTGGCGCTGATCTGTCGATACTTGATGCACATTCTCGCGCGCAAACATTGATATACACGTATGCACACGCAATACTAGAGTTATCTACTCGCTCCGATTTACTCCAGTTTTCATATATAAACGTTGTAAATCTGTGTTTTCATCATTACAATGTCATATTTTTAGTTGCGTGGTTAAGGCAATTTCTCTATCAGGCCACGTGATTAAATCATATGTAAACTTTTTTATGTTGAATCACGTTTTTCTATCGTCATCTACTGCATTTCTCGAATTTTTAGAAAAATATTTTGTAAAAATAAATTAGAGAAAAATTCTTTTGTAATCTTTAGTTTTTTATAACTTTTGATTTGAATACCATATTAATATTATATTCATCATTTATATAGGCCATCAGCATTTTTTTAATACTCGCGAATATCCACTTTCCACGGACATTACATAAGTAGCTTTCACATACGAGCAGAGTTTTTTATGATAATTTTGTGTCAACCTAAAAGTCATAAAATGCTGATCAGTGACAAGGGTTTCCTTCAGGTAAATTTTATCCCAAACTTCGGTATATGAGTCCCTCGGTTTATAGAGGTAATGTTTATTGCTTCTATTGTCTTCCTTCGTTACCTGATCTAGGGATAAATTTCCGTCTCATAGAAGAATTTTCTACCTAATAGTTCGTCTCACAATTCGTCACAAGTTTGGTTTTGAGACGTCTCAAACTTCAATATCATGTAAATTTTGCATTTTACAAGAAGTCAATTTTTACTGACATTTCCCCGCAGCTAAAAGGTTGGATATTCAAATGATTTATACATCAAAATGATAAATTCAGGTAATCATAATTATTAACCAATTTTTTATAATTGTTACGGCAATGGAAAAGTACATTGTAAATTATAATGTTGAAAAAGAACTTGAACTTCATTTACTGCGAGACAATATATTCACATTTATCGAGTTTCCCGAATTCACCATCTGACCGTAATTACCGGTAATACCGCGTCATGACCGCATCATGTTCAGTTAGGTCCATCACTAGTTCCTTGTTTTTCGACCGTTTATGAAGTCGGTAAAATCAATAAATATGCTACAGAATGCTATAGCTAATTGATTCAAACCAATGATTGACGTGCTTTTGGCAGAAACGCTATAGATTCAATAGCATATCTTTCTCACAATCATTGTGAATTATAAATAGCTATATCTATTCACGCAGGAACGAATGACAGTAATTTGCATTTTGGGCACATATAAAAAAAATTTAATTTCATAAAAACTTCTTGCATTTTCACCATACTGATTTTCCAAGTTATTATATTTAATGATCAAAATCAAATAAAAACATACAAAATACAATTACAGTTCATTTCAGTGCTCTCTAAATCCAAAATAATGGATTCCATTTATAAACTAGTGATTTTAAAAATTCATCGTACTGGAGTCGTGATTGATCGTGTTTTGTCTGTTCATCACGAAGCTTTCGTACATGCTCCGCAGTGTTAACCACTATTTGTTTTAATGATTATTCACTAGTTTATATAATTCATTTAAAACTTTTACTTAATCTTGTTATATAGACTCTGCAAGTTTAATAAATTCTTGATTCATAATTTGTTCTTAATTAATTGATAATTACTTCTTTCTTTTTCACTTAAGTTTATTAAATTAAATTTTTTTCATGAAAATTTAAACATAAAGTCTTGATAAGCGTATTACAAAAAATTTGAAAAATGTACACAGGACTTAGACTTCACAATAATAATTTGGAATTCGCAATTGTAAAATCCATATTTTGAAAATATACAACACAAAAAATAAAAAAACCTTCTTTTAAATTATTTCACACAAGATACTTTTTGATAATAATGCAATTTTTTAATGTACATTTTAAACTTTGGTTCCATTAAACTTCATACGTAGTTATAATACAAATGTATACTAAATATTAATTAATAATTATACATATCAACAATCATAATTATAATAATTAATTAATTATATTGATTTGAAAAAATATTTTATGAACAATTTATGAAAAAATTTGATTTATTTGCACTTGAGTAAGGCTCAAAAACTCTCATTACGACACTGGTTCACAAGCTCTGAATAATTCTTGCAGTCACTATTGTAATATTTATTTTTGTTTTTACTCGTTACGTATCATGATGGAAAAAGACATACAAAAAAAATAAATAATTCAAAAAAACTAATGAAAGAAATTTCAAAAGTGGTGAGGACTAATTTATTTATAATATTTGGTGATTTATCGTGATATAGAAATGTAATATATACTATATATATAAATTATCAATTTCCCGTCATTCAAACACTTAATGAAAATATCCGCGAGCAATAACACAGACGTTTGTTATTTAGCTCGATTCACACATTTCATAAGCATGTGAGTGATCATAACAGAAATTGACTTCGGTCATTTATCCATACGAATTAACAACATTACTGAAATACATAGTCATCGGAATCACACGTCACAAAAGGCGGGAAACGACCACCGCGGGCCGCGTCGGGTCAGCTGACGAATAGCGCGTTCAAAAAAATACACACACACATACGCACATCGAACTAAGAAAAGCACAATTCGATAAGGATAAAAAAAAGGAATGCAAATTCTCACTAGTCGAGCGCCTACTATTCTACTAGCTGTTGGCCAATGTAAATTAAAACAGTCATGTACATATGTATAAAAAAATTTGTGAGATAGAGATTGACCAATTATATGGTATCATTAATAATCGACAGGTAACAAAACAAAAAAGATACTCATCCGCTAAAACCGCCAAATCATCGAGTAATCGCACATAATCCAAATTTCGCTTCCAAATGATGGGGTATTTTCAAGAAAAGATCTGATGTCCAATTTTGTAATCATAATCAGCGTAGTCCAAAAATTACAAAGACCTGTTATTTATATGTATATATCTTTTCTTTCCATTCCAGGATGAGCATCCATTTATAACTGACGCCACGCTGCAAAAATCACACGTAAAATTGATATTCACAATTTATAAAAAGAAGCCTTCACTAAGTCGTTCCCAATTACCTGACAATAACTTTCACATTCTTTGCCATACGTGGCGTTTTTAAAATTTATATAATTTATTAATTTGACTCATGTCGAGTCTTGATCTGTGACAATCTAATCGTGTAATACTGTAATGTCCTCTAGATATGCTTGTTTCCCTCACGCTTTCCCACTCTCCCGCCAGATCCTTATCTTCTACGTCACATGTGACGTTCAGATCCGCGGTTCGACAAAATTTGAATGTAATACTGGGAAAGGGCTCAGCGCTGCGTTCGAGATCTGCGCATTAGCCAGGATCATCGTCGCTATCATATTAATTAATTTCGCCTCACTATATAAGAAAGTTCCAAGTTTTATGTCTCAGAATTGTAAGCGAGCGTGTGCGTCATTCAACGAAAGCGTATTGTGCTGTGTGTAAATGTAGTTATTAGGTTTATTGATGTAAGGTTATATGCTTAGATGTATTTGTGATTAAAAATGTGATTGGCTACGACTGGATGGTGTGAATGTATTTGAATGCTGTTTATTTATGTATCGAATGACTAATGACAGACTCGGTAATGATTTTTTTTTATTTAAGATAATAATACGCCCGATGCTCATTTTACTCAACTACAGTTTGAAACTCCTCAAACGTCGGTGATATACTAATACATTTCATGTTAATCTACTGACGAATGTTGATGCCCTGTCATTAATGACGTTTTACTCAACTGCTTACTATTTCCTATGTAACGCCTATTGTTATTCACTCCGGGTAAATTAGGTATTTATCAGATTCATTTTACCCGACTACGATTTAATAAATGCTCAAATGTCCTATGTCCCATGTTTACCCGACAGAGTCGAGTAAAATTAGCTCATCTATTTTTCTCCGTGTGGAGTAAAAATTTAAGTATGTAATAATTGATATGAGGAGTTTATTATTTGCAAACAATTTATAATAGGTTGACAAGTTTCTATTTAATACACAAAACTATTCACACTTATACTTCTTTATCAAGGAAACTATAGAGATACTTAATCACATCTTTACTTCCCACAATTTTTCAAAATTATATACTAGAGTTCTCTTCTTTTCAACTTCAATTCAATATTTTTCAAAGTGCGTTTATTTGAAAAAAATATTTTTTGAAATTTGCTTCATACCTTAAGGAGTTATTACATATGCAAATTAAGATATAATTTATATATTTTTTATATATTCAAACCGTCCATTCACAATTATATACTCATGTCACATCCCGCGACGTATTTGAATGCACTATAGGCACAGGCTAGGTCTAGATAAAAATCTGGGGAAGTTACTAAAAGAGAGAGAAAATTTTAGTCAGTGCCTAAGTGAGATAATATTGTTGTCTTCCTCACACCAAGAGGATAAAATTACTGTCTTCCTCAAACCAATTGGATTTTATTTCTGTCTTCCTCACACCTGTGCGGATTAATTAAAAGGGAACCATTCGACTAAGTCAACAACAGGTACCGTACTTCTCTCTCCATCTTCAGTGTTTTTCCAACAAACAACCTGGTTCTCCAATTATAAACCAATTGTATCAACATTTTTATAATTTCCAATTAATAATTATTTTAATAAATGTAATTTGTGTTATTTAATAATCATTGTATCTTTTCATTGACTTATCCTCATCCCTAAGCGAGGATCATTTGATCCCAATTTAAAACGAGGAACCTTTGATCAAAGTAAGTATTTACGTACTTATGACGTAACATACTTCCTTTTTTTCTGGTGCATTGGCCCGGGAAACACAAGTCAAATGAAATTGAACACATTGATTATTAATAGTGAATAAGTAAATGATTATGAAATATTATTTCAACTTGAAAACTTAAAATTTCAATAAAATAGATTTGTTAGATTACAAAGGGATATGACCTTGAGGCTAACCGTAATGATTTAATAATCAAATCATTTCTTTGAAATTTTATAATTTACATAAATTGTATAAAATAAAATAAGTCTAAAAAATCACGCAGGGATCAGACCTTGAGGCTAACCTAAGTGATTAAGAAACTTATCTTGTTTAAAAAATTATTCTAATTTGTTAACTAAGTTTTGATTCAAGTGAAAAAAAACATAAAAAACAGCACACGAGAGTATAAGTCCTTTTTGGGTACCTTGAACGGTCACCATTGATTACGATCATTGGGTAAGGCAAAGTTCGAAGTGCTTGTGATTGTATTGTTTATAACTTTAATTTTAACTCTGTTAAGGAACAGAATATTTTTGATTGCAAAAAAATTGTCCAAAGATTCGCACTCAAGTTAACTTATCCAATATAATGAAAATAATTTATGTATATTTCGAATGATCACTGTTATAAAAAAACTTATTTAATTGTTATAAACAATTTATAAATAAATAAAATAAATAATTTTAATTTAGATAAAGAGCACATGCAGTTGGAAAAGAAAAATATTTTATTATTTTAAGAAATTTATTGTTAAAAATTATGAATTTACAATCAATTGAGTGATTATTTATTTAATTTAAATATTTGAAATAATTATATCTTTCTATCATTATTTTATTTACTAATGAACAAATAAAAATTTCATTTCAAATTTAATTGTTATTAAAAATAAACAAATTTTTTAAAAAATGTTTACTGATCTCATTTTATTTTTCTTGAAAAATAAATTTTATATATAGTTTTTTTTTTATTTATTAAAAACAATTGATAATTAAAAATAACAATGAACAATCTAAGACGACGCTCAATACAAAATTGTAAATTTATAATGACTCAATGTCAAAACCAAATATCCCTTTAGAATCTATCTCGAAAGTTATAACACGTGGTCAAGCTAAACAAGATAGCCAGCTTGCAAAAATAGTAGAATTGAATCAAAAGGGTAGTTTAAAAATAAAACCAATTAGAAATAGAGAATATTTAACTGATAATAAGTGCCAAAATATCCCTGATCCAATCTCTACAGAACAAGAATTAGATAACACTCTTAAGTTAGATGATTCAAGTTTAGACAAGACTCTAATTAGTAATCAAAGTATATCAAGTGAAAATTCAGAAAAAACTAGCGGATTTCATTCAAGTTTCTGTCCAGATTTAAGCATTGTAACAGGATCTAGTAATCAAGATCAAACTCTAACGAACGAATTATCTTATTTTGACGAATTCAATTTGCTAAGCTCAACAGTAATAACAATAGACAATAAAACTTTGAAAGAAAGATTGGAAACCTCATTGGCACGCGAATCTATAATTAGTAACAACGACAGCGACGACGACAAAAGCGACACAGAAGTCATAAATCAAGATAATCCCGTAATAGTAAATAACGAAGAAATGGCCGTAGTCATACCCAACAGCCAGCAGGTATCCTTACGCGACGCGCTAGAGGTGGTCCCATTGTTCGACGGAAGTTAACTGGAGAAGCTAGAAGATGCATTTTTGGTTCAACTTAAGCAACAATAGAGGAATTGATAGAAAAATTGAAGAGTATATGCCTCTGCGAAAAGCGTGTACCAGTTACAGGGAGAATTAGGTAACACATTTATATGGAAAAGAGAACATGTCCTTTCCTATGCAGCCAGAATTAAAGAAAATGCTGACAGAATAGAAGTTGCTCACAGACTCAATAATGGCGGTCAGGTAGATAATTCTAGTAAAAAAAATTTAGAAAGAGATCTAATACAATGTTTTATACGCGGCTTGCGTCCCGAGTTAGAAATTCGTGTAGAAGAAAAGGATACTTTTAAGGAAGTCATTAACGACAGTATTGATATTGAACGAAGATTAGCTGCAAATTCCGCACCACGAAAAAATAAAAATATGGAATATTTAAAAAGTGACGAACAGATGATAAAAATAATAAGGTTACTTGGTTAAATGTAGCACGCGAAGATAAATTTGTTTAATTTGTAAAAAACCAGGTCACGCAACAGAAAAATGTTTTCACTTAAGTAAAGCTCAAGATTCAGTTCTTAATAATGAACAACAAAATTTTTCGTATCCTAACCAACAAAGATATAATAATTTAAATGTTCAAAGAAGTAATAATAATAATTTTCAAGAAACAAATACAATAATTTTCCGAATAACAATTTTGTAAGAAATGAATATTATAATTTAAATAACAATAACAACAATAATTTGCAAAATAGAAATAATAATTATAGAAACAATGATAATCATTTTTCACAACAAAGATACAACAATAATAAAAAAATTTCTTGAAATTTGTACAATAATAATGATAATAATACACAATGGAATCCAGGACAGTATAAAAACTTCAACTTAGGACAGTTTCAAAATCGAAATAAACCATATGAAAATAGATTTTTAAAGAATAATAACACTCAACAAAATTCAAATTATACTGAAATAATTTGCAATTATTGTAAAAAACCCGGTCATTTAGTACGAGACTGCAAGATACGACCAAATAGCCAATCACAAACAGCTCATCGGGAAAACTCCAAAGCTCTCCCCAGCACCGGTGCACTGAGGAAAGCATAAATCGAGAACCACTGGCATCCACTTCTAACGATCATACAACAACGACAATAAATATTTCAAAGTCCACTTCAATTCCATCAATTATAATATTAACGAAAGGTTTAAAAAATATAACACACATGATGATTGATACTGGTGCTGCTCGAAATTTAATTAAACAAAACGTTCTCAACCCTGAAGTACCAATAAAGAGCCAAAACGTATTAAAACTTACAGGAATTAATCATTTACCACTTTACACATTAGGACAAGTAAACATAAACGTTTTCGGTTATCCAAGGTTATTTAACATCATTCCCAATGAAGCCCCAGTAGAAGAACATGGAGTATCAGGATCAGAATTTTTTCAAGATAATAGTGTGAATATAAACTATAGTTCAAAATGCTTAGAAATTGAGAACCACTCTTACCCTTTTAAATCTACCAATACATTTACTATTCCAGCTCGAACAGTTACAACATTTTATGTTAATATAAAAAGCACAGAAAAGAGTGAAGGGTACCTTGATTACATATCCAAGATGGCGTTTACGTATTAGGAGACGCAGTTGTAAAAAACCGCAAAGGAAAAGCTTATTTAAAATTTGCTAATACAAATGAAATACCAGTAACATTATCAGTCCCAATAATTAATTTAGAAGATTTTGAAGAACAAGAATGTTATAAACAAATTGAAAATGCACGTAATTTTTAACAAACAAATAACGAGGATTTATCTAGTAAAATATTAAATAACTTTTTGTGAACTGACAATTCCCTAATCAACTCATGCAAATTTTATAATGTAACAGACGAAGACAGCGCAGAATGTATTAAAAAACTTATTCGATTAGACCATTTGCATCAAGATGACTATGAACACGTAGAAAAATTAATTAAAAATAATGCAGACAGATTTCAAATCCCAGGACAACCACTTGAAGCTACTAATGTATTACAACATTCAATTCCTACTGTTGGTGACGTTCCAATTTTTTCAAGACAATATAGATTTCCCCCAGTTTACAAGGAAGAAATTACAAGACAAGTCGATAAATTACTAAAAAATAAAATAATTAAGCCCTCACAATCACCATATAACACTCCAGTTTGGATATTTCCTAAAAACCTGATTCTCAAGGAAAAATAAAATGGAGAATGGTTCTTGATTTCCGTAAATTAAATGAAAAAACAATTGGCGATTCGTATCCTCTACCTAATATAAACGATATACTTCATTCTCTAGGATCAGCAAAATATTTTGAGTGTTTGATTTAGCTACTGGTTTTCACCATATAAATAAGGACCCAAAAGACTCATAAAACCGCATTTTCCACACCTCACGGTCATTACGAATTCAAAAGAATGCCTTTTGGTTTAAAAACTGCACCAGCCACATTTCAGAGATAAATGGATTTAACATTAATTGGATTAATCGGAACGGAACTTTTTGTATATCTCGATGACATAGTAATATATGCAAATACCCTAGAAAACACGAAATTAAATTTAACAATTTAGCAGAAAGACTTAGAAAAGCAAATCTTCACTTACAACCAGACAAATGCGAATTTTTACGACCCGAAGTAGGATATTTAGGTCGCATAATTGATAAAAATGGAGTACGTCCAGATCCAAAAAAGATAATATCTGTAAAAAATTTTTAGGCATAGCAGGATATTATAGACGATTTATTGATGGATTTTCAAAAATTGTAAGTCCTTTTAATCAACTTCTGGAAAAATATATACCTTTTAATTGGACAGAAAAACAACAAAGCAGCTTTCGATATTTTAAAAGCAAAATTATGTGAAGAACCACTTTTACAACGACCTGATTTTTCTCAACCTTTTATGCTCACAACAGATGCCTCAGGAATTGCAATAAGAGGTATTTCATCACAAGGTAAAAAAGGTAAAGATAAGCCAATGGCATATGCTTCACGTAGTCTAAGTGAAACTAAGAAAAAATATGATACATATGAGAAAGAAGCCCTTGCTATAATATTGCTATATTATTTTTGTAATTTACAAAGCAGGAAAAACGAATATAAATGCCGACGCTCTCTCAAGAAACCCTATTGATGATAACGAAGAGAAATCAAAATATTTACACGCTGATGACAACGATACTTTTATGACTTCTCAAGAAAAAATGTTTTCCAAGAAAACTTTTACAAGGAAAAAACAAGAAAACTCTAAAACTTGAATCCAGGAATCGTACCAGACAATATTTTTATTCAGTCCAATGTTTTCCAAAAAATACGAAAATTTATCATGAAAAACTATTACTACAAGAGCTCAAAAGAAAATACAACAAGAAAAAGCAAAAGATTTGAATGAAAAAGAAATTCAAGAAAAATTAAACGAAAATTTTTCTTCTAAACCTCTTGAGAAAAAACCACGACATAGGCCAGGGATAAAACTACTTACAAATTTGAAAAATATTCCCTCTCAAACAAAAAGAAAGAGAGGTAGGCCAAGAAAGCAAATATATGAAAATGAATTAGCAGAAATAAATATACAAAAGGAAAGCCGAACAAAAGTAGAATCAGATTCTGACTCTAATCCTGATTATTTAGATTATTTGAAACAAACTCAAGCAAAAAACAAAAAGAAGAAGAATGCCAAGAAGCCAAAAAATATTAATGAATTTGAAAGTGAAGAAAGAGAGACTTATTTTTCAACCTCAGAAGATTAAATCAACGACATTGAAACCTCACACGAAGGAAATGATGGAGAAAATTATGAAGAAAATTTGGAAGAGAATTTTGAAGGAGATTTTGAAGAAATTTCGAACAGAATTTTGAAGAAAGTTTTGGAGACAATCTTGAGGAAAATTTTGAAGAGGAGTTTGAAGTAAACCACAAAGGAAACGCGGAAGAAGAATTTGAAGAGCCTTATTTCGAAAAAAAAATTGAAACTAAACCGAAGATCTAAAATGAATTCTGAAAAAAACGATAATGATCATGATGATTATAATCGTCCACCTCCAGAACCTCCTCCTATAAACTCTCAAACAGAAAAAATTATAACGAGGAAAAGTATAGTCGAACGTCGCGATCAATTAACTATGCAAAAGATAATTATGCATATTTTGTTACAACAAATAGAACTCCTCGCGACAACGGATCAAAAATTTTAGAAAAACGTGAAAATTTATCAAAATTTAAAAGTTTACAAAAGGGAATGGCAAAAGAGATTAAAAAAGAAAACTACTACTATTTTGCACTTCCAATTGAAGAAGAAACCAAAGACAATTTATCCGAAACTATAAATAATATAAAATTGTCAGTTCACTCATTGCATGAATTATCTCAAAAATTCAAATTACGATCAATTAGTATTTCAAAAAGTTCCAGAATGAATCATATACCTTGGGAAGGAGTGAAATCAATTTTCGATTCAATTTTTGCAAATTCAACTACAAAAATTACAGTTTGTAATGGAATAACGCAATATCCAACAAAAGAACAACGAACTCATTTAATTGAAGAAGCTCATTCTTCAGCATTAGGAGGCCATAAAGGCGTCACAAAAACTTATAGTCGAATTCGCCAAAAAAAATTTTGGGAAAATATAAAAGTAGACATTCAAAAATATATTCTAGGCCGTTTACAATGTCAACTGAAAAAATTAATCAGTCAAAACAAAAAATCCTATGGTAATCACTGACACACCCACGACTGCTTTTGAAAAGATATGAATGGAGATTGTTGGTCCTCTACCTGAATCAAAATCTGGTAACATATATATTCTAACCATACAAGACAATTTCACAAAATATTCTTTAGCAATACCTCTTCCTAATCGCCAAGCTAATACGATAGCAGATGCTTTCGTGAAAAAATTTATTTGCGTATTGGGATCACCGAAAGGAGTACTTACTAACCAAGGCAGAGATTTTTAAAGTAATTTATTGGAAAGATTGGCAAAACGTTTTAGAATTAAACAATTTCGTACAACAGCTTTTCACCCTCAATCAAACGGGTCATTAGAACGTTCACAACATGTCTTAGGAGAATATCTCAAACAATTTGTTGCAAAGAATTCAGAATGGGATGATTGGCTTGAACTAGCAATGTTCTCGTATAATACTAGTGTACATGAAGGCATAAATTGCACACCCTATGAATTGGTTTTTGGTAAATTGGCTCGTGAACCTTCCAGTGAACCTTTATCACAACAAGAAAAATTACAAACGTATGATGATTATTTAATTAAGGGAGTTACTCACCTACCTGCCTAGTCAAAACAGGGTTAAACACGCAGGTTGACTACAGTAGTACTTGATCTGGCAACGTCGCATCTTGTTTGTTCGTGTGCGCACGGGTGTACAGTTGCACATATGGTCACGTAAGTACCTAAGAAATGTTTCCCAGACATGAAATTATACAATTAATTAAAAAGCTGCACATTCGTCCAAATGAGGAAAAAAATGATTGCCTCTGACATCACGGTAGCTATGGTTATCGATGAATACAAAGAACATGGTTTTGATGGATTATCTCGTTTCTTTGGTGCTGATCAAAACGGGAAAATTCGTGTGACGAATAATAAGAAGGTTAAAAATAAAATCTGTGATTATCTGAAAAAAAAAATTAATTTAGTTTAGTTGGTATATATTTATTGTATATGTATCAAATATTCTAAATAATAATTAATGAACGATTGTGATGATAATAGATATGTACTGAAAAATTGTTATATCGATCCAAGACTGTGAAAATAAGACAAATTTAGTATGTCATTGAGAAAGATTTTACGTACTACGTATTATGATATGTATGTTAATAAAGTTGTTTGTATGTACTTAATTCATTTATTTATAATAAATATAATATGTTATATTTCATTTATTAAAAACATGATTTTCATAACAAATTTTAATCACCAGTTGGTACGAGCTGCTGAACAGATATAACGCATACATTTCAAATTTCTCGCACATAACCTACGAATGCGACGTTGCCACATACCTAACCAAAGACCAAAATCACAGCAATTTCCAATCTTCATCGTATTTGTTATTACTTTTAGAACACACCTTTGAATGTTATTAAAGTTAATAACTATTCCTGAACATCTTATCTTTCTAATGTTCAAATCCCGTTATGATCTGTTCGTCAGTTGAAAAGATATCAATGATAATACACGATAAACTCCGCGATTTCTCATAAGAGCCCATGTTGAATCAACTAGAGTGGCGCAAAATAGAAATACGAATATCTCACTAAAAAACCCACCTCAGACCTTGAAATTTTGTACGGATAATTTTTTTATTATATTCTAACGCTCTGCAAAGTTTAATATTTTTGTGTTCGTTAATTCTTCATCCTGAGTTACTCCCTTAATTTCGTAACACAACTACACGAAATGCGAACACAAGCAACAGAGAATCTTATTTCAGCAAAAGAAAAATCGAAATTATATTATGATAAAAAAATAAATCCTTTAGAAGTAAAAATTGGAGATAACGTATTTTTATTAAAAGGAGGTAAAATTAAAAAACTTGACAGCCATTTTACAGGGCCTAATGAAATATTGGAAGTGTTAGGAAAAGGGAATTTCGAAATAAGCTATAAAGGCAAACCTACTGTAGTCCACATTAATAGACACTCACATGATATATAATAGATGCTCACATGTGCAAGTACAAAAGTAAATAAACAAAAATAAAAACAAAATATCTGTACTTTAATAATAAAAAAAAATATATATATATATTTAAATTTATATACATATACAAATTAAATAAAGATATAGAAATTTTATTTTGTCGATAAATAGTAAAAATATAAAAAATAATTTTTTTTTTATATATAAAATAAAAAATATATATGTAAAACAAAATAAAAGTAAAATTCCAGACATAACGCATTAGTCTAGATATAATGGAACAAATTCATCGCAAACGCATAGATGATCTCATTGAAATAGTTTCCTGTTTTATCGACATGGTAGTTCTCTGGCCATACTTGATTCAAACTGGAATTTTCAACCAAGACGACTGTAATATCGCCACATGGAGCAGAAACCTAAATAATCCAGATACAATAAAAGACATTTTCTCAACAATCAAAACAAGAGGACCGGACGCATACAAAAATTTAATTCTCAGTTTACGGCTATCAAATCACATTGTCATAGCCGACATGTTGGATATAATGAACTAAGAACACAAAATACAAAAAGTAAATCAATAACTGCAAAATATACATATGTAACGATAAAATTTTTTTTCTATTCTTATATTACAAAGCAAGCTGCTAATTGGAACCTCCTTTTTCCAGAGATGGGATTACAAGGCTTCCTTTTGGCACTGCTCACTTGCAACTTCAACTATATAGCAACAGTCTACACCATCATAGGATTCGATTGCGGTTCAAATCAATCAAATATTACGACATTATCTTTACTAGAGGTAGGAGAATGTGATCTACCTCGATCTCAAGTACGTTTTGAAAGAACTTATATACAACTTTTACAATTAACTGGATTTTCAAACACAAAAGTAATACGATGCAAAATATAAATTCGACGCGCCATCTCTCACTGTGGTATGTGTTCTCACAGTTCCATAGTTGCAAATGGCTACAGTGAATATATACATGATGTTACACGAGATCAATGTAATCAAATGCACGCAATAGGAACATTTTTAGTAACCCCTTCTCTTCAGATATCAAAGTTAAAAGTTAACGAAACTTTATTTCATAGCGTTACTTTAGCAGGTTCTGTAACACCTAACGGAGACTGTACTGGTACACAATTTTCTGACCCATATGGAACATGGCATAATGTCGTAGTCCAAGAAATATTCCAAATAACTTTGCAAGAACATTACGCGACTATTCATTTAAAATCAAATAAAATTCAATCACGATCTGGAATAATATGCACACTTTCAGACACATTCTGTACAGACGTAGAATATGGACAAACATTCTGGGATACATTACCTAATGACGTATGTAATTTTAACAAATATGAAATTATTTATGAAGGACCATCAAATGAAACATATGATAACACGACAGACAATTCTGAAACCCTTTATTCATTAACTACTCAAGATATAACTCTTGTACTGGCTGAAAAAACAAGAAAACCAGTTTGTAGTTACGTTTAAATACAAACCGAACATTCAAAATTTTTAACTTTCAAACCAGACAATGAAATTCATTTTTAGAAAATGAACATTTAGATGTTTAAAATATGGAAATTTTTACATACGTTAACTCTAAATTTATACATGTGGAACGACACATACGCACTGAAGTAAATAGATTTTATCACGATGTTCTTACTCAACGATGCATACTTGAGCAGCAAGTTTTTAGAAATACATTAACCTTAGCAACCCAATCACCAGACGAATTCTCATATCATTTAATGAAAGGTTTAGGATATATGTCTGTAATTGCAGGAGAAGTAGTACATATCATAAAATGTATACCGGTTGAAGTGAAATATCGCAAAACTGAAGAATTTTATCTACAACTTCCAGTATTTAGAGGAAATCAATCTTTCTTCCTTTCTCCACAAATTCATATATTAACAAAATCCGCTATCCAAACAAATTGCAATTCTTTCCTTCCACCAATGTACCTTATTGGAGAAACCTGGTACAAATTACTTCCAAATCCTGTCGAATCCGTAGCACCAACTATAGTTAAACCTCTCACAAAAGCAACCTGGAAATACACAAATCCTTCATCCTTAACGACAAGTGGCATTTATTCTCAATCTGATATTGAAAAACTGCGAAATCATATTATGTTTCCAGCAGAAAAACCAATGATTCTAAATGCTATAGCTAGAGAAATAACAGGACATCCAACTATTAATCAAGGAATATCATTAACGAATTTATTTAATGAAGATGTAATTGATAAAATTTCTGAATCCACATGGGGTAGATTTTGGACAATTTTTACAAGTTTTGGAACTACTAGTGCAGGACTAACTGGATTAATTATAATATTTAGAGGGATTAAATTGATAGCGGAAACCATTATTCATGGATATGCACTACACAGATTATTTGGATGGTCTCTTCATCTACTAGGCGCCTTCTGGGATTTGGTCACTAACCTCTTATTACACTGAGGTACCCATCGACCTTCTCGACCTCGTGCTGAGAGCCATTAACTTCTGCTAATAGCTTCAGCGCCACGAAGCTCGAAAGAGGCACTTAAAAGTTCATCGTATAACGCAAATAACACTTCAGGTAAAGATCACAATAATACAAACACAACTCTTTATCCTCACTCTCAACTAAAAGAAAAACTTAGTAGAACACACTACTCTATCTAAATGTAACATCTTCAGAACGTCGCATGTTCCTTTTCCTAATTTATTGAGCAAACTCATTCAACAAAGAGGAGATCCACCCCTCAATTACGAAATACTCATTGAACAAACCATTAATAGCTAGTATTTATTTCACGTAAATTTACAATATAAAAATTACATAATTATGAGTAGTGGCAAAGATAAAGATAATGTAAAACAAAGGGTAGCACGGCATTTATATCAAACCTTAATTAATTTATCGGAAAAAACCTATGAAAATGACCAACCAAATTTTATTATTAAAAATTGCAAGAAATTAAACGAAATTTGCACACAAAACAAATTTTCATATAAAAAATATACGGTATTACGTGTAAAAACTTCATCAGAAGATTCAGCATACATAGCAATTGGTTTCATGAACAACATTAAACAAATAGGAATAGCAAACTCAATAGAAACAGCTAAGGATTTTGCTGCCATAAAAGTTATTAATTCTCTTTCGCATAAAGACTAGAAATGTGAACTAAGTTTGATGAACTCACTAGAACATTTGCATGTAATAATTCAAGAATCATCTATAAACGATCCAAAACCTTCAATGAGTAGCCAAATAACAAAATCTATTACTTCAAATAACAACCGTGTTAAAAATACAAATTCATAAAAAATGAAAAAAAAATAATCATACTACATTATCTTTCTCTACAAAAAGCTTTAAAAATGTTTTAAATGCAGATATGGACCTGCCAACCATTACAATAAATTCTAATATAAAAACTCCATACCGATTCAGGAAATCAACTGCAATGGAGCATTACTACGACGAGCCTACCCACGTACCAAGTTACCAAAAAAAGAAATACAGAACAGAGTCCATGGGATTTTTAAATCATGTAGAAATTTTTAGAAATTTTACGATTAAATATGTACTGCCGTTACCGCAATATACGGTCTATCCTGATCCGAATTCAAAAACAAACTCATTTTTTCTTGCACAAATTAATATAAATGAACATTTTGTTATACAAGCCGGCCCTACTAATAAATTAGCAGAAAACAGAGCAGCTTTAAAATTATTATTACTACTACTACTTCTAGACCTAAATCCAACCACATGTAAGCATCCTATTTTTTCTAACATCAATCCTACTTTTCTTTTTCAGCCTTCCGAGAAGCCTTCTGAATTTCCTTAATCAACTAGCATCCGCAGTGTATTTAATTTTAATTCCACTCCTTTTCTCCAAAGCAGAAAAATACTTCATACTCACAATTTTCTCATTCTTCAGGGATTTAGTTTGAACCAATTTCAAAAGTTCGTTTTTTTTCTGAAAATTATCATTTTATATCTTATATCGATATCTTTCTTCTTTCGTACTTAAATACAAAATAATAGATTCCTCACATAAATTATATGAATATTGCATACTTTCAAATATTACCAATAATTGTAATTTATACGATCATCAAACACAACTTGATTTTATAGAACAACGAATTAACTATTTTCTTGAAGAAATATCATTTATATCTAGACAAACTCGTAGTATCACGAATATTTCTAAAACTAATGATCCATTCTTGCAACAGATACAAACAGTACTTTTAGAATTGAGAATGCGACATTAAACCTCCATTTACTGGCCCAAAGAAACGTTATTTCGACTTCCAAATCCATTTTTCCAAAAAGTTACAAATCTTTCTTCAAAACTTGGCAACATTATGACCTACAAAAACTGGCATAATTCTCAAAAAGATCCAAATATTCACCTATATCGAATATTAGCAGCAAATTGGCTTAAACACCTGCATGAAATTTCTCAATCTTTTCTTTCACTCCTTGACCAACTCACAGAAGCCATTACCCATGTCTCAACTAATTTATGGCACCCTATGCTAGTTCCTGATACCTTCTTAGACTTCAAATCTCACAAAGAAGACCCACACCTTTCAACATCCCTTTTTTCTATGGTCCTTCCATTTTCTAAAATACAATACTTCTTATTCGATAAGTACTTGATTATTATTATGACTATACCAATCCCATCTGCTGAAGAATTTCAATTATTCAAACCTCATCCAATTCCAATACATCTCGATTTTAATACTGACGTAATTTCCTCTATTTACATAAAACCTCAAAATTCTTATCTCGCTATTTCTTTAAGTAACCAATCATACTTTACAACAAATGAAAATTTCCTCAATGCATGTTATCAAAATGGATTCCAAACATTTTGTCACCCGCCAAGATCTATATCTAATATCGACAACAATCCTATTTGTGAAACATCAATGTTTCTAAATTTTCAAGCATACAAGTGTGAAATATTCATCACTTTTAGCAAATGTCCGTCTTCAATACCATTGAAATTTTATCACGGATGGCAATACACAACAATTTTCCCCCGAAATATTTCGGTATCATGTTTGAAAAATTCTAAGACCTTAATCACACTCCAAGGAATAGGAATTTTGCAAACAAAGTCAGGTTGCAATCTAGATTCATCAACTCCATATTACCATCTCCAAAACCATTTGAATATAATAGATAATTCAATTCTAGTCAGTAGATCAACCACATCACTTGCTATAATTTCACCATTTTTATATAATATTTCTATTCAAGAGCCTCACTTACTAAAAAAGGTATTACTTCTTCTTCAGCAAAAAGAAGACATGCCATTATCAGTCTTCGAAAACCATGTCTTTATCCTTACAAAATATGCAAACATTCAAAAAATTATTCCATCTATTTTCATTTCTAGTGCACATAAATTAATATTAGCACTAATTATTATCACTTTACTTATGATTACAATTTTAGGATTGATATTACTAAAAACTCAAAAAGTATCTAAACAAATAAATATAACGCCAACACGTATAGAACTTATACAAAAATCTCCTTTCAGCTCAGTGACAAAACCTTTAGTGACCGACTTGACGTTCAACTTTTAAACTGTCCTTTATTCTATCTCTCACCCTTTTCTTTAATAGACAAAGAGCAGCTAATTGTAACGAATGCATCGAAACATATTTAAATAACAAATTCAAAAATAGTCAAGGAAGCGAAGTTCTGGTAAAAAAATCCCTGCATTATTTATAGGCATGAACCTTCCACGCATGTATTCACGCAGAAAAGATTTTGTAAATTTTAATAGAATTTTTAATGCAAAAATTGTAAAATTTTGCAAATATTTCAAATTCTTTAAATATTGTAAATTTATCCATAGAAAAATGCTGCCCCAATAAATCGAAACAATCGAAGCAGAAGAAGTTCGAGCAAGCGGGCAGGATGTTCAGCCGTATTTTAAACATCATTTATGGTCGGAATACTGCTGCACAACCCTTATCGAGAATTTCTACATGAATGTACTTGAAAAAAAATTGTTTGCGAGGATTGTTACCTGACAAAACTTAGCTTCTTTGAGGCCGAAGTAACATTACCTGTCCGAATAGATCACATACTCACTAAAGACTTATATTATACCTTTAAACTATCCAGCCTCGACTGCTCCCTTTGGGATACACACATTTTTTACATGCGGCAAAGAGCAGATTTATGCGTAACTTGTGCCGAACGTGTAATTTATTTATGCCAATAAGAAGCATTATATAACGACGTCGATTCCGAAGCATCCACCATTATTTATAATAGCAACGAATAAAATAATAAATCAAACCATATTTTTTATTATTCTTTTTTCTAAATATAAACAATATCTATTAATAACTTTCGTTAATAAATTTTCCCTTTTTATTTTTATTCGTTGTTTAAAATCATATTGCATATACATCACTACTTTTCCTGGACCGCCATAATGTAACGACAAACCTTAATAAATTAAAATGTTCTATCGGCGAAAAACAAACCTTTTTTTGTACATCTTAAAGCAGACCACTGTTTTCTCTGCATGAAATATCTCTGTGAGTTAGCAAACGCGAAAAATGAATATATCAATAAACACAAAATTATTAACAAAAAAACTAACTAACTTTAGAATTTTAATAAATTTAATCATTAACTCAAACAGGTAATTCTTTTGCAGATCAAAACAATGGCCTTGCAGACAAGAGACCTATCGAAAGGTACTGCTGTACAAGTTTTAAACGAGTAATTTATTTATGCCAATAAGAAGCATTATATAATGACGTCGATTCCGAAGCATCCACCATTATTTATAATAGCAACGAATCATAGTGTATGATTTCTCCGAACCCTCATATATTGTAAAATCGCTTGGAAGGCACCAAGAACTGCCACCGTTCCAAGCAACTTTCGAAATCGTTAAAAATTAAATAACTTTTTATTGTATTGGGGAACCAGCCCCTCAAAAAAAGTCTGCAAAGCAAAATGCAGCAACTAAACTCTTGGAAATGCTTTCCACAAGATACGTATTGTTAGAAGAAATAGAAGAAAAAAGCTTAATCCCGGAATCCAAAATTTTCAAAATAAGTGATGAAATCAGTAAAAAAACCTTGCAAAAATGGACCACCTCTTGTGAAAAGTGTTTTCAAAGAGGACATCTAGCTCATAACTGCCGCAACCCTTTACGTAATAAAAAATATTAAAATAACTCTTAAAAAATATCACTAATCTACATTATAAAATTACGTTGTGTATAAAATCTTACGGCATGAAATGTATTAATTACGTGTGAAAGATATTGATTTATTTAGGTGTATGGTAAAATCATATTTAACCTTATACTAATGTTAAGTTGAAACGATTACAAAAAAACTATGTAATAATGTATAACAAAAATTATGATGTTAAAACAATGTAAAATTTTTAATGATAATCGAGCTAGTATGTTAATATTGAAATGTGTTAAATAATAAAATGCAAAAAAAAAGAATACAAATTGTAAAAAAAAACGTCGAAACGAATTTTATATTAAATTCACCTATTGTTATTATATCAGAAATAGAAATTCAATCTATCTCTTCGAAACATAATCTGATATATTCTTCTTCCAAAGATTCGATCGCGGAAGCTTTTGCCCCCGCGCTCGAACTGAGGGGGGAGGTGTCACGTCCCGCGACGTATTTGAATGTACTATAGACACAGGCTAGGTCTGGAGAAAAATCTGGGGAAGTTACTAAAAGAGAGAGAAACCCACCTATTGAAAAGAGAGGTATAACTACGTCACAAGCTGCGGGAGACTGCGCAATGCGTGACGTCACCAAAAAATATAATATAAAAAGGACACGCCGCCAAGGGAAAACTAGTCTTGTGAGCAGAATTTAAGTGCGGCAAATTTCTAAAAACTAAGAAGGATTCTCAGCGTGAGATAATTGTACCGTGCAGTTTACCAGTATGAAGACGCGAGAGTCATAAATTTACCGTGGTCCGTTTTTAAATCCTTGAAAGGATTTTAGAATCAGTGTCTAAGTGAGATAATATTGTTGTCTTTCTCACACCAAGAGGAGAAAATTGCTATCTTCCTCACACCAATTGGATTATATTGCTGTCTTCCTCACACCTGTGCGGATTAATTAAAAGGGAACCATTCGACTAAGTCAACAACAGGTACCGTACTTCTCTCTCTATCTTCTGTCTTTTTCCAACCAACCAGCCTGTGCCTCCAATTATAAACCAATTGTATCAAAATTTTTATAATTTCCAATTAATAATTATTTTAATAAATTTAATTTGTATTATTTAATAATCATTGTGTCTTTTCATTGACTTATCCTCATCCCTAAGCGAGGATCATTTGATCCTAACTTAAAACGAGGAACCTTCGATCAAAGTAAGTATTTACGTACTTGTGACGTAACACTCAGATTGCCATGTAGAAATATTTTGTCAAAAACTTCAAAGTTCGATTTTTACCGCACGTGGGAATAGACTGGAGATAAGAAGAGATAGATATTCCAGGACAAGAGATAAACTGAGGGTTAGAAAGAGATAGATATTCCTTGGGATGGTGGATATAATTTTGGAGATAGAAAGACATAGCGTTTTAGAAATGCAAATCGGCTACTTGTAAGAGATAGAAAAGGTTTTATTGACTCAAATCAATATGTTATAGAATTGGTAGCATATGTATCAGTTTTATTGGCATATTTTTTGAATCAATAATATACATGCTTTTGGCAGAAGTTCTGTAGATTCAATAGCATTTTTTTCTCAGTGTAATATTGCAATGTTCTCAATGTCATCATCATAGCTAAAAGCGCTTTTAATGCTTGCGCTATAAAAAAACAGGCAGAAGTTATGTCTAGCCCAATAAAAAATGATATTCTACAGGTTTCAGCATTAAATTACGAATTACAACTCCAAACAAATTGAAATGAGATTCATTTAACCTCAAAAGTTCATTTACGCCACGCTATGCTCTGCTAACCGATAAATTTACCGCTACGTTCATAGTGAAGCTGCTGATTCTTAAGTAAAAATCACGAGAAACAGGAGTTGCCAACCTTTCAAACTCATCCCGACTCATCATGAATATCAATATATGTATATATATATATATATATATATATATATATATATATCGGATGCCAAAATAAAAAGGCTGAGAATTGGAAGCATTGATATGTGATAAATCACATAAATGTAGCATAATGGAGCAATAAAAAGGACATTTGTTTTTTTTTAAATTATTTAAGAATATAAGAAAGTACTTGGGGCAAAATGCGATTTCTTGGAAATAGAGAGGTGGGATATAAGAATGCATTCGTTATATTGTTTAACGTTTAGGATATCTATGGTAATAAATAAATTAGATATGAAAAATGTCAAAGCGTACACTGAGAAAGAAAAACATGACTCAGTAGCATCCGGAAAGGAGTGGTTCATGTCCGAAGACTAAAATTAAAAATAGACATCACTGTGTCCTCGCTAGACATGAACCATTCATGTCCAGAGCGTACACACTAATGTCTTAGGCATTAATAACACGCACAGGAGTCAGCGCTGTCTAGACAGTAGTCAGTCATGTCCAGAACTGGAACGACAACGCGCTAAACATTATTGTATATTTTGTCAGTGTTTGAATGTAGAAAGTTTCGTCGATTGTGTCTATTGATGATTAGCAGCAACATTTTTCAAATATAAAGTGAAAAATTACACTAATTTTAGTGCTACGTATTTTCCGTGATTATTGAGTTTCGAGAGCACAATTCCAATCATGGAAACGAGAGGTAAGTTCGAAATTCCTCCCATAACCTCACTTTTTTGACATATGCCAATTCTCGTTAATGACAGAATTATTGGAATATTCGCCGAGGACGGACACTTCTACAAAATAATAATTAACAATTTATAAGCAAAGCAGAATTGGCATATGTCAAAAAAAAACTCTCTACATTCAAACACTGACACAATATACAGTCACCCGGTAAGAAGAGAAGAATTCAGAAAAATTAGTATTTCAAGACTTAAATGACAGAATGAGAATTATTTAATTTTTTTGAATGTGCTAATTTTCCATCGGAAGAAGTGCCCAACGAAAGAATAGGTTTATCTCCGAAACCAATTCTTTTCTATTTCCTTAACGATTCCCAGCTGTGTTGTATTCCATGCAGGCGAATATTTTTTCAATTTTTTAAATTGCTCTTAATCCTAGCGTAGACACAACTCTCGTGGTCATTTTTAATTCCATTCTTACATGCTGTATTTTCGATTAATTTAATTCTTTCTGATCTGCTCACAAAATATGTGCACATACATGATTTCTATTCCTTCTTGTGCAATATAAGTTTGGAAATTTGAATACTTTTTTCAGGGTAATTTTTTTAATTCCATACTTACATGCTGTATTTTCCATTAATTCAATTCCTTTTAATCTGTCCACAAAATATGTGTTATATATATGTTTTTTTATAGCTTTTATGTAAAAATACATTTTCCCAAGTTTTGGACACGAGAAACAATTTTTGGGCAAAAGTTATTAATAATAAAAGGATAATTTTACAACACGATTAACATTTTTTTCGTTATTTATGATATCATTTAGATGTGTTCCAAGATAGATTTCATATGAAATCGGTCAAAATATGTCTCTTTTCAATAAATGAATACAAAAGTTTTAATATAATTTACCCGAATTCTTTTTTTACCTCTAATTTATAAATTTAATACAATATTTATTAATTTTAAAAAATTCACTTAATTGAATTCTCAGTTGCGTCTTGAAAGTTGCATTATTCTATTCCCTTCTAGTCTCTGCTTTATATTTTTCCACTTTTTAATTCCTCTCAATACGCTTCCATTACATTTTTCGAAGTCGATTAAAAGGAATAGATATTGCTTTTTTTTTACTCGTTCGTGGATATTTAGATGGAGGAAAATTCGCGTATTAATGGGAATTCAGATTCTGAATTTTTCTGAATTATTCTCTTCTTACCGGGAATGTTTAGCGCGTTGTCTTTTCGGTTCTGTGCGCGTTATTAATGCCTGACATTAGTGTGTACGCTCTGGACATGAATGGTTCATGTCTAGCGAGGACACACTGATGTCTATTTCCAATTTTAGTCTTCGGACATGAACCACTTCTTTCCGGACACTACTGAGTCATGTTTTTTTTTCTCAGTGTAGGAGAAATGAATTGAAAAATATTTCTTGGAAATAGAGAGGTGGGATATGAGAATGCATTTGTAATATTGTTTAACGTTTAGAATGTTTATGGTAATAAATAAATTAGATATGAAAAAATTTCAAAGCGAAGGACAAATGATGTGAAAAATATTTCTTGGAAATAGAGAGGTGGAATACAGTTGATCGTGGATATGAAAGTAAGCGGGCCATGGATGCCTGTTTAGTTACGTTACATCCATTTTTGTCACATGTACAAAGTTGACAAAAATAAATTTGAAATACAAGTTCGAGTGAATAAGCTACTGAAAAATATTCAAGAGACCAAACGATTGATTGAAGCAAGATCTAATATTCAAGTCATATCAACAAAATTGGGGCATATTTCTCTGCGAAAATATGGACTTGAAGAAAATAAATAGAATTGCTGCTATCTTGCCTATCAGGAGTTTGAAAGAGTTAAAAGTTGGTGAACATTAAAATATAACAAGCTTCAGAAGAGTTAATACGAAATACGGTTTAAAAATACCTGTTGATATTGACAACTCCTTTGTTCTATTTTTACCTCATCGATTTGTAAAATTTTTTGAAGAAGATGAGGAATCTTTTCAAAACATTGTAAAAGAAGTTTCCACAGGTCAGTTACATTTGAAATTCCTTTGTGGAGAGTTTAATGCACTGAAACTAGAATCATCTATTAAAAAATAGTAAGTTAAGATGTCCTATACACCAAGAAATCAGTTAGTAGTTTCTACTACCCACCATCTAAGTGCATCCCAGATAACAAAATGCGTGCACAGTGCGAGCGTTATCGCTCGCACGGGTGCGGATTATGCTGCACGCGTGCGTTCACCACGCCACGCAGATGCGTCATCATATGCGACGCATATCGCCGGCACATTGTGAAGTTCGCATTCGTGACGGTGAAAAGCGAGCTTTATGCGTCTCGTATAATTTAAAATTATTTCCAAAATATTAATTATAATAAGAAATAAAAATACATAATGCACTTTCAAACATTATATTTAAATTTGAAAAGCAATATTTTATATATATACATATATATTTTTTTTTTCTAAGAACTCTCAAGAAAAAATAACTTTAACAGAATAACTTTAATATTTAAGTTACGAAGAACGAGGACAATTTTTGGTGCTACGAAAATAATACTTTTTCTTATATTATTGGTCATACATTTGAGGTAAATCTTTTTTAAGACGTCTCAACAAAAGATAAGTGTTAAACTTCTATTTCAATCACAAGGAACGAGATCATTTTTGGTACTAAGAAAAATAGTACACTTTTTTATATTAATATAGTAATTAACTTTTTAAGTAGTCTGAACGAAAAGTAAGTCTTTTAAATCACGAGGAACAAGAACATTACCTGGTAGTAAGAAAATAGTAGACTTCCTTATGCTAATTATAAAGAGTTACACTACAGGTCAGAATTGTGGGACCACCTGTTTTTCGATGATTGCTTAAATTATCTTAATTCCAATTTTGTGAGTGATGAAATTTGTACTCTTAATAATGTGAAAGCCATCAAAATTATCTTTAAAATTAGTCTGGAATGAAGTCGTTTCGTTAAATTTTGAAGAAGTTATTGCAAAAAAAGTCAAAATTTCAATGTTTTCTTAAATTTTAAATAACTTTCGAAACAATCAACATTTTTAAATGTTCTTAGTCTCATGTTAAAGCTAAGATTCTACAGTAAGGCAGTAAATTGTCATTATAAATGTTTAATTTTTTTCTTGTATAATACAAAGAGTTGAAATTGTAACAAAAAAGTAGGGAAATTTCGAAAACATTTAATCTTTAGGTAAATCATAACAAAGATCATATGAATATATATTTGAAGGAAATTCAATACAAAATTCATGATTACATGTTTCATATATTTTATAAAAATGTTTTTCTCGGCAAAAGAAATATTGGAATTTTTCCAGCTTTTATATTTGAACTTTAATCTCGAGCAGTATGTAAGAAAAAACTTATAAATTAATTCTAAGAATTTTGTTCGATTTTGTAGAAATTTAGCTTTAAAATTAGTCCAAGAACATTAAAAAATGTTAATTAGTTCGAAATTTATTTATAATTTAAGAAATCATTGAAATTTTGATTATTTCTGCAACAACTTCTTCAAAATTTAACAAAACGAATTCATGGTGGGATCATTTTATGAAGAATTTTTATAGCATTGAATTTAATTGAAAGAACAAATTTTTTCACTTACATAATTCAAATAGGATAATATAAGAAATTATCGAAAAACAGGTGGTCCCACAATTCTGATCGGTACTGTATATCTTCTCTAAGAAGACTCAACGTATCAAAACTTTTTAACTTTCATATTAAAATTACGAAGAACACGAAAATTTGGTATTGTAAAAATACTATATAAATAGTAATGGAAGAATTACGATTCGTCATCTGCGAAATCTTCCTCAGACTGAGACTCCTCGTCCGTGCTTTTTTCATTACGTTGTGCTTCCAGTTCTATAATTTGTTGCTTAATGTTCTTTTCCAAGGTTCCATTTTTTTCCTCTGGAAGACTTTTTCGCTGAGACTTTCTATGTCTTTGTTTTGTATGTCTCAAAACCGCCAACATGTGATGTTTAAAAATTTCTTTGTTTGATGGACCATGGAAATTTGTACACTTCACGGCTGACTCTTGAAATAAAATGGAGCACTTTAATAATAATAAAGTTTAAAACTTAAAATTTTAGACTGTGACTAGTTTAGTATTTTGTATGTGTTACAAGCAACTTTTTATTTTTCGTCCAATTTGAAAATTAAATTTCATATCATTCGAAGTCGACTGCCGAGCCGCATGCTTGAAAATAAGGTTATGTTAGTGATGCCGGTCAACGCGTGGTCAACTTTGTCATTGTGGCTTGCACTTTTAAAATAAGAAAAATCACGTGTCAGACTATTAACAAATTGTTAGAATAAATATTAATTACCTTACCTGTCAGATTTCCTTTTATTTATAAGTTTATCTGTCTAATGAATTAAACCACACTGAATTTGCACTGACTCACTGAATGCACCATGCACATAGCCTAACCAACAGAATGAAACGCGATGTTGAAGTTTATTCCAACCATGTGATCACCCGGGAATATTATAGTGAGATGAAATAAATTGAAAAACATTTTTAAAATAGTAAAAGTAACTTAAACTTTAATTATAAAATGTCTAACTTGTGAACATTCGATATTTAAATAAGTCTGTCGATATTAGTAAATTAAAAATATACTTACAAAATTTAAATTTATATTCCAGTAATTTTTCATATTTCCTTTTTTCTGCAGGAAATTATTAACATTAATTATTTAATTATTAGTAACATTAAATAAATAAAATATTATTTATAAATTAACACAAATTAACATTTTTATTATAAAAAAATCTCAAATTCACTAAATTTCTTTTTCAGTTTAAGTGAAACAGGAAATTCCATTTACATAACGCTCTATCGGCCTTAAGGAACCCATTCTCATCATGACACTCATGCTTCGCGCTCGATTTTCTGTATACATTTCAGTAACTTTTAAATAAATTACATGATTAAAGTAATTTATTCAATTTCTTCTAAATATATGAAAAAGGAAAAACAATCGTAGACTTTATTTAAGCAAACGATTTTGTAAAACAACGCTTATTTCGTATCTCACATATTTTGGTGAAAAAAATCGAATTTTTTCAATATTAAAAATCAAAACATAAAATATACATCCTGTCGAGAAATTTCTTAATAAGAATGCGTAGACCTCATTTAGGCAAATAATTTTTCATCAAAACGTTTTTTATGTATCTCAAAAATTTTGTCTAAAAAATGGAATTCTTGAATTTTAATCGTATTTTTTGTAATTGAAACGAAAAATATATGTTTTTTCAGAAACTGTGTGGAACAAAATTTGTAGATCTTTTTGAAACGAACAACTTTGTATTCTTACGTTTTTTATTTGTATTTCATATATTATTGTTAAAAAATTGAATTTTGGATTTTCAATAGTTTTTTTTTTTTACATTAAAAAGAAAAATATGCATCTTGTGAAAAAATGTTGCAATTCAAATTTGTAGGTCTTTATGTAGAAAATAATATTGTATCATAACGTTTTTTCGTATCTCGTATAATTTAACTGGAAAATTAAATTTTGATATTGACTTTTTTCAAGTTTTAATATGCTGTAACATTTATAATTTTGATTTAATCAGAAAATATTATCAGGATAATTTGTAGAGATTTATGAGCACTATCAAAAACCAGTATTGGAATTTTTGATTTTTTCAAAAAATGATTTTCAAAAACACAAAAGTAGTGCTTAATCCCTCAATTTTGATTGGATGTGGCTGGTTAACGAAATTGTCCTTACTTTTTCGGCTCCAATAAAGTGTACCAAAGCTCAATTCAATCTGATAATTCTATCGAGAGTTATGCCGCACACGACCTACTACAGACAGACAGACAGACAGACATTTTCGTAAAAACCGTTTTTTCTGACTCAGGGGGTCTCAAAACGTAAAGATTTGATGAAAATTTCGAAAGTCATTTTTCACATAAAACCAATACCTTCTCATATGATGAGAATGTAAAAAGGGCTTATATCAATAATATTTCATACACAAATAAACAGATGCTTATTAAAAAATGCAAGACATATGCCTCGCACGCTGGCACATAGTGTGCCTCTCACATTATGCGACACATATGCCTCGCACGTGCGTGCCTGCCACAAAATGCGACTCATATGTACCGCACCATGCACGCACCGTGTTGCTCGCGTGCTGTGCGGGTAACGTGCCTCGCACGATTGTTATCTGGGATTATATACAAAATAAGTGGTAGTCGGCGCTGAATTAGATAAAAACGGAAATATTACTGCAAGAGTGAAAGCAATGAGTAGCCACCCACAAGCATTCATATCTTTTCATCATCACATCCCTTCACAATGCAAGAATCAACGTTTTTTACTCTAGAAGAAGTAAACTTTTGCATAAGTCAACATCTAGAGGAATTATTAATATTGAATTTACAGCGAGCTAAAAATATAATTGTTAAAACTATCGGTGAAATAGTGTGGCATAATGTTAACTTTCAATGTGTGAAAAATTTGGAAAATTTTATAAAACAAAATTGTTACAGATAGAACGGTTTTGAAATTTTGGGTGGGGGTGGTTGTTCGGTGGAGGAAAGTAAAATATTGAATGTTTTTGGTGGAGGTAGTTGGTTTTAGAAATGAAGTATTGAGTGTTTTTAGTGGAAGTAGTCAAGTTTAGAATTATTAAGTTTCAAGTGTTTGGTGGAACTAATAGTAAGCCGGGAATGGGCGTATATGTGTGTATGTGTTGGGAATTTAGAATAAGAGCTCATTGTACTAGATTCAAGAGTCCTTTTAGCGCTCTCGCCATACTGTGCTGTGACGGGAAAATACGAATTTCTCTTCCCCCCTGTGGATATTACGGGCCCAAGCATTCCATGCCGTGACGGGAAAACCATAAGTTTTCGAAAGCTGTAGTTTGGGCAAGTAATCCCTACATGTAGAAGAAATCCGGCATTTTCGAAAGCTGAGAATGTTTATAAACAAACCCGAAACAAAATTTGGGACCAAGCCCAGGAGGCCAGTAATATAATTAACAAGGAAATCTTTCATATTGTCGTACCTGTTCCAATCCGACTTATTTATGGTACTACCTGTAAGCGATGATAGCCAGACATCTGTCACCTCTTCACGCATTCCCTCTTTCGTGGCATTCCCATGCCACTTGTCCTTTCATTGACTTCCCACATGGACATTTTCAAAAGGGACTGTAAATTAAAGGAGCAATTAAAGGAGAATCAGCTCATCTCCTCCCCACCATTTCAAGGTTCAGTGAGGCATTTTGGAGAAAAGAAGAAAAATGTTCGTGAGTGTGAATCCAGTGGTCTACGAGAGCTATTCGACAAATTGTAAGTTCTGAGTGAAATTAAAAAATAATAAAAATTAGCTTCAAAATAAGTGTGGATTTTTTTCTACCGGGTCCTTAATTCCCAGCCTATTGGGTAACAATTGGTGCCGAAACCCGGGAATATTTACCGGGAAAAGAAGCTGGGATTAAAAAAAAAATAATAAATTGAATTTTCAAATAAAATAATGTGAAAGTGAGAATATGGCTCCGACGAAAACGAAAAGAACAGCGGCCTCAACCAGCGAGATCCAACCGATATCTAAGCGCACTCGAGTAGGAGGAGAAGGGCCGCAAGCAATTTTTTTGGGGTTGCATCCACCTGGAAGCCAACCCATCGGCGAGACCTCGATTGCGCCCACGGATATCGACATCTCACCAAGCAGCAGTGCAGCAGCCTCAAACGACTTAACAGCGATTAACTGCGACCAGTGGGAACGGCAGAGCGACGAGATTTTGGATTGCGGCGCCGAGGTTCCAGAGTCCGAAGATAGAGACATGAGAGGCGAAAAAACGAACAACTTATCAGAACCAGCACGGGAAAGACAGCAGTCTACTTCATCAGATCCGACAGCAAGGTTAGTGGAAGCGATTGAAAAAACTTTGTATACGATACGCAAAGCCTCTTCAAACGAGGGTAATTCCTGATTAGTAAACCGCTTGACGATGGCAAAAAATTTGCCGACTTTCTCAGGTAACCCATTAGAGTGGTTCAATTTTAAAGAGGCTTACGAACTTTCTTTGGAACCCGGTGGATATAGCGATCGGGAGAACATAGCACGATTATTCGAAGCTAGCCGCAATGCAAGCACGGTTATGCGCACTCTCGAGCTTCACTTCGGTAACAAAAAATTGGTAGCAGAGAAAACCGTATCCGAGATAAAAAATCTGCCATCTATTGGTTCCGAAAAGACGACGCTAGCGCAGTTCTCAACAAAAGTAAAAGACGCCTCGGTCGCTTTCAAAACATTTAATTTAGTGGGGTATCTACATAGCCCGGAATTAGTACCACAACCGAAACCGCCGAGAAATCGGAATTAGAAAAACTCGGCAATTTTCTATATTTAGAAGCTGAATAAGCCGCAGCAGTGGGCATATTTAATTTAACAATTCCGAACGCCGAGCGCAATCAAAGAAATTCTTCATCAAGAAATAGATCGCAGGATGTAAGATCAGGCGCGACATACTTTACTAAGAATATTATTGGAACCAACGAAAATCAGACAAATAAAATTTTCGAGAGAAATTATAAATCTCCATTGTGTAATATATTCACGCATAATCACCGACTGTCGGAGTGTGCAATCTTTCGCCGAGAACCACTGGAAAAACGTTGGAATTTATGAGGAAAAATAACGTATGTTCTAACTGTTCAAAAAGGGGTCACATTAAGGAAGCCTGTCGAAATGAAAAATGCTCTGTCTGAAAACACCGTCATCATCATCTTTTACATAAGCACGCGGGCACTCATAATAGAGGAGAAGTACAGACGAATGATAGAAATGCTCGCAGGATACCAAGGGACGCGAGGTTCGAGACACGCAATGTTCTTGCTACGTCATCAAGCACCTCTCGTAGTTGACCAGGACAAAGAAATATATTGCTGAAAATTTTGCCGCTTAGCGTAATCGGATCGAGAAATATCATAAACACCTTCGTCTTCTTAGATGAGGGCTCGACAATAATGTTAATCGATCAAAAATTAGCGCGAAAAGCGGGAGTAAAAGGTTCGAAAATCAGTTTAAAGTTGAAAGGTATAGGTGAAAAGGAAATTTCAATGAGGAATTTCGAGAAAGTCAATATCAACGTTATAGGCGACCACGGTAAACTCAAAATAAAGTGGGCAGTCACCACAAAGGAGTTAAACCTCCCATCGCAGACACTTTCCGAAAATCTCACATCTTACGTCAATGAAACGTTTAACGACATAAAATTAAAATCATATTTTCAAGCACGCGCAAAAATATTGATAGGTCAAGATAACTGGCAACTCATAGCCACGCGCGAATTAAAAGAAACGGAAAACCGCGAAATGGCCATCTCACGTTCACTATTAGGGTGGACAGTGCACGGGACAGAATACCAACCGAATAGCCCAACTCACAGGGTATTAAGCTTGAAAAATCTACCACATGAAGGTGAAACGACGGTATTACCATGTCATGAAAAACCATACTCGGAAGAGATAGCTTTAGATCAGTTAATAAAACAATATTTTGAATTAGACTCTCTCGGAATAGTAGACACGAGACTCAATTAAAAATCCAAGGATGATTACGCTTCAGATACGCTGAAGAAAACAAGTCGCCGCGCAAGTAAAGGCTGGGAAACCGGGCTCTTATGGAAAGAGAAATTTACGACGAAAGTAGATAGTTTAAAAACGGCGGAAAAAAGATTATATTTATTAGAGCGAAGGTTAGACCGCGATCCGGCATATGCCGAATTATATTACAAAGAGTTTCAGCGTTTTTTCGATTTAGGTTATGCAGGAAAGGTTGAGAAATCAGTAGAGAATTCGAGAATATGGTATCTGCCTCATTTCGGAGTTATAAATCCAAACAAACCGAATAAGATAAGACTTGTTTTTGACGCGGCCTCAAAGGCAGGGGGTGTTAGTCTAAACGACCAACTAGAAACGGGACCGGACTTACTACAATCATTGCCAGGCATACTCATTCGTTTTAGACAATACGCTGTCGCTCTCAAAGCTGACATTAAAGACATATTTTTGCGTGTACAAATGAGAAAAGAAGATCGCGGTGCTCAAAGGTTTTTATGGCGTGCAAGGAGATAGAGAAATACCCAGGAGTATATGAAATGAAAAGTTTAATTTTTGGTGCAAAGTCCTCTCCTTGTAGCGCCATCTACGTTAGAAACGAAAATGCGTTGAATTATTTAGATAAATACCCAGACGCGGCCAAAAGCATAATGAGAAATGGCTACATGGGTAATTACTTAACTAGCCAAAAAACTGAGCAAGAAGCTTCAAATACCATGCAGAATGTAGTCGAAATAAATTTAGCAGCCAATTTTGAGATGCATGATTGGGCAAGTAACATTGCGAACGTACTGTAAAATAACATTAATAAAGAAAGAAAAGAAATAAAAATTGTGATTGTTTTGGGACACGAGCACAGACGAGTTGAAGTTTAACGTTAAATTTACGAAGATCCCAGCAAAAATACTAACTGGAAAAACAAGGCCAACAAAGCGTGATGTCTTACGCGTCATCATGTCCGTATTCGAACCACTTGGACTACTCTTACCCTTTACTCTGAAGTCTAAAATATTAATGCAAGAAATTTGGAGAATTGGCATTCATCGAGACGATAAACTTCGAGATGAAGAATACAGAGGTTGGTCAGAATGGATAGAAAATCTGAATAATATTAAAGAATGCGCTATTTCGCGTTGTTGTAGTCCATTGGGTCAAAATAGTGAAAAAATCCAAATACACATTTTTTGTGACGCGCGCTTAGTAACGTATGCAGCAACGGCATACCTAAATTTCAGCAGAAATGACGGGTACGCTCATGTCTCACTTATAATGGCCAAAAGTAGAGTTGCCCCTCTAAAACCCCTGTCTTTGCCGCGTTTAGAATTACTAGTAGCTTTATTAGGCGCAAATTTGTTAAAGTATATAGAAGATGAACTGGATTTTGAAATTACCCAGCGCTTCTTGTGGTCTGATTCTACTACTGTACTCAGGTGGATTAAGTCGGAACTGCAAACTAGACATGTCTTCCTGGCAAACAGACTAGCAGAAATCGGAAAGCTCACGAAAAGTCGCGAGTGGCGATGGGTACCTGGAGATCAAATTCCGGCAGACGACGCGTTTCGCTAACAACTCAACCCATGCAAGCGCGCTTTGGTTTACAGGTCCGAGATTTCTGGAACAAGAACCAACTGCATGGCCAACAGAAAGACCTCTGGATGATTTGGAAAAACTCCATATCGATGTTTTAGAATCACGTAAAGTCTTTGTCTGCACTACAGCCAAAGCTTCCCTGGATTTTGCACTTCCTGTTAGATTACTAGGATGCGACCTTGGTACCAACCAAATGTTTTAATAACACCCCAAAAATTCTAGATGGTATTCATGCAGCGACTAAATTCTTATTAGCGGAATATCACCGTATCTCATGTCATGCGAGTAACGAGACAGTCGTAAACGAGATCAGACAGACTTATTATATAATCGGTCTGCGACGGATGTTAAAATCACTCACTAGCAAGTGTATAGTCTGCAGAATAAGGAGAGCGAAACCTCAAAATCCTCAAATGGCCCCTTTACCCGCCTCGCGAGTAGCTGAGCGTCAGCGACCCTTCAGCCGCAGATGCATAGATTATTTTGGACCATTGTTGGTGAAAATAGGTCGCCGTAGAGAAAAACGATGGCGGGTTTTGTTTACATGCTTAACAACTAGAGCAATTCATTTAGAACTCGCACATAGTCTAATAACGAGTTCCGTCATAATGGCCCTACAGAAACTAGCAGCTCGAAGAGGACAACACATTATTTACCGAAATAGAGCGTTCAATAAACTCGAGACCTCTCACGCATATGTCATTAGATCTGCGAGATAATGAAGCGTTAACACCAAATCATTTTTTAATCAGAACCTCATCAGGAAATGTGGAGTTAGGTAAATATGACGTTCGAGATACATGTTTACGAAAACAATAGCGATTGGTAAAAATATTGAATGTTTTTGGTGGAGGCAGTTGGTTTTAGAAATTAAGTATTGGGTGTTTTTAGTGGAGGTAGTCAAGTTTAGAATTATTAAGTTTCAAGTGTTTGATGGAAGTAATAGTAAGCCGGGAATGGGCGTATATGCGTGTATGTGTTGGGAATTTAGAGTAAGAGCTCATTGTACTAGATTCAAGAGTCCTTTTAGCGCTCTCGCCATACCGTGCTGTGGCGGAAAAATACGAATTTCTCTTCCCCCCTGTGGATATTGCGGGCCCAAGCCTTCCGTGCCGTGACGGGAAAACCATAAGTTTTCGAAAGCTGTAGTTTGGGCAAGTAATCCCAATATGTAGAAGAAATCCGGCATTTTCGAAAGCTGAGAATGTTTATAAACAAACCTGAAACAAAATTTCGGACTGTAAATTAAAGGAGCAATTAAAGGAGACTCAGCTCATCTCCTCCCCACCATTTCAAGGTTCAGTAAGGCATTTTGGAGAAACGAAGAAAAATTTTCGCGAGTGCGAATCCAGTGGTCTACGAGAGCAATTCGACAAATTGTAAGTTTTGAGTGAAATTAAAAAATAATAAAACAGTTTCAAAATAAGTGTAAATTGTTTTCTACCGGATCCTTGATTCCCAGCCTGTCGGGTAAAACAAAATGTTTATAAAGTGTTGGAGAAATTGTTAAAATAAAGAAAATGTGAAAAAATGTAAATATAGAAACTTTATTTCTAGAGATAGTTAATTTCCACCTCAAACAAATATGTGAGGAAGTATATAATGTATATGTAGAAAAAAAATAAAAAAGGAAAGATTTATTGAAGTTTGTGTGTCTTTTTAGAATAGAAAGAAATACCAGATAATTTATATGGGATTTATATTAGATTGACAGTCAATGTCGCAGATTTGAACGAGATCATTTTTTTCGGTTCTTTATCAACTATAAATAGACAAGTATTTTTTTGTTTGGCCAAAATTTTCCAAATTACGAAAATTTCGTGTGAACAATTGTTTTCAAGATAAACAGGCTTGAAAGTGCGCTTGCTACGTCGAAAATATCATTTCTTAGAAAATTCGAAAAATCGTATACTTGTAAAAATTTTTTTTGGCCAAACAAAAAAATACGTGTCTATTTATTGTTGATAAAGAACCGAATAAAAATAATATCGTTCAAATCTGCGACATCGACTGTCAATCTAATATGGAATGACCCATATATCTTTCAAAAGGAGATTTATCCTCAGAAAATAAATATAAAATCTTACACATTATCTTTATTTATCCAGCTATTACGAGATTTATCGAAACCTAACCATTTTACATATAGTTCATTTCCGCGCTTCTTAAGTACTTTTTCTATCAAATAGATATCTGGATTCTTAACTTTTGCGAATTCTTGTTTATAAAGGCTACCAGATATAGGTTTATTCTGATAATCTTAGGGCAAGTATGTCGTTGTTTCAGTATTTTTCATTTGACTAATTGTGAATACTTCTGTCGTTCAATTTGGTGTATAACCTTTTTCAAAAACATGTTTAAACTTGCTTATTCTGACTTTATCACCAATTTTGAATTTTTGCTTATTTCTTCTCAAAGTTTTAACTTTAAACTTTTCATATACATTGAATAAAATTTTTTTTCATTTTGTCTACTGAAATCTTTTGGTTTCATTTTATAATTATTTTTTTATTTATTTAATTTATTTTTTATTTATATTTAACCATATATAATTTCCTTGTAAACTAAATTGAAACCACATTTTATTTTTTAGAGTTCGATTGGATCGTTGACAAATTGATACTTTTAAATTACTAAATGTAGAATACAAATTTATATTATGTGCCTCCGGCGCGGAAACTCGTTTTTCCGTTACAGTTGAGAGTAACGGAATGTAGTGTATTCCGTAACAGAGGAATATAATGTAAAAATTGAACTGCGCATGCGCATATAGTCTTACAGCGGAGCAGAATCTTCTTCTTATTCTTCTTCTTCTTCGTACACCGTTAGCACCCTACCGACAAAGCCTTGTACATTTGAACTGCGCCGCAAACAACTACAATACTAGATTAGATTCGAGTGTACGCATAAAAACTCGTATCCGCACCGAAGTCCCATAAAATAGAATACGTGCCAATGCACACAATTCAGGAAATTACGAGACTCGCGACAATGCTCGCAGGACTGATCGGGACTCGGCTTCGTCTCGGCTTTGCCTCAGCTACGTCTCGGCTACGCCTCGATATGCATCGGCTATACCTCGACTAGGGCTTGGCTTCAATCTCCTGCGAGCATTGTCGCTCGTCACGCAATAACCCTCATTGTGCGCCTAGGCACGTAATATACTATTGTAATGAATCATAAGATTAACAAAACTTTTATTATGAAATTCTTTGCCGCTGTCGACTTGTAAATTTTTAGGTACAGGCCCTTGAGCTAATACAGATTTCATTGCTGATGTGACGTCTTCTCCAGTCTTGCTTTTCACAGTAACAGCCTAAGCGAACTTCGAAAATATATCAATGATGGTCAATATGTATTCGTAACCTTTGTTTTCCTTCTTATATGGTGGCACTTTAACGAGATCTGCTGGAAAAGTTTCATCAATTCCACGGATGTCAATATGTCGTTTGTAATTTCTACTCGCAGGTTTATGTAATTCCTCAACCAACTGCAGCTTTTCTGTGTTCATTTTTGGGTGCGTGCAGCCTAACATCCAATTGAGAAGTCAGCTTTGGATTTTGAAGCACTAATTCATGAATTTGTTACATCCTCCATAAATTTAAGATATTTTATTTTTATTTTTAAGTAGCAAATGGAAAATAGTAATTCTTGAGAAAATTCTAAAAATCCAGTATATACAGGAAATGAGCATTCGTATGCAACTGACCTAGAGTTAAATATACAAGAAGGTTCGGTCTCCCAATCTCAAGGCACTGCATTTAGAATGACTGCAGATTTTACAATTTTCTTCCAAATACTTGAGTTGAAATTGAAATAGAATCTAACAAACAGGAAATTGAAAGAATATAAAATCAAACTAGATTTGAATTTTGTGAAGGGCAAGTGATTATGAGGTCACCTGGATTGAAGCTTACATCCTCATACTCACTTCGTCTTGCTTATGGAGTAAAAACCATATAAATAGGCTTCAATTTTCTTTAGAGTTCATTTCGACTTCAACTCTCGTCCCAGTTCGACTTCGGATTTAGTCCCATATCAAGCTTTTTCAAATTTGTGCTATCGAGACCTCATTGACGAGAGTAAAAATTTTGTATCAGAACTTCTGCTGTATAAAATAAATCCAAGTAAGTCAAAATTTGTTTATTTCTTTAAACTCTGTTTCCAGCAAATTTTCTAATTTTAATTTCAGCATTTTAAGTCGTTTAACGCACTGAATTTCAATCAAACACTTAGTTGAAGATTCTCTCGAATTTATTAAACATTGAGCAAATTTTAGTTCAGTGTTAGTGCATTCAATTTGTTTATTTCAACCTTTAATTAAACATTGAGCAAATTATTAGTTCAGTGTTCCCTAGCGGACCCGGCTGAGAAAACGGTCATAGAATACTCTGACCGTTCTATGACCTCGCATTATTACGGCTAAGAACGGTAAAAAAGACATTAAAAGCATTGCAATTATGATTCTGTGGCGAAATTTGGATTAGAAGGTGAATCAATAAATACAATTATCTTATTTTTCAGCGATAAAAACTAGGAATACATCATGTACCTGTCATTAAAGGCAGTGCAGTGGTTCACCATTTGCGGAACGTCTCCACCCATAGTAAACCGTCACGGGGGAGACTTTCCGCAAATTGTGAACCATTGCACTGCCTTCAATGAGAGGTATTATGTTTTTCTAGTTTTTATCGCTGAAAAAAAAGGTAATTGTATTTTTTGCTCCACTTTCAAATCAAAATTTCGCCACAGAATCATAATTGCAATGCTTTTATTGTCTTTTTTACCGTTCTTAGCCGTAATAATGCGAGGTCATAGAACGGTCAGAGAACGGTCAGAGTATTCTATGACCGTTCTCTGAGCCGGGTCCGCTAGGGTTAGTACATTCAATTTGTTTATTTCGAGTATTAATTAAACATTGAGCAATTTAATTAGTTCAGTGTTAGTGTATTTGATTTATTGATATCAATTATTAATTTAAACATTGAGAAATCACGTAGTTCAGTGTTCGGATATTTAGGTTGTGTAATTAGTAATTTTTTAACAAACATTGAGCATTAGAGCCGTTCAGTGTTTATATATTTTGCTTAATTCCAAGTTCTTTAATTTAACATTGAGCAAATCGTAGTTCAGTGTTTGAATATTTAGGTTGTGTACTCTTAAACTTTTAAACAAACATTGAGCATTAGTGTCGTTCAGTGTTAGTTTATATATATATGTTTAATTTCAAGTTCTTTAATTAGGACATTGAACAATTGACATAGTTCAGTGTCCAGATATTCAGCTTGTGTATTTTGGGAATTTTAAACAAACATTGAGCATTATTGTCGTTCAGTGTCAGTTTGTATTTTTGTATAACCTTTATCCTTCAATTGGGCATTGAGCATATTTAAAGTGAAAATTGTCAAAATCGGTCAATTTTTGACGAAGTTACAGACAATTGAGAAAAAAGTTCTCGCGAATAATTGAAAAAATAGACTTTGACTCCAAAAACAAAATTGCCGATAAATCTCAGAAAATTCTTTTTTCGGCCCAAAAAAATACGTGTCTCATTATTTCGATCAAAGCGCAATATATTTGAGTTTCGTTAAAAAATAAATTCGTGCCCCGAATGAACCGGTTGAATTGAGATGGAAAGCATCATTAATTTATGTTTGCGTCGAATCGCATCACTAGCCTTTGCAATTTGATGTAATATATCTGCTTGTTTATGTAAATTCTCTTTTCTTGAAGACATCTTTACTTATCAGAGTCTATAAAGCTACTAGCTCCCTAGAATATTTGTATTGCCTTTTTTATTAATTTCTTAAACTTATAAAACAATCAAAGCCTTTTTGATACCTACCTTGATTGATTTCATTATATTTATCAATAACAACGAAGCCATATTTGTCATTGTTCCAGCAAGCTGAACTCAATTTCTTAAATTTTGAATAAGGCATATTTGTATTTACATGATCACCATAAATATGTTTAAGGTTTATTGCGTCCTGTCTAAAAAGTACTAAGAAATTAACATTATCATGAATCAAGTGTTTCTGAATTCGTGCGTACGTTTGACAATCAATAAGTCTATGTCGACCCATTGAAAAAATGCTCGAATATTATCTTGTACGATTATTGAGTAAGGTTGTGCTTTATTTAGTCGAACAACTTATTCATGCTCTTTGAATGGAAAATATTCAATCTCATTCACTGCCTGTAGAACTTTTTCTAAAAAATTTTATTCAGGTTGATTCAAAGATTTCGAATAAATATAGATATTCTCAAATCTCAACCCGTTTGGATGTGTCAATAAAGTAAGCAAAGCATTTGTTTTCCCCAATTTGATGGACAACAAAAAATAGCTCGTACACTATTCGGTAATAAATTTCTATGTCGCTTCACTTCTATCTTCCATTCTTGTGTAAAGTTATCAAAATTTGCCACCGGTAATTTTGTGGATTGTGCTTCAAACTCCATCTTGACAGCAACTGATTGCAAAACTATAAATGGCATGGTTTTAAAGCTCCTCACTTCAGCCTAAAAATTTTTTTCTCAGACACATATAATCATGAGTACAAAGAAACGTGTAACCAGTTGTAGAAAAGCTGTCAAACGAAGCAGACATGGTAAAGGAGTATTAAATAAGGTTATAAATAATCTCCCTGTAGAGTTGCATTTTCCTGGATATTAGTGCTGTGGACCAAGTACAAAATTAACAAAACGATTAGGACGTGGTGATCCAGGTATCAATCCTCTCAATAAGGCTTGTAAAGAACACGATTTTGTCTATTCTCAAAACAAAGAAAATATTGCAGCAAGAAATATAGATGATAAAGTCATGGCTAATAAAGCTTGGAATCGTGTCTTAGCAAAAGACGCTAGAATAGGTGAGAAGGCAACTGCTTGGGCAATATCGAACGTTATGAAAATGAAATCTAAACTTGGTATGGGAGTTACGAAAAAAAGAAGATTGGGTTTACCGTTGAAGAAAATCGTTTCTGCAGCTAAAAAGTCTATAGTCCCTGGTAAAGATGCACACTCAGTTATTAAATCTGCACTCCAGGGTGCACGCGCAGCTGTCAGGAAGGCTGGTGGAAAAACAAACGTGAACAAACCTCGAATTTTACCTGTACCAAGGAAAGTTGGAGGCTTTCTACCCTTTCTTTTGGCCATTTTTGCAGTCCTGAGTGCTACTGGAGCATTAGCAGGTGGAGCTGCTGGTATAGCTAAAGCTGTCAATGATGCGAATGCAGCTAAAAAACCGCTAAAAGAAAGTTAACGTCACAATCAAACGATGGAGTCTATAGCTTTGGGAAAAGTTTTATATCTCAGGCCTTATAAAGACGACTTAGGGCTTTAAATTAATTTCTGAAGTTTAAAAAAAGGCAAAAAAGCTAAAAAAAAAATCCGAAATAATATTACCAATTCGAGCGTTGATTGACTTTGATTTAGTAAAATATGCAAAATCTATGAAAATACCACATTTTCAAGGTGTATTTATGCGAAATGTATTGCCAATAATAGGACCTAGTATATTTGAATCACCTATTGTTAATTTAGATAATAAAGATGGACCAGGTACGCATTGGGTTGCATTTCAAAAAGTTGACAATAATGTTGAATATTTTGACAGTTTTGGTAACCTTCGATCCCCTTTAGATCTCGTTAAATATCTTGGTGTTGATAGAATAAAATATAATCATGATAGGTATCAGAATTGTAATACATTTGTATGTGGACATTTATGTCTTAAATTTTTATGCAATCAGTTGAAATTTACACGTTTGTACTCTCTGTATAAATAAGTAAATTGTTCATTTTCACTTTATTCACCGATATTTACAGAATGTTTTGATGAAAATGGGAATTGAAATCCACATTGTACCTAACAATAATACTTTAGACAGTGAAATTTTTTGTAATTGTGAAATAAATGTTAGAAAGGCAGATTCTACAGGTCATTTATTAGGATTCAAACCGCAAATATTTAAAGCTAATAAAGTTCATCAATCTGATTCACCAGTGTCGATAATCAGAGTAAAGTCACTAAGAATTGAGTGCAATGTCACTACAGGTGCGTACATCAATGATCGGAAGGTGAACCCGATTCATGAATTTATTCCATTCGTACTACCAGGATATAAAAAAGTTGAGGTGCCATCACACGTCATTTACTTACCAGTTGCCGTCAAGACCATAGATCAAATTCAGTTACGAATAGTTGATCAAGACGGGAATCTATTAAATTTTCGAGGTGAAACCATAACACTTAGATTACATATAAAATCTCTATAATTATGGGAATTGTGTTTAATAGATAAAAATCGGTTTTAGTTATGATAGTGAGGTAGAATGTCTCAAAAAAGTCAGTCACAAACCTCAATCTAAAGTGTTAAGACCACACAATATTCAACTCCTAAAGAACTTAGATCTCAAGGTCATAGTCAAAGGAAAAAAAGTAAAAAATAAAAAGATTAGATTTCTTTTGTGTCTGTATCATTATTTTTATTTATGAACGTCTCTAAAATCTGCAATGGAAAAAGAAATACTAAGTATTTCAAGACCGATTTTCTATGATGAATCTATAGCACATTTTGAATTGCATGCACATCTACCTTATGCCTCATCTACCTTCAATAACAGTGATGAAATCCAAATTGCTGTTCAAAATCAAGATCACTGCCTTCCACCAAGTAAAAGTTCACCCCACACTCAAGGAAAATTAGTAAAAGAGGATGGAACTCCAGTTACTAATACTAGATTCATTATCAATTCCATCTATAATTTATTTGAAGAAGCACGTTATGAACTCTATGCTGTAAAGATTGAAAGGAACAAAATCGTTGGTCTCACAACAAGTCTTATAAAAAATTATACATCAGCCCATGAGGCTCAGAGCAAATTCCTAGAGAATGCTGGCTGGTTTCTATCAAGTTAGTAATGCAAACATTTTATTGAATGACAATGCTGGAAATTTTGATGTTTCAATACCACTCAATACAATATTTGGTTTTTCTAAAGATTACCAAAAAATTATTGTAAATGCTGGACATGAGTTAATTTTGACACGATTAAGAAATTATGAAAATGCAGTTATACAAACAGCTGATGAACAATTTAAAATCACAATTAATGAAATTGAATGGCTATTGCCTAATGTGAGATTGTCAGATGCATGAAAATTTAAATTATTAAAGTACATTGAAAAGGATCCACTTATTCCTATTAGTTTTCGTACTTGAGGATTGTATGAATATCCTCTGTTACCAATTACATCGAATCACGTTTGGACTGTCAAGACATCAAGGCAGTTAAGAAAAACCTAGATTTGTTATTTTAGGATTTCAGACAAATAGAATAGTATATTATGTGCCTAGACGCATAATGAGGATTGTTACGCGACGAGCGATAATGCTCGCAGGAGATCAAAGCCGAGGCGCAATCAGTCCTGCGAGCATTTTAAGCGAGTCTCGTAATTACCCGAATTGTGTGCATTGGCACATATTCTATTTTATATGACTTCGGCGAATATACGAGTTTTTATGCGTACACCCGAATCTAATCTAGTATTCATCATGATTCTCGTCCGTTGCACTTGATATTTCGCGACTAGTTCCGGACATTTTGATTTTCTCGATCTTGTGTAGTAGTAGCGTATTGTAATAAAGCATGCGCAGTTCGAATGTACAAAACTTTGTCAGTACGGTGCCAACGCTGTACGAAGAAGAAGAAGAATAAGAAGAAGATTACGCTTCGCTGTATGGTTATAGGCACATGGGCAGTTCAATTTTAACATTACATTCATCTGTATCGTAATACACAACATTACGCTACTTTTAACTGTAGCGTAAAAACAAGTTTACGTGCCGGAGGCACATAAAAAATGTTAACAGAAGAAATGCTAGCTATTTTGATCACTGTAAAATTACTACTGTAAAACTATTCTTAAACAATCAGAGTTATCCGTATGGCAATCGCTATCTTGATATTGATAAAAACAATACACTTTACTTCACGAAAGTAATTGAGTTTTCCAAGCAAAATGAATCTTTGAAGACTGGACCAGTAGATATTCGTTTAGAGTTTGTAGCTAAAGAAAATTTTCTCGTTGAAACTACTGCATATTGTTTGATCTTACATGATCGAGTAGTTAAATATAATCCAAAAAGTGGAGGGGTAAAAAAAGGATTATAAATTTCTTTACTTATTCTTATATAATTTAGTATCAATTAAGATAGAGTTCATAATTGATGTCCAAGGATTTAAGTTGCCTGTCAATGAATTTATCGTCAAAGAATTAGCGATTCTTCCAATTAGGTGTGATAAATTAACAAAGCCTATTAATTTTAACTTTCAACCACCTTGTCAGTGGACTTGTGTATCACTGAAGTATAAAAATATAAATCGTTGGCTGGAAAATTATTTACATGGTATGCCTTGGAGTTCTGGAAATGTACCTTATAAAATGATGGAAGCTATTATTGAAAATATTTCAAGAAATGCTCAAACAATTTACGTAAAGGGTTTAGAGAAAAAGAATTGGTTGAAACGTTTTACTAAACCGTCTACAAAAATTATTGATATGTTTGATCTAAAATTTCCTTCACTTCAACATTTAAAAGATAAATTAAAAAATTGTATTCAATGTTTTCATCATGTTAAAAATATACCGAATTGTAATTGCTAGTTACAAAACGTTATACTTTTAGATAATTGGTAGTGTGAACAGCATAAGAAGGAAAAAACTAATAGTGGCTTCTTAATTTTTCGAGAATGATGTAATATTAGTAATTTAAGAGTTTGAAAATTAATTCATATTTTTTAATTTTAATGAAAAGTATAACAAACAAAAAACGATGTTCTTTATTTCGTTCCCCACCCGTTGTCGTTTATTTATAGAAGGTCAGTAGTGTGACTGAACTTTATACGTATATAACATATGCATATTGCGCCCACGTTGTTGCCGCGCTCTACACGCCCATCGAGGTCTCTCGTCTTCATCACCAGGGTGACGAATGACTCGATAAGCATCCATTTCCGTTCAGACTGGAGCATGAGAGACACCATCGTGTCAGGGGTGAGTTAAGCGCCCACTACCCGACCGACAGCCTCTCTTTCCACGCCCCACCTTGCACAGACAAAGAGTCTCTGGTCTGCATTTTCCACAAGGGCACCGCAGTAGTGACCACGACTCATCGTCTCTTTTCTTGAAGCGCTTCAGGTAAGCATTAAAGCAACCATGGCCTGAAAGCGCTTGCGCCAGGTAAAAGCCGACTTAACCGTGCTTTCTATCCAGCCAGGTGGTGAGCTCCGGAATTAGACGGTCTGTCCATCTCCCGGATTGGTCACCATGCCATCTCGTCTGCTATTTCTCGACGAGTCTGCGCCTTCCATCCTTGCGGATGGCCTCCTTCAAGCGAGCGGTTTCCTGCAGGTTTGTTAAGCAGGTGAACTCCTTACGGAGCTGAAAGGTCTCTTTCCTTTCCTCCGCCAATAAGTCAATTGGCGGGACGCTCGCCAGGACCAGCACAGCACTCGTCGACACAGTTCGGTATGCTGAGACAATTCTCATCACCATACCTCTCTGTGCCGAGAACAGCCTCTTCAGGATAGCATGGTTGTTAAGGGCACTTGTCCCGATCCGAGCTGCATAAAGCAGCTTCGAGTTTACCACGCTCGCCACCAGCCTTCTCTTAGCTTCCCTGGGTCCACCAATGTTAAGCATGAGCCGAGTCAGGGCGGCCCCACATTGGATGGCTTTGGCAGTCGCGATCTGCAGGTGTTCGCCGAAGCTAAGCCTTCGATCCAACTGCAATCTACAGATTATCCTGATAAAATTTTTTGATTAATTCTTACACATTCTTATTAAGAAATTTCTCGACAGGATGTATATTTTATGTTTTGATTTTTATATTTAAAAAATTCGATTTTTTTCACCAAAATATGTGAGATACGAAATAAGCGTTGTTTATCAACATCGTTTCCTTAAATAAAATCTTCGATTGTTTTTCCTTTTTGAGATATTTGGAAGAAAATAAATAAATTATTTCATGTGCCACCGGCGCGCAAACTCGTTTTTCGCTACAGTTAACAGTAGCGCAATGTAGTATATTGCGCTCCGGAAGAATGAAATGTAAAAAATGAACTGCGCATGCGCTTATAGCCATGCAACGGAGCACAATCTTCTTATTATTCTTCTTCTTCGTACAGCGTTAGCACCTTACTGGCAAAGCCTTGTACATTTGAACTGCGCATGCGTCTATTAAAATCCATTACTACTACACAAGATCGATAAAATCAAAATGTCCGGGACTAGACGTGACATATCAAGTGTAATGACTAGCGCCGCAAACAACTACAATACTAGTTTAGAAATTACGAGACTCGCGACAATGCTCGCAGGACTGATCGCGCCTCGGCTTTGTCTCGGCTTCATCTCAGCTTCGTCTCAGCTTTGCCTCAGCTACGTCTCAGCTACGCCTCGACTACTCGACTACCTTTTTTTTTTTTAATTTGTTGAAGAGGATCGTGGTTAGGAGTTTAATTGAAAGACTTGTGGTTTAATTAATCATGAAAAGTAATATATTGTTGATATATATTGGTGCGACACTATGGTATAAGCGAGCAGGTGGACCTCTTGTCCGCTCTATGTAACTATGTAACGAGCGACAAGCAAGAGATAGACGCTAGGGTGTTCATTCTTTACATCATCGTAATATGTTAGTTTCAAATCTTTGGTTTTGTACAAATATTTTAGGATTTTCATTGTATATTGGAAATGTGTTTGATCATAAGAACTTTGAAAACGACTTAGGTAGTTAACGCTTTAAGCTATATCAGGCCTTGTACCTGTGCTAATATATAATAATTCACCGATGAAATTTCTATATTTAGTTGATTCATCAATTTCGCTCGCTTTTTATAATTTTAGATTTGCTTCCATTGGAGTATCATATAGTTTCGCATTTTCTAACTTATATTTTAGAGCCAAAGATTCGATATATTTTGTCTGACTTAACGTCATTTTTCTTCTATCTTTACAATAATCTATATCTATTCCAATATATTGACCTACTTGGCCTTCATCTTTCATTGAAAATCTTTTTATTAGACTGGCTTTGATTTGATTTATTTTATGTTTGTCTTTGCAACAAATTAAGAGATCATCTGCAAATACTAATATATATATATATATTGGATCTTTGTCTGAATTCTTTGTGTATAAACAATACTCGTAATTGCTTTTAATAAAACCTAATGTTGCCATAAATTCATCAAAAAAATCGTACCATGACATTCTTTGTGTTCATTGAAATTTAACGCCTCCTCGAATGTATTTGGTACATTTGCATCGACATCATTTACGCTAATACAATGTGCGGATCGCCATATCTATTTACTGGACTTCTTTTCCTTTGAGATTTTCGCTGTACTTTTAATCTATTCTCATTTTCGTTATTATCATTATCATTCTCGTTATCATTTGAATTATCATTAACAACATTAATAAGATCTGTTTGGTCTCCCCTACTAGACTCGAGAGTCGTAGTAGAGTGAGAGAGGTTTTCTGAGTCGCTATCACTTAATTCTAGTGTTGCGTAATTATCAATATCTCTAGCTTCGTTATTGCTTTGATTTTCTAGACAAGTTAATTCTATATTTCCTTCAATTATATCAACATGTCTTGCCGTGATTACTTTATTATTTACTAAGACTTTCTAACCATTTTCGATATAACCTACTAATATACCTAATTTAGCTTTATCATCCCATTTGCCTTTTCTTGGAACTTCTGGGATCCTGACAAAGACTCTACTGCCATAAATTTTTAAATGTTTAACGTTAGGTTCAATGCCAAAGAATATTTCATAAGGAGTTTTATTCTCCGTCGTATTTGCAATTGTACGATTTTTTAAATAAGCTACGGTTTTCATGATTTCCGGCCAAAATCTTCTATGTATTTTGGCTTCTCTCATTAAAGATCTACCAATGTCCATTGCAGACCTATTGTATCTCTCCGCTACTCCATTCAGTTCACGGTCGTAGGGTGGGCAGGTTACTAATTCTATTCCTTTAAATTTTATAAAGTTATAAATTTCACTATTTAAATATTCTTTGCCATTATTACATTGTAATTTTTTAACTCTCTTATTGAATTTATTTTCTACTAAATTTACAAATTCTATAAAGCAACTTGCTGTTTCTAATTTATTTTTAATGCAAAAGATCCTTGTACATTTACTGTAATCAGCGATAAACGTAAGGAAATATTTTTCTCCACCATAACCAGTAGTTTTATGTGGACAATTTAAATCTGTATGGATTAATTCTTAAATTTCCTTAGTTTTTGTTCTATTATTTTCGAACGGTACATTTGTCATTTTACTTTGAATACAATTTGCACATTTCATATTAATATTTTCTAGTTTTTCTGGCAAGCCTTCAACTAATTTATCGTTTACTAATTTATTTAAATACTTGAAATTTACATGACCAAGTGCTCTATGCCATTTTTCTTTATCAGTTAATTTTACTATATTTACATTCATTTCTTTATTCTTACTTGTTAAAGCATAACTTTTCAGGCAATACAAATTATCAATTTTATTTGCAATAGCTACTAGTTCTCGTGACTCATTAAAAATTTTGGCACTTTGTTCTTTTGTTATTATTGTACATGTTTTTGTTATTTCGAAAACACTTAGCAAATTTTGCTTAATACCTTCTACGTAGTACACATTAGTCAAGACTATTTGTTTTTCACTACAATAATTTTTTACTTTAATTTTCATATTACCAATTTTTGTTGCTGTTAGCAATTTTCCGTCCGGTAATTTAACGTTAACTGGATTTTTCAGTATCGTAAATTTTTCAAAGTAATTATCGCTTTTGACAATGTGGTCTGTGCAGCCACTGTGGAGTAGCCAATAGATTACATTACCGTTGTCGCTTTCGATTTTTTCGCTTTGTTTCTTTACCTGATTTATTTTCGGGTCGCATATTTGAGTTACCCACGACTCTGGTGGTGAACCATGTTGCTCGTGCGCTGACTTGTGTGTAGGTTGGCCTGGCGCTCGTCCGCGACCTCGGCCTCGGTTGTAGCCTCGTTGATTATTGATGATATTATAGAGTCCTATTAGTTGTAAGTTTCAAGTTATCCTTTCATAAGTTGCTATCGATATCCTTATCTTCGATAAGATTCATTGTTCTAACAATGAATGAATTAAAAGTTCCGAAGCAAGTTCTTTGTGATTTTCTGATCACAAACAGTGTTAAAAGTAGAGGAGCACTCATAAGCCGTATCAAAACCCATTATGGCATCGGAGACGAATCTCTAAAAGCAGTCGAAGACAAGTTAACTTATTTCATGTCCACATTTGAACAAAAGTGGAAAAATGATTTCTATAATGCAACAATATTCAGGGCCTGGAATGCGGAATGGCTACTTTCAGATTTCTCTGTACAATTCTTTGGAGTTGGTCCCGGGAGGAGACTTTCAGATGATTTCGAGAATAGCTCAAAATCAACCAAAGGACGAAAACTGCTTCAAATTCGGGAATGTTATTCTGAGTCGGAAATACAGTGTGCATTCCTGAATATTTTGTGATGTTCTGGTAAAACTAAAATTGCTAATGACATCATGAAACTTTTGCCAAAAGACGATGATGAACACAATGAATTACCTGACAAGTTATCAGGTTCAGAAATGGGAGGAATTACACGCTACACTGATAATGAGGCATTAGCACTGATTAAAGACACAAAATTAAGTGTATACCAGTATGAAATTATCCGCATCCAAGCGAAAGCTAAAAATGCTGACATTCACCCACACTACAGGAGTCTATCAGATGCCAAAAAAAGGTGCTACCCTCCAGAATCTGATTTCATTATAACGGAAGAGAGTGTGAGTATCAACACTCAAGCCTTGCTGGATCATACAGTATCTCGCTTGACGGAAATACCTGGTATCATACCTTTAAATTTAGTTGGCGGACCTAATTTTTCAATGACTCTAACTTCGAAGTATGGATGTGGTGGAACAACTGGTCATAATCCATACAATCAGTCTTATATCGATTCAAGTAAGTCAGATGCAAGCGTCCTGATTTTTTCGATGGTTTCTCTATTATTGGAGATTTTCGACTCGAAAAGTGGTAAAGGTTTGACAATTTGGAAGAATCCACGTCCTGGGTCAACCAGACTTTGTAGGATCATGCGATTCCGCTATGTGAAGGAAACGATGAAGGCTACCACCTCCGAGGTAAAGCTGATTAAAGAAGAAATAAAAAAAACTCAGACCTACAAGAATTAAGTTCGGACAAAGTCAGACTCGTTTTCATTTTCTCAAAGTCACTCAATTTCTTTTTGAATTTAAGTGAAACAGGAAATTCAATTTACTTAAGGCTCTATTGGCCTTAAGGAACACATTCTCATCATGACACTCGCGCTTCGCGCTCGATTTTCTGTATACATTTCAGTAACTTTTTAATAAATTACATGATTAAAATAATTTATTTTCTTCCAAATCTCTAAAAAAGGAAAAACAATCGTAGACTTTATTTAAGGAAACGATTTTGCAGAACAACGCTTATTTCGTATCTCACATATTTTGGTGAAAAAAATCGAATTTGTATTCTTACGTTTTTTTCATATTTCACATATTATTGTTAAAAAATTGAATTTTGGATTTTCAATAGTTTTTTTTTAAATTAAAAAGAAAAATATGCATCTTATGAAAAAATGTTACAATTCAAATTTGTAGGTCTTTATGTAGTAAATAACATTGTATCATAACGTTTTTTCGTATCTCGTATAATTTAAGTGGAAAATGGAATATTGATATTGACTTTTTTCGAATTTGAATATGCTGTAACATTTTTAATTTTGATTTAATCAAAAAATGTTCTTGGGATAATTTGTAGAGATTTATGAGCACTATCAAAAACCAGTATTGAAATTTTTGCGTTTTTCAAAAAGTTATTTTCAAAAACACAAAAGTAGTGCTCAATCCCTCAATTTTGATTGGATGTGGCTGGCTAACGAACTTGTCCTTACTTTTTCGCCTTCGATAAAGTGTGCCAAGGCTCAATTCAATCTGATAATTTTATCGAGAGTTATGCCGCACACGACCTGCTACAGACAGACAGACAGACAGACACTTTCGTAAAAAACCATTTTTTCTGACTCAGGGGGTCTCAAAACGTAAAGATTCGATGAAAATTTCGAAAGTCATTTTTGACATAAAACAAATACCTTCTCATCCATGATGAGAATGTAAAAAGGGTAATTATTTACAGTTACTAAAATTTTCTGGAAAGATTGAATGTGGCATTTTTATATAATGAACTTCGTTGAGGGGTACAAGGTCAATTTTACAAAAAAATTTTGCAAAAAATGTAAAATTTTGATCAGTTCGAGAAATATTGGTAACTGTGAATAATTAATATTTTTTTAAATTTAAGTCTTCTTAGTATTCTACAGAAAAATTCAAATATTTATAGAAGAATTTTGTTGCTGACTTCAACCCTTGGGGTAAACATGATTCAAAAATCGTGAAATCCTTCTAAAAAAAATATTTTAATTTGAGATGCAGGTATCTACCCGAAACCTGTCAACTCTTAATATTGGCTAACCCAACTGATTTTATTTAGTTCGAAATTACCTGAAAATAAATCATCTACTTTAAAATTGTTGAGCGCAGTCACTTCGCTTAGTGACAAAATTTATTCCAAAAATAGTGACAATACTATATATATAGTTTTAAATTCCTGTAATGAAGAATATAATTTTTCTTGGGTAATAAAGTTATCATTAATTTTTGAATTTTACACTTCGAGTTGGGAGCTACAAAACGCTATGGATATAAAGGTAGATCTTTATGTAAATCATAGACTTTCAGGATATTCCAAATCAACCTCAAGTATAAAAGTTTCAGATGAACCATCAGGAATATTCGAAAAGTTAATTGTTCTATAATTATGAATCCATTCAAAATTACTATGGCGTAAAGATTGACTCATAGCTGTCCCACATTGATTATATATATCGAAATAAAAAATATATGACTCTTGTTAATAAGCATTAAAATTCGATTTCATATAACGATTATTTGATTTAGCATATCTGTTTGAGCATTGTGACACACCACCCTTTATAGCACTCTTAATACAAAGCAACAATTCGGGATCAGTTAATAATTCTAGCTTGATTCCTGCATATTTTAACATCGCATCAAATGCAAGTCCTGGTGCTGCATAATAATGCTATGGATCTAAATTATACGTTAATAAACAATGACTTTTAAAATTCTCAAAAATATCTGATAGAAGTAAAACGTCAGTTTTGAGGTAAAGATCTGAATATTCACCTAAAGATTGAACAATAAATGCTTTCTATACTTTCGACACATGCGCATAATCTTCTGTAATGTTTTTACATTCTCATCATGGATGAAAAGGTATTGGTTTTATGTGAAAAATGACTTTCGAAATTTTCATCAAATCTTTACGTTTTGAGACCCCCTGAGTCAGAAAAAATGGTTTTTTACGAAAGTGTCTGTCTGTCTGCCTGTCTGTAGGTCGTGTGCGGCATAACTCTCGATAGAATTATCAGATTGAATTGAGCTTTGGTACACTTTATCGGAGCCGAAAAAGTAAGGACAAGTTCGTTAACCAGCCACATCCAATCAAAATTGAGGGGTTGAGCACTACTTTTGTGTTTTTGAAAATAATTTTTTGAAAAAATCAAAAATTTTAATACTGGTGTTAGATAGTGCTCATGAATCTCTAAAAATTATCCTGATAACATTTTTTGATTAAATCGAAATTAGAAATGTTACAGCATATTCAAATTCGAAAAAAGTCAATATCAAAATTCCATTTTCCAGTTAAATTATACGAGATACGAAAAAACGTTATGATACAATATTATTTACTACATAAAGACCTACAAATTTGAATTGTAACATTTTTTCATAAGATGCATATTTTTCTTTTTACTTAAAAAAAAAAACTATTGAAAATCCAATATTCAATTTTTTAACAATAATATTTAAAATACGAAAAAAACGTAAGAATACAAAGTTTGTCGTTTTAAAAAGATCTACAAATTTTGTCTCACACAGTTTTTTATAAAACATATATTTTTCTTTTCAATTCCAAAAAATACGATTAAAATTCAAAAATTCCATTTTTTAGACAAAATATGTGAGATACAAAAAAAACGTTTAGATGGGAAATTGTTTGCCTAAATGAGGTCTACAAATTCTCATCAAGACATTTCGGGACAGGAGGTATATTTTGCGTTTTGATTTTTAATATTAAAAAATTTCGATTATTTTCACCAAAATATGTGAGATACGAAATAAGCGTTATTCTGCAAAATCGTTTCCTTAAATAAAGTCTACGATTGTTTTTCCTTTTTGAGATATTTGGAAGAAAATAAATTTATCAATAATCATGTAATTTATTAAAAAGTTACAAAAATGCATACAGAAAATCGAGCGCGAGTGTCATGATGAGAATGTGTTCCTTAAGGCCGATAGAGCCTTAAGTAAATTGAATTTCCTGTTTCATTTAAAATGAAAAAGAAACTTAGTGAATTTGAGAAAATGACTAATTTACATCATCTTTAATATCATTAAATTGGTTTGAGCTTCAGTATTAAATTATAAGAAATAAACTTAAACGTATGCGAAGAGCACAAGACCGAGCGCGAAGCGCGAGGTCCAGAAAGAACGGAGCGCGAAGCGCGCGATGAGAATGTGCCCGCAAAGCGGGCAGATTTTTATTATTTAATTTAGAGTAAAATGCTTCTTTTGATGGTAATCGATCTTCATCTAGTTTCAACCAATTATCAATATATTTATATGGGAATACACCTTTTCTTGTTAGTAAATTAAATTCAAGATCATTTCTACAATATTTTCTTGTTACCTTTTTTTATCGTTACTCAAATAAGAGGCTAATTTATCAAGACTACGAGGCATAAACCTAAAAGAATCAATAAATCTTAATTTTACTTTTGTATTATCAACATGTTTTGTGAAATAAATATATCTTTCTTTATTAAAAGGTAATAAATCAACCCTTCCCTCAAAACTAGTTGCTAAATTACTAATTAAAAAGTGTGAATCATAGCCTAAAAGATTGTGAATGATTCCTACAGGAGTCGCTTTCTTCGTTGCGAAATCTTATCGTAAAGGGATTGTCTTTTCTCAGATAATATTTTTGGGGGTGGAGATCCAAAAATTTAACCCTCTGATTTTGATCACGCTATCAGCGGTTTCGCTCACCGTGACACAAATACTTTCAAAGGGTTTTTCTCGAAACCACGTTGGAAATTTTTTTTTTCTATAAACAATAATCTGAAGAAAAAAATTGCAAAAATCGGTACTTTAACTTTAATAGCTCACAAATCTTTCATTTTTCAAGATTTTTGAATGACTCTGGTACAGGACATGCGTAATGATATGCAGAGTAAGAATCTGTTCTATTTTTGTGTTTCAAACCATCTCTATTGGCAGGAGAAGTTAATGGCACAATTCCTTGCAGACGCGTCGCCATTTATCGACCCCCCCCTCATTCCTTCGAATGTAGCCCGTGGAAAAATTAGTTCATACATTAATACAATTACTTAAATACCTAGACAAAATTTAAAGTGTTTATCTTTTTAACTTTTCTCCCGAAAAATTCGAGAAAATGGTATAGCTTCTTGACCCAACAAGGTAGAAACCCCCCTTAATATTATCAGGCTCGAAGGGTTCTTCACAAATGTGATAGATTTTTGCTAATTGAAATTTTTTTTCAGCTTATGTCAATGACTTCATTGGTACTACATTTTTCAAATAAGAATCAATTTTTTCAGCTAAAGTTTTTATATGGTTTACGAACCATTCAATACTGAACGCAACACAACCAATACCCGAGACGGCGTTTCGCGGGAGGGCAGCGTCTCACCCAGAGGAACGTGTGAGGCCATGCACGGAGCAGACGCGTCCTGCAGCCCGCCAATGGTAGTAGCCGAAAGGACTCTGCCAACAGCTGGGCTGTCGCCGTCAGGATGGCCGTCAAGGGAGTCTTATAGACAGACTTTCCCTAGCGGTGGGCCTGCCGGGCGCACGCGTTCGAATGGTCTCTCCTGAACCTTCGGACGCGTGAGGACGCGATGCGGAGCAAAAAGCATCAGGGGACCTTGAACAGGTTCCCTGATGCCGCATGAGTGGAAACAGTGAGAATGCGGGGGGCCCCTTAATCGGGGTATCAACCCAAATGCGCATGCGGCGGTGACGATGAACTTCCCTCGTGCCCTTCTCGCGGTCACATTACAACCACATGCACGATACCGACACCCACACATACAAGTATGAATGCGTTGCCGAGTGAATGGGCTGCGGCCGGCGCCTGGTGGATATTCCCGATAGACTAGCCGAGGGAGGAGTAGTAGCCTCCCGACCAGGGTAGGACGCGATGTCAGTACCTTACCTCTGTGGAAGTAATATGTGTAAATGTAAGTACCTCCGGTGTTCGGCCGCGAAGGGCAAAGATCCCGTGAAACCACCTGTTAAACTGGGAAAACCGCTTACGTTTCTACTGCCTGGAGCCAATTTCGGGGTTGAAATCATGGACGCCCGGGCACAGGAATGAAGGATTACCTGGTCAGTATTTCCTTATATCCGACGCTGCGTAGGATAAATTGTACACCGTCTAGCCTGAAGCCCGGGTCAGGTGTCGGGGCGGACCTGGCACCGCTTTGTCGATAGCGGCGACGTTAAACCTTTAGCATCATTATGGCGCGGGCCTATCCCGTAACCTTTTTATTAGCTTCATTTAATGTGCCGATAGGATCGACCACAAGTGCTTACTAGAGAGCGGGGTGGAAATCCAGAAAAGGATGGAATCCCACCCCGCCGTCAAAAAGATGGGTATCTTCCGGAGACTGCGCTCTGCGTCTCTGGGAGATACCCCAAAAAAGCTGACAAAGGGGGAGAAGAGGGTTGCTCCTTCTCCCCCGAAGATCGGCTTCCGAAGAAAGGGAAGGGCGGCATATCGCCAACTTACGCTGCGGCCACCAGAAGTTAAACCCCCAAAAAGGATGGGTAATGGCAGCTGGTGGAGAAGAAAAAAAAGAAAAAAAGAAAAAAAGAGAAGAAAAAAGAGGTTCCTGTGCCATCTGCGCAGGAACCTAAAACAAAGGTGAAGTTGGCGAGGCGCTCTCCGGCTGCACGGTCGGGCGACGCTATCAGGGTGTCGGCGAAGGATGGAGAGTCCTACGCCGATATCCTGAAGGCTATGAAGGCTAAAGTAAAGCCCCAAAACGCAGGGGCGGAGGTCCTCTCCATTCGGAGAACCAGGAGGGAGGAGATTCTCCTGGTCCTCAGAAAGGGGGGTGACGTCTCGACCTTCGAAAAGGCGCTCGACCAGGCGGTCGGAGAGAAGGCCGAAGTTAAATCTTTGGTCTCGAAGAGGTCCCTTGAAGTTAGGGACCTCGACGAGACAGTCACAAGAGAAGAGGTTGTTGCCGCGCTTTGCATCGCACTGGGCAAGCCAGACCTCGGGGACCAGTGCAGGCTGTACAAACGCTTCTGCGGTGTGCAGACTGCGGTGGTCCGTTTAACCGAGGCGGACGCCCGGAGCTTGCTCGGGCTTGGTAGATTAAAGGTAGGGTGGGTGAACTGCCGCATCCGAGAGCATGTCGAGGTTGCCCGGTGCTTCAGGTGCCAGGGATACGGCCATGTGTCGCGTGACTGCACGCTTCCAGGCAGGAAGGATGCCTGCTGGAGGTGTGGGGGCGCGTCACACGTGGCCAAGGAGTGCAAGGCTCCCCCTCGGTGCCTGACTTGTACTGATAGGGGCGAAAAAGATGTCGCCTATGCTTCGGGGAGCGGTTCTTGCCCAATATTCAGGGCGGAGCTCCGGAGGTTGAGAGGTGAAAAGTGAAATTTCTACAGCTCAACCTCGGGAGAGGGAAGGAAGCCCAGAACCTACTGATGCAGACTGCCAGGGAGAGGAGAGCCGATGTGACATTGAGTGACCACCAGTGCATTGAGTTTAGCATCCAGGAACGGAGTCACCCAGTGAAGACGGGAAGGGGCGGCAAGGTAAGGAGCCCCTCCTGGAACACAAAACGACTCAGCAAAGACAAGCTTCGCGAACATCTTGAAGAAACCAGGCTCATAGATGAGCTTGGTTGGGCAAGGTCTGCTGGGTCGTTGGAGGACACTGTGCGGGCGGCGAGGCGGAAAGTGGTCGCAGCATGCGACCACTCCATGCCTCGCCGCGGGCACAGGCGTACCGGGGACTCGATATACTGGTGGAGCGACCAGTTGTCCGTCCTGCGTCGAAAGTGTCTTACAGCGCGGCGGAGTTTACCCGCTCAAAGGGTGAACCTCTGCTGCGCGAGGCAAAGAAAAAAGCCAAATCAGTTCTGAGGCAAGGCATAAAAAAAAGCCGACTTCAGTGCTGGAAAGACTTGATCGGAGAAGTCGAGAAGGATCCATGGGGTCTCACATTCAAAATAGTCACTAAGAGATTAGTGACTAGAAGAAAGACTTCGGGCCTGGATAGTGCCGATCGTGTCAGGTACATCGTGCGAAGCTTGTTCCCGCATGTAGAGCAGTTCCAAAGACAGGACCGAAATTCCTGCGTGGTCCGGGGCGAAGAACTCTTCACTCTCGAAGAACTAAAGAGAGCGGGTGGAAGGCTCAAGGCAAACACAGCGCCGGGGATCCGCGGGTTGCCGAACGAGATCCTCAAAGACGTGATCGGGGTATACCCGGAGATCCTCCTAGAAGTCTTCAACTCCTGTCTTCGGGAGGGGAGGTTCTTCGCAGACTGGAAGAAGCAGAGGTTGGTCCTGCTGAGGAAAGGCAACAAACCTCTAGGTGATGCCTCATCGTATAGGCCAATATGTTTATTGGATACGATGGGGAAACTTCTGGAGGAAATGATCCTACAAAGACTACAGGGTCACATGGTCCGCGAGAATGGTCTCTCGGAAAACCAGTTCGGCTTTCGGAAAGGCAGGTCCACAGTTGACGCCATCCAGGCAGTGGTGGACATCGCCACTAAAGCAAGAAGAGGAACTGGTAAGCGTAAGGGATTCTGCGCGTTGATCAGCATTGACATACGCAATGCGTTCAATACCGCGAGATGGAACATCTCAGGGTCGCGGGTAGGTCCACTCGTCTGGAACGTCATGTACGACGATTTCCTGCGCATGGACCTGCCTGCTGGAACGAGCATCATCGGCTTCGCGGATGACGCACTTGTCGTGTGCGCCGCTGACGACGTCAAAATCCTGGAGCTGAGGATCAATGATAGTCTGTGGCGGGCAAAGCGTTGGTTGGATAGCAGATGCCTGAAAATGGCCCCTGAGAAGACCGAGGCTTAGCTGGTCACAGACAGGAGATCCTTCAAATACCCGAGGATCGTTCTCGGGGAACATGAAATCAAGTGGAAAAAGAGCATTAAGTACCTGGGTGTGCAGTTGGATCGAAGGCTTAGCTTCGGCGAACACCTGCAGATCGCGACTGCCAAAGCCATCCAGTGTGGGGCCGCCCTGACTCGGCTCATGCCCAACATTGGTGGTCCTAGGGAAGCTAAGAGAAGGCTGGTGGTGAGCGTGGTAAATTCGAAGCTGCTTTATGCAGCTCCGATCTCAACAAGTGCCCTTAACAACCATGCTATCCTGAAGAAGCTGTTCTCGGCACAGAGAGGTGTGGTGATGAGAATTGTCTCAGCATACCGAACTGTTTTACTATCCTTGAAGGGATCTTAGACTCAGTGCCAAAAAGGGTGAATAGTTGTTGTGTTTTTCAATGCAATTTCAAGGTTCAATGAGCTTCTCGAATCTCTGAAAAAGAAAAAAAATAAGATTAGAGCAAAATTTTAAAAGATCTTTTTGTTTAAAACATTTCCTGGTTTAGTTATTTTAAACGCTTTGGTTTTATGCAAAGTTTATACTATTTTGAGTCTGAATTCAAATTCATTCAATCAGTTTTGTATATTTATGTGCGATCTTTTTATTCGATTGACGTGAACTACTGTCGGCTTGCCTTTGATGTTAGTTTTCACATTTCCTTTTCATAGTACATCTAAAACTTAGTGAGGACCTGTGTATTTATTATCTAGCTTTTTAATTTTTCCTTCCTTTAATAAAACTCTCTTTAAAAGAGAAAATATTATTTTCATGAAAAAAATTTGAAACACAAAAAATATTTTTATAAATAAATTTTATATTTGCCCAAACTTATTTTCTAATTATTGGCTGAAATTATAAAAAAAAACAATTTTACAAAACACAATTTTTATGAACAAATTGCTATATTTGATGATAATTAATTCAATTTCAAAAATAGGAAACGGTCATGTTGTAGAGAATCTTTCTCCTAAAAAAATGAACCGTGATTTATTAGAATCGCATCATTTTTTTAAATTTGGCTCAAAGCAATAAGAAAATAAGTTTGGGCAAAAATAAAATTTATTAATAAAAATATTTTTTGTGTTTCAAATTTTTTTCATGAAAATAATATTTTCTCTTTTAAATTGGCCCTTCAATAATAATATTGCTATTCTTGAAAGAAAAATTATCTATTTTTACCTGAGGTCTAATTTTCGTGAACGAACTACCTTAAGAGGCCCCTTTTGATTTTGTGCCACAAATTTTGGAGTTCAGTATTTTTCTTAGCTTGAATGCGCGTAATAGGGTTTTTTTATTTTAAGATTCCCCTAATTTACTGGGATTGGGGCCCGATATAGGTCATTATATAATAGAATTTACTGATACGTACATGGAGACACTATTGAAATTGCAATATACATAATTATTTACTTGGATCAACCGAAAAGACTTCAAAATATCTTTCGTTGTTTTAAAATATATTTTTTATAATCAACAAATTTGATTGAAAATTTTTTTATTAACAAATCAGAATTTGTCTCAATGTTCCATATCAGGTGAATTTATAGTTATCAAAGAAAATTCTGAAAATAATATGCCTTAATTCTACCAATTTCCATGTGGTTACAGAAAAATATTTATTTAGAATTCTTATTTCAAAGGGTCTAGGGAGATAAGTATGTAAAAGTTGCCCCCGCACGTATCAAGTCCAAATTTATGTCGTAAGTAGGCACCAACTAGTTATTCAATTTCCTAAAATGGTAACCTTAAAACTTCAGTTTTTTGGGAGTTATGGAAGGGGAAATCAAAATGAAAAAAATTAATTTCCTCGAAAACGACTTGACCGATTTTGATGAAAAAAGAATATGTTATAAATACCAGCGGGACTAATTTATAGGGAATTAAAAAAAAATCGGACAAAAAAAAGGGGTAAACATTTTTTTTTAATTTTTCAAAATTTTTTTTTTGGTTTTACTTGAGAGGGTCACCAAAGTAAATATTATAGAAATATTCCTTGGAATCTCTACTTTTAGCATATATTTTGAAAAAAAATTTTGAGTGGTGCAACACAGCCAAAAAAAATAAAAATCGGGCATGTAAAGGAAAACCCGTAGAAGTTATGGAGAAGCGGCCATATCATTCGAAGAAATGCTGAGCTCTTTTATTGGCTGAGATTTTAAAGTGTGATTTACAAAAAGAAAGGTCTGTGAAGTGTAAATAACAAGCGTAGAATAATGAGGAAAATGTAAAAACAATAACTTGTGTTGTAATCAATTTATCAGAAAAACTTATTCGAAATTGCATGTTAAATAGCGCGCGGCTTATTTTAGCCAATCAAAGTCAAGCTTCGAAATAGCCAATGAGAAAACTTTATCTATATTGAACAATATATGGCTGTTCTTTCTGAACCTGGACTTAGATGTGTCGTCTTTTGTCTTGATTATATATGTAATATAAACGAGATTTGATCTGTTAAATTCACATATCTATTGATATTTTCGATACATAATTAAATTTTCCCATCGTCGTACCTCCGCACATTCAAATTTTCATTCCTTTGCCTAATTTATTCCGCTATTGTAGCTTTTATAAGCAGAAAGTCGACATTTCTGGCACAAAATGTCGCTTATATTTATTTCTTTTTGTAACAAAAGAAATAAAGGTCTAGCATCATTTTCATCTTTAACTATTTTTTTCTTGCCTCTGGTTTTTCATAAAAATGTATCACAACCAGCACATTTTACATCTATTTTTCTAGTTTTATACATCTTTAAATTACGAAATTCTACTAAATTAATATCAATGAGGATTAATTAATTTCAATTAATAAGTATGCTCAAACTCGTACAAAAAAAACAAAGGATATAAAATATTTACGTAATGTGATGCAATACTCGGTAGTACTACAATAGCGGAATAAATTGGGCAAAGGAAAAAAAATTTGAATGTGCGGAGGTACGACGATGGGAAAATCTAATTATATATCGAAAATATCAATAGATATGTGATTTTATCAGCTAAAATCCCGTTTATATTACATATATAATCAAGACACAAGACGAAACATGTGAGTCCAGTTTCAGAAATAACAGCCCTATATTGTACAATCTAGATAAAGTTTTTTCATTGGCTGTTTCGAAGCTTGACTTTGATTGGCTAAAATAAGCCGCGCGCTATTTAACACACAAAAAAAATTTATAAAATGGTACAGAATTTTAGTAATGCAAGATTGGACAAGTCTGACTCAAGCACAACTTCTTGGTGGGTATTGCTTTGGCTGCGTTTTACTGAATTAGAAGTGGACTGGACCAACTTGCGATGAAAAATCTGATGAGACTTTTTACGACCAACTTGCGATGAAAAATCTGATGAGACTTTTTAGGTCTTTGAAATGTCAACTATGAAAAGTTACATGTTATTACAAATTAGATGTAGTGATTCATATGTGTGTGATAGGTGCATATGGTATAGTAGTGCGTTCGTACTGTAGGGCTTCATTCACCTTCTCTTTGGGTTAGTCCATTTGTTATCATGTGTGGGTGCTCGCGGTAATGCTGTCTTGATCCCTTTAGCGGTTTCTTAATCTGTTTGGTACATGAGGCAGTAGAGTCGTGGGACGTGACACAATCGTTTGAGGGAATATCATTTTATTGTATTAATATTATTTTTATAATTTTCACAAGTTTTTCATATCACCTCAAATTTATTATTTAAATCTCTAGTAACTTATTTTTAGCTAGGGCCATAACTTTAACGAAAATTAGCGGTTGATTATCCAGATTCAAAGAAAATTTTGAACACACATTTTTGTAGAATATAGGGAAAAAATTGTAACTCGAAGAATTCGTTTTAGTTTATTTGAAGATAATAACATTTGTTACTACTAAGAGGTCATTTTCACAAATCATATCTCGTTCCTACAAATTTTTCGTCATTTTTAATAACATGCAAAGACGGAGGTAACGAAGGAATTAACCGTCGTTTGACGATTTTGTACGATTTCATACGACGTCAACGCAAAACACTTGACTCCCAGTTTTTGAGATTGTGTGCAATCAGCGCGTCAAAGTCTACGCGTTAAACGCGTGAATTTACAACATAAGGTACTTATTTCACGTTAACTACACTGAATTCTTCCCTTTCGCTTACAATTTCAAACGTTGGGCATCGTAAGATCGAACGACTCAGAACGACTAAAAGTTTAAAGAAGCTTTTTGTGGGAGGCCGTTAAAGATAAGTGTTACGCTAACCATCCAGAGACATCACATAAGTAAGTTTTGTCCAATCAGTTAAGTTACGTTAGATTATTGCGTTGTAGGTTAAAGAAGACGTTCGCTATTTTTTTACAGCATACATACATTTTTTCCGATAATTAAGTTATGTTTGGTTAGTGCTTGTTAAGATGAGGAAGACGTTGCCAATTCTTGACCATTTTTTTTATAGAAGTTCTCGAATATCGTCGTAAGATTCGGTCAAACATCATAAATATAATATTTTCCAATTTGTTGAACAGGATAGATAAAAGTTTGAAACAAAAGACTATGATGATCTACATTTCACTCTTATCTCTAGAAATAAGTAATTTTTACAATATTACGGATGGGTTGTCTTTAAAAACCCACTAAAAACCAATATTGAAATCTTATCGTATTTTTTCATGTAAGGTTATAAAAGCAACGTTAATTTATTACGCATCTGTGCAAGACTTGACTGCATGGTAAGGGTCTTGAATTCTCAGCTTTTAGACGTTGAATTTTTTAGTAAGATGCCCCTCAGAAATTAATATAGTGATTTTCAAGCGACAAAGTTAATAATTTCGTTAAAGTAAATCATAAAAATGAATTATAATTTAGTATGATATAGCATTTTTCTGCTTATCAGAAATTAATATAGTGGTTTTCAAGCTGCGAAGTTAACATCTTTTTTTGAATAAATGGAATGTATGTTCTACTAACTGTTATAAAATCTATATGAAAACTATATACACATATACGAATACTATTATCATACCTTATTTATGTTCACATATTTAGGTACGCAATGATACACTATTTATAATTGCATACGCTTGAATTAAATTACAGAATCGCTTTTGGGTTCGAACCCTCTAACCTTACTTATATCTACATAACTAAACGCATTCCTAACGCCTAAAGCTTCTCCGCTATTTTCGCTTGCCATATTCCAAAAGAAATCTCGCTTATAAGCCACCAGTGAATTCGTCAGACTTGGATCGAGTCTACGAAGCCAATCGCAAAGCATCAGAAGCACTCGGACAACATTTAGAAACGATTTATACGAAAAACCGAGAATGAATGTTTTGATTTTTGATGCGCGTTGCTAGGTTCCTGGCTCTATAGACGGGCATCTTCCTAGTGCATGAAGGGTGCCCTATAAACGCGTCTATCCTAGGTCGAATGCAGGGGATGCTATAGACGCGCCTATCCCCATGAGTGGAGAAGGATGGATGCCCCAGGCAGCGCCGCTGTAAATGGGTCTGCGAGTGCTGCGAGAAATAAGTGTTTTGAATGAATGACAGCGCCGTATGACTGTGATATGTGTCCTTTAAATATAAGTGAAGACTCTATGGACGGGCTCTCTCTTGAGTAAGGCAAATAACGAATTAGTGAATGGAACCTCCTGGGGAACACTGCAAAGCCTCCGCAATCTGTGACCAAGAGCAGTCCAAACGATCGTTTCCGTATGGCATCCCACTGGGAGAGTTTCGCCGCTGAGTGGTGTCTTCGCCGGCCTACGAGGAGGCCAGGTTGATGTAAGCCTAGCTCTGCCGAGGTGATGTGCCATTCGGGACCAGGAGCTAGCCCCTTCGGGACCTTGATCAGGTAGTGCGTATTGAACACAGGTGTCGGAGCCTGTGTTGCTTCAAGCGAGACTGGTCTGTCCGTGTATTCCGGGACCGGCTAAGCGGAGGTTGTTTTTCAGGGAACTGGAGTAGGACTTCGGTCCGAGGGTGCACCCGCTCCCAACTATTCCGACCCGCTCCTCTACGCACAATGCGCTGGTAAACAAAATTAATGGATTCACAGGAAAAACCGGTGAGGAAAGTGGACTTGGGTGCTTCTCCAAGAGCTGAGAGATGGTAGGATGTCCTACAGCTCCTGATAGATCAAAAAGAAAAAATTGAGAAATTGGCCAGGGCTCACAGCGTCATCCAGCAGGGTATGCTGAGAAATAACCCAGGCCATGTTAAGGACAGCATGAACGAGGCTACAGAGGCGTTGAGAAGAATGCTCAACACCCATAAGTGTCTTCTAGAAAGAAGGGTGGAATCCCAGAAGAGGCTGGAATCCCACTCTGCCTCTAAAAGGATGGGTACCTTTCGGAGACAGCGCTCTGCTTCTCTGGGAGATACTCCAAAAAAGCTCACAAAAGATGCTCACTTCAGTGCTGGACAGACTTGATCGGTGACGTCGCAAAAAACCCATGGGGTCTCGCCTTCAAAATAGTCATCAAGAAATTGGTGACTAGAAGAAAGACACCGGGCCTGGATAATCCCGATCGAGTCAAGTACATCGTGTAGAGGTTGTTTCCACATGAAGGGCCTTTCCAAAGACAGGACAGAAGTTCTTGCGTGATCTGGCGCGAAGAACTCTTCACTCTCAAACAACTGAAGAGAAAAATGTTCCAGACTACCTGTTGCGAATGATAGATGTCTATCTGAGCGACAGGTGGGTGATATACGAGGGCGAAAAATGGTCTCTCAAGGAAGAGATGACATGTGGCGCCCCTAAAGGGTCGCGGGTGGTCCACTCGTTTGGAACGTCATGTACGACGATTTCCTGCGCATGGACCTGCCTGCTGGAACGAGCATCATCGGCTTCGCGGATGACGCACTTGCCGTGTGCGCTGCTGATAACGTCGGAATTCTGGAACTGAGGATCAATGATAGTCTGTGGCGGGCAAAGCGTTGATTGGATAGCAGATGCCTGAAAATGTCCCCTGAGAAGACCGAGGCTTTGCTGGTCACGGACAAGAGATCCTTTAAATATCCGAAGATCGTTCTCGAGGAACATGAGATTGAGTGGAAAAAGAGAATTAAGTTAGATCGAAGGTTTAGTTTCGGCGAACACCTGCAGATCGCGACTGCCAAAGCCATCCAATGTGGAGCCGCCCTGAATCGACTCATGCCCTGCATTGGTAGACCCAGGGAAGCTAAGGGAAGGCTGGTGGCGATCGTGGTGAATTTAAAGCTGCTTTATGCAGATCCGGTCTAGAAAGAGGCCGTAACAATCATGCTATCCAGAAGAAGCTGTTCTCGGCACAGCGAGGTGTGATGCTAAGAATTGTCTCAGCATACCGAACTGTGTCGACGAGTGCTGTGCTGGTCCTGGCGAGTGTCCCGTCAATAGACTTATTGGCGGAGGAAAGGAAGGAGACTTTTCAGCTCCATAAGGAGCTCACTTGCTTAACCAACCTGCAGGAAATCGCTCGCGCAAAGGAGCCTGTCCGCAAGGATGGAACGCGCAGATTCTTCGAGAAATGGCAGACGAGATAGCATGGTGACCAATCCGGCAGATGGACATGCCGTCTAATCCCGGAGATCTCCACCTGGGTGGATAGAAAGCACGGTCAAGTCATCTTTTACCTGGTGCAAGTGCTTTCGGGCCATGGTTGATTTAATGCGTACCTGAAGCGCTTCAAGAAAAGAGACGATGAGTCGTGTAGCTACTGCGGATCCCTTGTGGACAATGCAAAGCACACACTCTTTGTCTGTGCCAGGTAGGGCGCAAAAAGTGAGGCTGTTGGCTGGGCAGTGAGCGCACAACTCACTCCTGACACAATGGTCTCTTTCGTGCTCTAGTCTGAAAAAAAATCGATGCTTATCGAACGGACGACGGATGAGTCATACGCGACTTTAACCTGGAACAAGCTACCGGCGAAGTTTAAAGCCGAAAGGCGGTTCTACGGGTGGAGTATTGGTTCGAGAGAGGGGGTTTTTGGTTTTAACAGGTTTGCCTAGATCCGTCTTAGGAAAGTCCTGAAAAAACGTCCACAAAAGATTTTGCCATTTTTTCTCCTCACCAAAAAAAAAGTCTGGAGCATTATTTAATAATAGATATTGGGTTCGATTGCACTAATTCTGTTTTTCCCATTATATAAATTGTAACCTTAATTTTGATTATTGATAGAGAATTGGCGAGGTTAGGTTCTTTTTAGAAATAATTATTGACTATTATTTTGAGTCGCGTATCGAATAAACAATATTTATTAATAAGAGCCGTATTTTCAAAGTTCGGAGTATGACATTGCACCCCGGGTAACCTAACCCGACCACAAGACTATTCCCGAACCTAACCTTAGACTCGGCTGGTGTGAAGAATTGAGCACCAGGTTATTTTCTTTAAAATAACCAAAATTTATTGACTACGAAAATCTACTATTAATGGACTGGCCCACTCGTGACGGGTCACCCTGTACCTTTGTAACCGAAGCTACAGGGACTACCAAATACCGCGGAGAGCGCGGGGTAAGGAGCAGCGTTACCTCTTGCAACCACGGACACTGAGAGTTTGATATCTAATGTTTAATGTTTAGTGGGCGCAAGAACCCGTGCCCTTAAACGACCTTGCCGGTTCGAACCAATTAAATTCGCGGACACTGATTTTAATTTAACTTCAACGAACGAGACTGACCCAGGGTCTGCCGCCTCGGAATTCTCGTGGCGAGGTGCTCTGCTTACACACCACATAATTACCCGAATTCACTTTAATGCAAATTGCAAACACAAGAGAACATGTCAAACTGTACCCGTTAATCTCCAACGTCCTCGCTAACATCTACGACTCACGATCCTCTTTCTTTTAATTAAATAGAATAGACCTCACAATCTTTCCTTTGTCACACTTGCCACCTCGAACGCCGAACAGAGAATGAATAAAGAATGGCAAGATCCGCTGGCGTGCTCGCGAAACCGGAAGACGGTGGCGTTTACAAAGCTTACCGACATTACCGACATTTACGTTGAGTTCATAGTCGCGAGCAACAGGTGGCGAAGGTACGCCGACCTTTAGCACCGCCACGTGGCGATTACCGGGATTAACCTCGTCACACAGGTTAGTTTGTTGAAAACCTGTCAACAAAGCGACGGCGAATTCCTCTCCTTGGTGTTCTTGAGCAGGCGGGACTCACATCCGCCTGACGCACCAAGGGTCCTCTTCGTGGTGTGCTGTAGTGTCGTGCCGCAGTGTCGTAACCTCTCTTCCATCGTCCTGAAACCTCGGCCGTGGCGCGAGTATTGATCGCCATCGACTGGACGGTGATCTCGTGTGGGTGGACCTCGTGGTGTTCGCGTGTGTGTGAAAAATAAAATCAAAATAAGGATTAATCTACTGCTAACGTGACAGTAATCGGAATCCTTGGTCTGGAAGTCGGGAATAGACTCCCGGGGAGTCTAACCTTTCCCCTGAGGTAAACTATTATTTAAAAATACTTTATATAAAATAAAACATGAACATAAGTCAAAGTCAGGAGCCTACCGAGCACATTATGCTCGACCCCTGACTTTTGACTGTCACAGACAGCCTCGGGCATGATTCTCTGCTCGAGGTCGAAATTTTAAATTCATTTGTAATATTTATTGTGCGTGGATAAGTACCACGTCACAATATATTTCTATCATTTAGTCGATATTAAAGCTTCTTTTTAAATCTTCATTTTATTCAAATACATAATTGTAGTTGTACATAATTATAAAATATGAATGAAATTGAATAAAACTATACATTCTAGATTTCCAGTATAAATTTCATGTAAGCATTAATATACAGGGCTTACAATCGGCGACATCTTTTACAGTTACAAAATGAAGAACACAATTTTGATCAAAATGCTGTTGATCTTCTTGGAAATATAAAGTGAAAGATCTGCAATTTATGAGTGAAAAATAATATAGATAAGAAGAGCATGAAAGAAAATTAAATTGTTTCAATTATAATTCTACGGTAGATTTTGAGTTAGGTATCAAAGTTAACACAATAATTTTATTTTTTAGCCTTAAAAAGCGAAAAAACATAATGCCCATCACTGAAGGCAGTGCAGTTATTCATCAATTACCATGCCTCCGCCGTCACCATTGACCATTCGTTGGAGTGAGACGAAAGTAGTTGTGTCTGACTCCAGCCAATGGTCAACTCTAACAGTGGAGACGTTCCGCAAATGTTCAACCACTGCACTGTCTTTAATGCCAAGTTTAATGTTTTTTCAGATTTCGTCGCTTAAAAATTAAGTTATTGTATTAATTTTGGTACCTTCAAACTCAAAATATACCGCAGAATCGTAATTAAAACAATTTCAATGTCTTTTGTGTTTTTCTTATTCATATTATGTGGTCAGCGAATTCCCTGACCGTTCACTGGTCTGGGTCCACCAGGGTACCTCACGAATGACACGTTCAATGTTGGCTTTCATGGCCTCAATATATTGTGGATTATCCTCATAGACTCGATCTTTCACATAGCCCCACAATAAATAGCATAACGGTGTTAAATAACATGATCTTGGAGGACACTTTATTGCAGAATTACGCAAAATTATGTGAATTTGCTTTGCAATAAATTCTATGCTTCTCTGGCTGTGTGGTATGTTGCGCCGTCCCGTTCAAACGACATGTCACCATAGAGATATTATACATAAAGGAGACATGTCATTGGCCGCTCTGTAAATGGCAACGTCAGTCTGCAAACTCGGTGAGAGCGAAAGAGAGAGGCGATAAGTGGTTTTTTCTGTCTTTGTCTACGCGTACCGCGCTAGCCGCGGCGTTAGCGAGAGACAGCCTAATCCGAAATTCATTCTCTCTCTTGCCCGAGCTGACAGGCTTCAGGCTGGCATGTCTCCTCTATCTATAATATCCCTATGCATGTCACCCCTAGCGGACCTGGTTGAAAGAACGGTCTGAGAATACTCTGACTGTTCTCTGACCGCTCTCTGACCTCACATTATTATGGCTAAGAATGGTAAAGAATACATTTAATGCACTGAAATTATGTTCCTGCGACCAAATTTGAATTGGCAGGTGTAGAAAAAAATACAAAAATTTTATTTCACCTGTGACCTCAAGAACGGAGGAACCTTTGTGTAAATGATGATCTCATCTTGATATCATCTATGATCTCACTGTAAAATCATCGATGAGCTCATAGTAAGATGATTGGTGATTCACGAGCAAATCATTAATGATGTAAACTAGCCGAAAAAATCCAATTGAAAATGAGTTGGATTTTCGAATTGGTAAATCCAATTTTTTTTTATTTGGTGAGAAGAAAAAGTGACAAAATCTTTTATAGACGTTGTACAGGACTCTTCTAGGACAGTTCTAGACATACCTGATCAAAACCAAAACCCCTATCTCGAACCAATATACGGCCCGCGAAACCGCCTTTCGGCTTTAAACTTCGCGGGCGGCTTGTTCAAGCTTAAAGTCGCGTAGGACTCTTTCGTAATCCGTTCGCCCGGGATAGCACGATTGTTAAGGGCAATTGTCCAGACCGGATCTGCAGGTGTTCGCCGAAGCTAATTCTTCGATCCAACTGCACACCCAGGTACCTGATGCTTTTTTTACCACTCAATCACATGATCCCCGAGAACGATCTCCAGGTACTGGAAGGATCTCCTGTCCGTTACCAACAAAACCTCAGTCTTTTCAGGGGCCATTTTCAGGCATCTGCTATCCAACCAACGCTCTGCCTCCGAAAGGCCGTTTTCGCCGACCATGTGATCCTGCAGTCTTTGTAGAATCATTTCCGCCATAAGCTTCCCCATTGTATCCAATAGACACATAGGTCCATAGGATTAGGCATCTTCTAGAGGTTTGTTGTCCTTCCTCGGCAGGACCAACCTCTGCTTCTTTCAGTCGATGTAGTACCTCCCCTCTCGATGACAGGAGTTAAAGGCTTCCAGGAGTATCTCCGGGTATCCCCCGATCACCTCTTTGAGGATCTCGTTTGGCACCCCGTCGATCACCGGCGCTGTATTTGACTTAAGCCTTCCACCCGCTCTCATTAGTTCCTCGAGAGTGAAGAGTTCTTCGCGCCGGACCACGCAGGAACTTCGATTCTGTCTTTAAAACGGCTCTACGTGTGGAATCTTTATGCCTCGCCTCAAAGCTGATTTTCCTTTTTTCCATGCCTCGCGCAGCAGAGGATAACCCTTTGAGCGGGTAAATCTCCGCCGCGCTGTGAGGCATTTCTGACGCAGGATAGACAATTGGTCGTTCGACAAGTACATCAAGTCCCTGGTACGCTCGTGCCTGCAGCGAGCAATTGAATGGTCAGATGCTGCGACCACTTTTCGCCTCGCCACCCGCACAGTGTCCTCCAACGATCCAGCAGACCTTGCTCAACCAACCTCATCTTCGAGGTGTTCGCGCAGCTTGTCTTGACTGAGCCGTTTTGTATTCCAGGAGAGACTCCTCTCCTTGCCGCCCGTTCCCACATTCACTAGGTGACTACGTTCCTGGATGCTAAACTCAATGCACCGGTGGTCACTCAAGGTTATTACCTCATGGGGACACCATTCGCCTATTATTGAGGAAAGAATGGGCAAAGAAATCATGAGATCGATAATCGACGCCCCCCCCCCCTCCCAGCTCCTCGTATGAACGTAAAATCATTGCCCTGATTCAATACAATCAGGTCATTTCCAGCGACCATCTCACCGACCAAGATTCCCCTTATGTCCAGACGGGCTTCTCCCCACTCGGGCGACTTACAATTAAATAATGAGATACAGCTCAGTTAACGAAATTAATGAACAAAAAATTGAAGCAAGCTGGCAGAAAAATAATAGAAGTAAACATATACTAAAATTGGATGTATTTCCATACTCCAATATTATGGATTCGCATTTTTTAATTTGTTTTTCTACTGAGCTCCGTCTCTAGAGTAGTTTACTTTGAGGAGGAAGAAAAAGAAAGAGATATATTATAACTTTTTTATTGAAGCTTTTCAAAAGACGGCATTGCCGCAATTAAATATTCTGAAAATTTCTAGTCGTCAAGAAGCTGGTACTTAACATACACTACCATCGGAAATTGTGCGCACGGTGCTCGTGATCGCTATTGAAAATCACTGCTGACTTTGAACCACGATATCTCGGTGAAAAAATTACATTGCAGGGCTTCAGACTACTTTGGAAAAAATTAAAATTATACTCCTTCAAAAGTTTTGCCACCAGAAATTGAAATCAAGATCCGCTTGAAAACATTTTTGGTAGCATCAAAGGTCATGATTTTTGATATAACAAGCTGAGATTCTTTCAGTTTGAAAGCATTTTTAAATCCTTGTTAATAACGAATTTAACTTGGAGAAATTCACCAGGCTTTAATTGTGAAGAAGATGATGGGAAATTCATTCTGCACGATAGCAAGACGTTATTGAACGGTACCGAATTCCCGCCTGATAAAATAGACGACGAGGAGAAAGACGATGAGAAAGGTTTTATTAAAGAAAATAACATTGAATCTAAACTATGCTCAAAATAAAACAAAACTAAAAAAGAAACGCAAAAGTTTGAAATTCTCCATGCAAAAATCACAGCACAAAATGCGATGCCACTTGGGAAAAAAAGAAAACCAGACAATGATCTAGTCAATAAAAAGGTGAGATCAATGGAAATTCCCTTTAACTTTGAAAGACGCAAAATTACAAGTAAAAACATTTCTAAAATAATTTAACGTTGTAAACTTGATGAAACTTTACGCAGTTGGAATGTCAAACCCACGTCTCTAGAAAAAAAAGTTTTCTAGGCTTTGTAAAACTTCAAATAATATTAGCCGTGAAGAAACATTTTTTATGAAATTGATCACTTTCATTTCCTGTGATAGTGTCGTTATTTGATTTTCTAATATTAGTCCACTTTCTTCAGAATTGGACTGTTTAATTTTTTTCTGTTCAAACTCGTCATTATAATTCTTACATCTACATTTGATAATTCATAATGTTTATTATTTATTTATTCACATGCAAGTAGTATTCGAAATATGAACATTGATTGCTAATATTAATGTATGCAATTTAATGATTTAATAATCATTAAATTAACCCTTTAACGCCCAGATGTGCAGAATTTTCACGTTAACTACAATGTCATACCATTTATAGAAAATAGATAAAAAAGGATCGGAAACTCCATATCCTACCGTTTTTGGGGTCGCTCTTTTAAATGGCACAGTCAGAATTCTCAAAAAATTACGCTAAACCCTTTATTTTCCCAAAAATACCCAAAAAGCGCTATTTTTGGGGTACGATTTTTTTTTTAATTTAAATTTTCACTATGTTTCCCGACACTTAAGCAACTTCTAACTTAACAGAAACGTGTTCTCGAGACTTGTACTTTAAAAATATGCATTGAAATATGTGTTTGTTCTTTGTTCTCTGATTTAAAATGGCGTCTGGACGTTTGAAATTTTTTGAAATTGAGAATATTGATCCTATTTGGGATTTTCCAGGTTACTTCGTAGTGTGATCATACAAATAAGTTATTACGAGTTTTGTCTCACCGATTGTGATTGGAGGCAGCAATATTAGCCCATAAAATTAAAATTCAAGATGGCGGCTGCCATGAAGCTAGTAGAAAAACGTATATTTCGAGTTTTATTACAAACCAGGATGGTGTAAAATTTTCCAATTAGCAATCTGATTGGTTTTAGTCATCACTAAATTCGAATTTTAGGTGAGTTTTTCGAAATTTAAAATGGCTGATCTAATATAGCGGACCCGTTATGTAAAATTTGATACTCCTGAAGTAAAAAAATACTGCCGCATTCTACGATATCTCGGTGAAAAAAAGAGATAGTGCATTTTTAAAAATACAGTTGAAAAGCTTATGAAATTCAACGTCTAGTGATGCTCAATAAATATTTGTTTGACTTTCTGAAAATAATACAGCACGTGAGGAGTTAAAAAAAAATTCAAGATTTTCTCAAATTCTCTACCTCAACTTCAACTTTTTGCATGACCTAGGAAAATTTTTTCCAACATCTGAAAATTATACGACATAAAGTCTAAAATCTTATCTTTAATTTAAGCCAAGAAAACTTAAAAAATATTCGTGGGTGCCCGAGATACGATTAAAAATGTTCAATCGTATCTGAGTTGAATTTTAATCGACGATCACAATTCTGGGACGGTTTGTTGCTCGCCTCCTCCGTTGAAGCAGGACCGAAATGGCCACGCACAAAGGTGGCGCTTAAGTGGAGCCCTTTTATATGTTCTTTGATCCAAGAATGTGTTTCCTTTATTTCCTTTCCTTTCATTCTTAGTTGATATTTACAATGACTATTAAAATTTTTATAAATGTTCCAGTTTATAAGAATTTTAAGAAATAAAAAATGTTTACATATCATTGTTCTATTCGTTAATATGGGGATAATATTGTGTATATTTCGGTCCTGCTTCAACGGAGGAGGCGAGCAACAAACCGTCCCAGAATTGTGATCGTCGATTAAAATTCAACTCAGATACGATTGAACATTTTTAATCGTATCTCGGGCACCCACGAATATTTTTTAAGTTTTCTTGGCTTAAATTAAAGATAAGATTTTAGACTTTATGTCGTATAATTTTCAGATGTTGGAAAAAATTTTCCTAGGTCATGCAAAAAGTTGAAGTTGAGGTAGAGAATTTGAGAAAATCGTGAATTTTTTTTTTAACTCCTCACGTGCTGTATTATTTTCAGAAAGTCAAACAAATATTTATTGAGCATCACTAGACGTTGAATTTCATAAGCTTTTCAACTGTATTTTTAAAAATGCACTATCTCTTTTTTTCACCGAGATATCGTAGAATGCGGCAGTATTTTTTTACTTCAGGAGTATCAAATTTTACATAACGGGTCCGCTATATTAGATCAGCCATTTTAAATTTCGAAAAACTCACCTAAAATTCGAATTTAGTGATGACTAAAACCAATCAGATTGCTAATTGGAAAATTTTACACCATCCTGGTTTGTAATAAAACTCGAAATATACGTTTTTCTACTAGCTTCATGGCAGCCGCCATCTTGAATTTTAATTTTATGGGCTAATATTGCTGCCTCCAATCACAATCGGTGAGACAAAACTCGTAATAACTTATTTGTATGATCACACTACGAAGTAACCTGGAAAATCCCAAATAGGATCAATATTCTCAATTTCAAAAAATTTCAAACGTCCAGACGCCATTTTAAATCAGAGAACAAAGAAAAAAAAATATTTCAATGCATATTTTTAAAGTACAAGTCTCGAGAACACGTTTCTGTTAAGTTAGAAGTTGCTTAAGTGTCGGGAAACATAGTGAAAATTTAAATTAAAAAAAAAATCGTACCCCAAAAATAGCGCTTTTTGGGTATTTTTGGGAAAATAAAGGGTTTAGCGTAATTTTTTGAGAATTCTGACTGTGCCATTTAAAAGAGCGACCCCAAAAACGGTAGGATATGGAGTTTCCGATCCTTTTTTATCTATTTTCTATAAATGGTATGACATTGTAGTTAACGTGAAAATTCTGCACATCTGGGCGTTAAAGGGTTAATTTAATGATTATTAAATCATTAAATTGCATACATTAATATTAGCAATCAATGTTCATATTTCGAATACTACTTGCATGTGAATAAATAAATAATAAACATTATGAATTATCAAATGTAGATGTAAGAATTATAATGACGAGTTTGAACAGAAAAAATTAAACAGTCCAATTCTGAAAGAAGTGGACGAATATTAGAAAATCAAATAACGACACTATCACAGGAAATGAAAGTGATCAATTTCATAAAAAATGTTTCTTCACGGCTAATATTATTTGAAGTTTTACAAAGCCTAGAAAACTTTTTTTTCTAGAGACGTGGGTTTGACATTCCAACTGCGTAAAGTTTCATCAAGTTTACAACGTTAAATTATTTTAGAAATGTTTTTACTTGTAATTTTGCGTCTTTCAAAGTTGAAGGGAATTTCCATTGATCTCACCTTTTTATTGACTAGATCATTGTCTGGTTTTCTTTTTTGCCCAAGTGGCATCGCATTTTATGCTGTGATTTTTGCATGGAGAATTTCAAACTTTTGCGTTTCTTTTTTAGTTTTGTTTTATTTTGAGCATAGTTTAGATTCAATGTTATTTTCTTTAATAAAACCTTTCTCATCGTCTTTCTCCTCGTCGTCTATTTTATCAGGCGGGAATTCGGTACCGTTCAATAACGTCTTGCTATCGTGCAGAATGAATTTCCCATCATCTTCTTCACAATTAAAGCCTGGTGAATTTCTCCAAGTTAAATTCGTTATTAACAAGGATTTAAAAATGCTTTCAAACTGAAAGAATCTCAGCTTGTTATATCAAAAATCATGACCTTTGATGCTACCAAAAATGTTTTCAAGCGGATCTTGATTTCAATTTCTGGTGGCAAAACTTTTGAAGGAGTATAATTTTAATTTTTTCCAAAGTAGTCTGAAGCCCTGCAATGTAAGGATATAGGCCTCATCTTCTTAACCCTGTCCAAGTAAACGTGCTGCTCTGTTAAGTCAGGAAAATGACTTTCCAAAACAGACGAATACACGTCGATTTCATACGCTGACACCATATAAGACCAAGAAGCAAATTTCCTATCTTCTTCTCGAAGATTTCGTTCGTTGAAATCTATTTCAATATCTTTTGTGAGAAAGTTGTTCCTGTCACATCTGAGTATATGCGGTGCATCATATAAGGGAATAATTTCTACGGCATTCATAAGAAATGTACAATCTGTAAAGGAATAAAATATTCATTCCAATAAATTCATAATAACTTTTGAACCGAATTTGTTTCAACATGTTGTACTTAACCCATTAACGCCCAAAATCACAGACTTTTTAACTCATTTTTGGCCCTTGTTGCCAAAGCGAAAAAGGGAATATATCATGACCAAACCTTGTATACATAATGTTTTTGGGTCTCCTCTTTCGATTTATGAAGTCAAAATTACAATATCGTGCACTGGAAAACCAATACAGCGGATTTTATTTTAAAAAGTAGCGAAAATTTGATTTTTTTTATATTCTTTTTTTTCAAATAGATAAAGCATATCGATCTATTTGAAACTATGGACAAAGGTGAACAAAATGGTTGTAGTTTATGAAAAAAATTATTTGGTCCAGCTCCTTATATTATATCTTTTCCAAAATAGCGGAAAACTATGGAAATTTGAAAAAATACGCGGTTTTTCATGACATTTCTAAAATAGATCATATTGATTCGATCCACTCATTCACTCTAAAATAGATCATATAGATTCAATCTACTCATTTACTAAATCCATCATCCAACTTCATTTAGCCACATACATCAAGTGTTCGAGAATGTACAGATCGTGAAATAAAAAATTCAGAACTTTATGAATTTTTTCCACTGAATTAGCGATCTCAATCAAAAAATGTGTAAAAACAATTTTGATCATAAATTTTACATAAAATACGAAAATACTTTTTTCATTAGCTTATTATTAAATCTTCAATACTCGGACCGCCATATTGGATCCGCCATTTTTAATTTTCTAACACTGTCACCGGATTTTCATATTATGTGCCAAGAAACATAGGAAAATTGAATTTAATAAAAGTTCAGGAATTTTCATCAACGATAATCTTGGAAAAACTCGGTATTTTCCAAGTTCTCCAAGCACCATATTGAATCCGCCATTAATCAGGTCATTAAATATACTAGAAGAGGTCTGTACATAATTAATCAATTAAACTTTGACAGTTTGATCAATAAAATTCCGTGTATTATTCAATTATCTTGAAAATTTCATGAAAAAACGCGTATTTTTCCAAATTTCCATAGTTTTCCGCCATTTTGGAAAAGATAAAGCATAGGGAGCTGGACTAAAAAATATTTTTCATAAACTGCAACTATTTTGTCTACCTTTTTCCGTAGTTTGAAATAGATCAATGTGCTTTATCCATTTGAAAAAGAAAGAATAAAAAAAAAAATTTCAAATTTTCGCTACTTTTTTAAATAAAATCCGCCATATTGGTTTTCCAGTGCACAATAATGTAATTTTGACATCATAAATCGAGAGAGGAGACCCAAAAACATTATGTATAGATGGTTTGGTCATGATATATTCCCTTTCTCGCTTTGTCAACAAGGGTCAAAAATGAGTTAAAAAGTCTGTGATTTTGGGCGTTAATGGGTTAAATTGTAAGAAAAATGATATTGCACTGAAATTGACTTACATTTCTCAGTTCCTTTTTGCTCTCCTAATTTATCGGTTTCGGCCTGCAGTTTTAATTGTTTTCATGTTGGAGGATCCTTGATCGCACACGCCAGCAGCAAATGTAAAACCAGCCTCGGTTACTGCCCTAACAACTTGCTTTAAGTAGTAGGCTAGTTGTCCGTGGGTCGTTTGGCTAGTACAAAAGTTATACGGGAGTGGTATTTTCCATTCGCTTTTGGTTCCACGCAGCATAAACACCAACGAATGATTTGCGTACTTAGATGTTCTGTTCGTCCCCCAATCTTCAACTCCAACTACTTTTTCTTTTTGAAGGCGATATTGAAGATGAAGTTTAAGGTAATCTTCATTCCACATCAGCGCGCATACTTTTTCCTTAACATCAGTCATGTGACTTGCTTTTTCTCGGAGACAAAATTTTATTGTTTTGGTCACTCTACAGTCTAGCTTAATTTTAGTTGACAGTAAACGAACATAAATATCTATATGTTAAAGCAGATCTGTTATAAATCGAGAGACACAATAAATTTCCATCTGGAGTGTATCTTCTATTGTTCTTCGGCTTCACTGAATTCCGAAGAATCATTTCCTCGGGTGATCATTTCTTTCTGTGTTAAGCCTGGTAGTACTTTACACAATTCAGTTGAAACTATATGTATGTAAGGATGAACTAATCAGGGAACTGCAATCACAAAAAGCAAGATTATCAATGCGATTCAACTACATACTTAATAATAATTACTTACATAATTCTATTCGATCTCCAAGTTTATTCCTATGCGTTTGCATCTTAAAAACTATGGTGCGGCGGTCATCGGAGCGAGGCTTAAGAAAGTTTACTTTTGCGCCATCTGGCGTAAGCTCAAAACAGGATCAAAGTTTACTGGCCGCTATCACCTATGCCCGCGACCATAGCCTGTTACATGCTATTAGAAGGTACATGTACTAGGTTGTTCAAAAAGTTTTGAAAGCGGAAATGAAAATACGTTTGTTTTTTGGTGAAATCACTTTTATTGCTCAGTATAATCTCCCATAAGATCAATACATTTGGTCCAACGGTCTTCCAACTTGTTTATCCCATCATGGAAGTGGCTTTCTGCAAGACCTGCAAAATACTCCTCGACGACGGCTATAACCTCTTCGTTTGATGAAAAATGCTTCCCACGAAGGAATTTCTTGAGGTGTGGGAACAGCCATAAGTCAGAGGGAGCTAAATCAGGCGAATAAGGTGGATGCTGCAACAATTCGTACTTTAATTCGGTTATCTTAGTGATGGTTTTTTGAGCTATGTGAGCGGGTGCATTGTCTTGATGAAAAAGAATTTTTTTCTTCTGCAAACCGGGTCTTTTTTCACGAATTTTTGCATCCAATTGATCCAAAAGGTTACAATAATATTCAGAATTTATTGTTTTGCCAGTTTGGAGATAATCCACCAACAAAATCCCTTTTGCATCCCAAAAAACTGATGCTAACACCTTCTTCGCCGATTTCTGGACACGAACTCGCTTCGGTGCCGAAGTGCCTGGTTCACACCACTCCTTAGCCTCTTTTTTTGATTCAGGATCATGATGGAAGACCCAAGTCTCATCCATAGTGATGAACCGACGCAAAAAATCCTTTTTATCCTTTCGAAAACGCTCCAAATGTTGCTCAGAAAGTCGCATTCGAACGTGTTTTTGTTCCATTGTGAGCGAATGCGGCACCCATTGTGCACAGAGCTTTCTGAAACCCAAAACTTCACCTAAAATATGACTCACACTGCCTAATGAGATGTCTAGGGCCTCTGCTAAATCTCTCTCGGTCAATCGACGATCTTCCAAAACCATATCCTGTACTCTTGCTATGATTGGGTTCTCATACGAGGGAAGCCCCAGAAATAACCGACGTAACAAAGAAAACCCAAATAATTTAGGAAAAAATATCTTTATTTCCCAACGTACTGTCCTTTTAGCTCGATACACTTTTACCAGCGATGTTCAAACAAATACTAAACAACGTAGCGTCTTCAAACGTCTAAATTAAGCTTTATGAGGTTGGTAATTTCGAACATCCTAATTTTTTTCAAACAACAACCGTCATCTATACGTCAGATCGGATACTTCTGGGATTACCCTCATACCTAGTGTTTACTTAGAAGTATATAATTCCAAGTACGCTACAAAATTTCAATTGGAACACGGTCCAACTGCCTAACTGAGCCTACTTTCCCATGGAAGCGTAATGAGTCATGTAGTGACAAGAGTGTAAGGGAAAAATTATACTTCTGTCTCGATTACTCTCGTCATAAAGCGCTGCATCACGCTCACATAGGACGGAGCCCTGAATTTTGTACTCTATCAGCTTCCAAACAGAATGTTAACAATAATTTCGATAACAAGAGAGTTAACTGAACAAATAGCGCAAAATTAACACTTAAAATGTTGATAGTGTTATTTTCTGTTGAAATTGACCTTATAAACTTAACAATGAAAATCGATCATTTTACTATTTCCTGGATATAGAAAATTAAAAAAAAACACGATGTCAAATTTTTACTTCTGGTAAAGGTGGCTTCAAGTTCGATTTTGATAGTACATATGTATTGAAATAAAGTTCTGTAAATGATAATTTTCAAGACTCTGTTGTTGACTGCATGTTAATTTTATAGAATTAAAATTCAAATTCAACATTGTGATTTTTCTATTCTCTATAGCCCGGAAATAAAATTTTCGATTTTTATTGTTAGGTTTATCAGGTCCATTTAAACCATACTATTGTCGCGCAATGCTTCAGTGGTGTCTTAAGATGGTTGACGCCAGAGCCATCTGGCGTAAGCTCAAAACCCTAAAAGAAGATAATAGATGACTCTTCAGATCATGTTCAGATACTTCAGGAAATATTGACACCGGAAAAAACTTTGATGTTAAATAAAATTATTATAAGTATTGTAATTATTCGAATCACAAAAAGCAAGATTATCAATACAATTCGAATAATTACTCAATAATAATTACTTACATAATTTTATTTAACCTTCAGGTTTATTCCTATCCGTTCGCATCTTAACAACTATGGTACGGCGGTCAGCGGGGTGAGGTTCAAAAAATTATACTGCGGCGCCATCTACTTTGAGCACAAAACAGGATCAAAGTTTATCTAGCCACCATCGCCTACACTCGCGACCATAGTCTGCCCTAGCGAACCGGCTCACGTGCTCTGGAACGCCCCAAAAGCTGGTAAAAACTCAAAAAAGGTTCAGATTCGAACAAAAATTAGTGCACTATAGATTATTGAGTCGCTGATTTCAAATTTCAGCAGAGAATCACAATATCAACATTTTAAGTGTTAGTTTTGCACCATTTATTCAGTTTACTGCCATATTACTGATATATTACACAATCGTTGGCGAAATCATATACGATTCGATAGAAGTTCGGTTCTCACGACCCGCCAGGGCTGTGGTTTCGTATACATATAGCAACCACCTAGGCAAAAAAATGTAATGATACAATTTTTTAAAATTTGCAATATAAATATTAAATAATATCAAATTGTTTAAAATACTCTTATTTAGTTTAGTACTCTTGTTTGAAATTATATAAATAGGAATGAAGCTGCAGCTGCAAGGCACCCGTATAATACCAAATGAAGGAGCATGAATAAGTGAAAGAAATCGGTAGTAGTGCCTCCCTTTCCTACCTCCATTTTTAATTTTAATGAAATCTTGAAGATTGATCAATGGAAAACGTATATTCAATGCATGGGGTAGGAAACGTCGGCGTTAACTACTGTACTCCAGGCTTCTCTAGTTGAAACCGTCGATATGTATGTAATAACGACCTGCTTGTTAACATCAAAAATACAATAGAGATTCATAATGACGCCAATTTTTAATCAAAGCCTAGAGTACCAGGAGTGTATCAGTTGTGACTTGCATTGCAATTCAAAGCGACCAGGTAATATATACCTATTGTAGTAACTTTTACGTAATTCCAAGAATTTCACTCTCATGATAATTAATGTTTTGATATAACTGATGAAATAACATTCATTACAGGGCATACCTTTTGCTTGGTGCATAATGGAGCGGAAGTCAAAATCGGCATACCTCTCTGTGCTGACAGGATTCATTTGTCATTTAGGACAGAACGAAATTCATTCACAGAGAGTTATATCCGATTTTGAAAATGCTATCAAACCCGCAGTAAAAGAAGTACTAGAAGTAAATTACTGCGGCTGCTTTTCTCATTATGCACAGGTTCATGTAATTTTTGTAAACATCCTGATAATATGACCTCATGTTTGAAATAAAATTGTTTGTATAATACAATAGTTTTTTTCTAGGCATTAGTGAAGAACACCAGGAGGTTTGATCTGTTGAAGGATCATCCAGACAAAGAGGAAAAACGGAGGCTCCTTAATAAACTTATTGTCCTGGCTAATTTGCCAAGCAATATGATTACAGCCACCTACCTCCTGAGATTAGGACCGAATCCGAATTGCTGGACAGGGTTAACGCAGGCAAACTTTTAGCCTACTACGAGCATTATTGGCTCCGGAAGCTTACGTCGGAGCATTTTTCAATGTCCCGGGTTCCGCATCGGACAAGCAATGTTCAGGAATCCAATCATGCTCGACTAGTCCAGAAACTTGAAATTCGTCCTGATGCATGAAATTACACGAGTAAGTAAATTGTATTAATTAAAATACAGGGTGGGGCATCTGTTACACTGAGTTTTTGAATTGAAAAAAGCACACTTTTTATGAAGAAAAACTGAAAAATTTTATTGGATTCTGATCGTTCACTAACCGTTCGCTGAACCTTCGCTGACCTTGTATAATATTTAGTTCTCAACAACAAAAAATGAAATTATTGTACTAATTTCGATACCTTCAAACTCAAAATGTACCGCAGAATCATAATTAAAATAATTTAAATGGCTTTTGTACTCCTCTTTTTAATATTATTACGAGATTAGCGAACGGTTAGTGAAACATCAGAGAATATGATACGGGATTATTATTTTTCGTTATTAAGAATAGTTTTTGACATCTTTTCAAAAATTGTCATGGCCGGTTTAACTGAAAATTACCAAGTTTCGTTCGTGTTATCCCGTTCCTTTGCATACAGTGGACTCTACATACTTTTTTGAATTGTGAGGTGCATACTGGACTGTTTCATACAGTGGACTCTACATATATTATAATGGGTGATTTGCATACTTGATTGCTCCATTTTGATTTGCAATCTATAAGATAAGTTTTTGAGACTCGTGATTTTCGTAATTTTAATTACTTCCTATATGTAAATCTTTCAAAAAAATTTAAATTAATTTTATAATCTATGGCACTGAAGAGGACTCCCATAAATGGCCAAAAAGTTTCCCATTCTCTTTTATTTACCTTTTTTACGTTTTATTATATTTCTCATTGATAATTTTTAAATGATGAAAATAAGAAAAAACAGAGCCTACGCCAAAACTGTCAAAAATGAATACAAATTCTATAATATTCGGGTCAACAAAATAGCAGACATGTTTTCAAATGTGTCACGTTCTAATGTAAAAATGGCACATTCAATGACTTCAGATTAAAGTAGAACTTCTCATGGTTCTAACTATTTTCAGAACTTATGAAATTTAATAAATGTTTTATATCTACATGTGATATTTAATATCACACATAAGAAAAGAAGTTTTTTTTTGTAATAGTATATATAAATTTTATAATAATTTATAATTGTGCAAAGCTTTGCTTGCAAATTCAATATAAAATGGACTGTCCGAAAAGATGCTATAAAAATTTTTTTTTCCTTTAAAAATACACGATTTCGTCCACTTGTAAGAATTACCACAATCGCCTCAAATTTCTTAACTAGGTATAGGACAATAGTCTTCTCCAAGGAGACAAAGAATCCGTTAAGATAGAGTTTAAAAGGAGGGAGAAAAATATTTTCAGTCAGCAAAGCCACATGTTCCGGGCAGGTTTTCAAACAGATTCTATCTAAACGGAGTTCTAAAGAGCTCGATCGGTAATATTTTTCTGTAATAAAGTCGTCAAGAAAAGTTTTCAAAATCAAAAATAATACGGGATTCATATTTTTCGTTATTAAGAATAAGTTTGGAAATCTTTTCAAATATTTTCATGGCCTGTTTAACTGAAAATTACCAAGCCTCGTTCAGGTTATCCTGTTTGTTTGTATACAATGGACTCTACATATTTTTTTAATACGTGATGGGCATACTGGACTGTTTCATACAGTGGACTCTACATATATTATAATGGGTGATTTGCATACTTGACTGCTCCATTTTCAATTGCAATCTATAAGATAAGTTTTCGACACTCATGATTTTCGTTATTTTAATTACTTCCTATATGTAAATCTTTCAAAAAATTTTGAATTAATTTTATAATTTATGGCACTGAAGAGGGCTCCCGTATGAATATGAATTCTATTATTCAGTGACTATTTATATCTTTTCTTATTTAAAACTATTATATTATTTCTTTTATTCTATAACTACAATATTGGCGATTTTCACGAACAATGTAATTGATCTTTGGGACTAAATCTTCACTGAAAAAAATGCTATTGAATCTGAAGCACTTCTGCCATAAGCATGTATATCATTGATTTAAATCAAAATGCTATAGAATTGGTAGCATATGTATCATTTCTTATGGAATATTTTTTTAAATCAATAATATACATGCTTTTGACAGAAATGCTATAGATTCAATAGCATTTTTTCCTCAGTGTACCTATGTCAGTACAATGCCAGTAGTGACTGCCATTTTCCGGCCGAGTTATCATTGAGTCTTGAATAAGTACCATGTCAGTATTATTGCTAGATTTATGCCAGTACCCCGGCAATACTGGCGTAGAACCGCGCCTTTTGTAAATTTCCAGTTGAGTAGTTGAGGCTGGGTAACAAGAATCCAAATTAATAGCTATTAGAAAATTAGCTTTACAGTGCAACACTCCTGTGTGAACCGCTTTATATAAACACACCTTTTGAAAATAATGATACGCTAGTTGGTTACACGTCAGCTGATTTTCCCAGGATGCCTAGTTTGTACTCAAAAGTGGGGTTGGGGTTCTGGACCATGGATGTAACGTACCTTCAATATGTCATTGTGGCTAATTTTAGGGAGCCACACACCGCTGACGCGTGTTCATTCCAAATACAATCTCATGAAATAGCCTGTTAAGAATCATTTTCTTTTATTTGCATTAACCCCATAATTTCGTTTTCAAGTTGCTTAATCGATCATTCTTTATTCACATCAAGAGAAAATTGAGTACTTATTTCTAAATGTTCAACGTGAAAAACAACTAATGAATTTTTTTTATTGTTTATTCTCCAAGCTTAACAGTTACAAATATATGTAACCATTCACAGTAAGGTACAGAAAATATTTATGACAAAATAATTTTATGAAGTTGAATATAAATAACAACAATTTTTATTAAATTCAATGAATAAAATTTTTATAAAATTCTGCCTTTATTTTGCGTGAAACCTGTATTCAATTGCATCAAGTGAAAGTTCCTCATACATATGGGGTTTCATAGATATACTAAATACTGGTTTTGATAGAATTCACTGCAAAAACCGTGATCTGAGATGTTGTGTATTAATAAGACACGCGTTATATAGTCTGGATTTCCAAGTATGTACAGTCAAAGCTCGTCTATTGTATGACTTGTTTATTGCAAAGCGCAAGACTCGTCTATTTCAAGGCCCAGGCCTCGTTTTAGGAGAGTCCTGTACTACGTCTATAAAAGATTTCGCCGTTTTTCCTGCTCACCAATAAATAAAAAAAATACATTACCGATACTTGCGGTGACGGGAGCCCCTCTCGTCTTGCAATAAACAAGTCTCGCTCGTTTCGGAGCCTTGCAATAAACGAGTCTTGACAGTAATCAGAAATGAATAGTATGCTAGAAAAATGCACTTTTTACAAGCAAAACTTTTTTTCTAGAAGAAGTCTTAAACTTAATTCTTGAATCTGCTCAATCTGGTTCAAATAGGAATACCTAATAAACAATTTTGAGAAGAATCATGTATATTTTAGGAAATGCTGCATCATAAAGTAATATTTTTGCAAGAAATTAACTCAGAATCCTCTAAACTCAGTTAAAATTAATATTGAATATATGGGCGCTTCCATCGAAAGTGTCATTTTTGTATGAAAGAAAGTTGAAAAATGATGTTTAAGCACGTATTTCAAACTTTTTTCACACATTCTACATGTAAATTGAAACACTTTGTTTAGGTAGACCATTTGCTTCGAGCTTATGGACAATGTGTGTAAACTACTTAAATACACGGAGAAAAATCGATGAAGGTTGGGACATATGGACAAGTTAGAAATTATTTAGTATCACTGTAATTATTTGTGATGTATTAAATGTTCAAGAATGAATCACAGTTGAGTAAACTTCAGAAGTTTAGGGTAAAGTATAAAAGCGTGCATTAAAGATTCCTAAAAATATAAATTATTACTCGCAGTATAATTACTTTTTTTCGTTTATTCTATTACTCTACACTTCACTCGAGAGTTAATGAGTCAACCGTGAGTCGCTGTGACGATAGTCGATTTTGCCACTAGAGGCACTTTGATTTCTGCGCGAAAGTTTAAATGGTCTGAAATTAAATATTCAATAAAATAAAGAATAGTTTTAGAATTATTCATGACAAAGATAATCTGAAATAAAGTTGTGAGATTGGCATAGAAAAAGAGCGATTCGACATAGAGAAATATATTGAATATGAATGCTGCACGATATCAGTACAGATAATATGTGTTTATTCCACACTACTGAAATTTTTTACAGATATTATTTAGGCCTTTATGTTACTACTGGTCCTCACTCATAATTTTATTGATTTAAGAAAAAAAATTATAGTTTTTTTCAAATTTTAAACTTTTTAATATATATATATATATTTGTTTGCAATTAATTTTTTTTTCTTTGGTCCAGATATCTTTTATAGTTTCCAATATAATGGATCATTTATGTTGAAAAATGCTGTTTTCGGGAAAACGCGAATAAAGTAGGCCTACACTTTATGCAATAATACTTCTAGGCCTCCAATCGTTATACTTTTTTTACTAAAACATTTGAAAATAAATAAATAAAAATATTATGTAAAAAAAAATGAAAAATTTGTATTCTTTGCGTTTAACTCGCCTTAATAATTATGAGCTAAATGCGACTAGCCTTTATAATATTTAGAATATGTGCTTTGCACAAAGAATTTATTATTTAATGACTTTTCTAAGAGAACTTAAGTAGAACATAAAATTATTATCATATATAGGCGTCGAAATGTCGCGACATAGAACTATTATAATTATTCTCTGACTATCCAGGGCACATTAATGGTATTAGAATAAATAAATAAAATCTAAGTGTGACAGGTAGTTTACTTCTAAAGACGATAGTAATTTTTACGACGTAGATTCCATAAGAATTTTGGGTATGTCAAACGTGACTCAAAACTTGGGCGGCAGCCCTTGATACTGTGGTCCACGTGCATTTAAGAAGGAAAGTAAGGATATAGAGATCTAGAACTTATGTTAGTGAGTAGGGATTTATGATCGATACTATTGGCTAGTCGCACTAGTTCTAATTAGTAGGAAGACACACGGAGAAAAATAGTTGATTTAATTTTACCAGGGCTGTTAGTTGAAGTTTGCCGGTTTTTTCAATAAAGAAAACACTTAATTCTCAAGGGAATCTCAAAAATTTTTCATTCAAAGTATTGACCATTGGATTCTACACATTTTGCCCATCTTTCAGGCAAATCATGGATACCATTCCAAAAAAACTTTTTCTATTTCAAGGCAAACCATTCGACGAGCCATTTTTCGACTTCTTCAAAATTTGCGAAGCGCTGCTCTGCGAGTGAGTGTCCCATCGATGCGAAAAGGTGATAGTCGGACGGGGTGAGGTCTGGAGAGTACGGCGGGTGCGATAATTTTGAAGGGAAAGAGTAGTGCTAAATGATGAAAATTGAGAAAAAAACCAGAAAAATTTCTTGCGCCCTGTACATAACCTCAAAAGTAGCGAAAGACCTTATTTTTCGAGCACATAACCTCAAAATCCTGACGTGATAAGCTGATTCTGATTCCGGATTCGGATTCTACGTCAAAAATTACTCCGGAAACGACCCATAGCTTTTCAACAAAAAATACAAACAGATTATTTGCAGACCTGTGTAATGGTTGCAGCTTCATAATCAACGTCGTTATACAATGCTTCTTGTTCGTATAGATCTATTAAACGTTCGGTTACGCATAGATCTGCTCTTTGCTTGCTTGCTTGAACTTCTTCTGCTTCGATTAGTTCAAATTCTTGGTGCAGAATTTTTCTAAGGAGAAATTTACAATATTCAAAGAATTTAAAATATTTGAAAAAATTTAGAATTTTTTGGTATTAAGAATTCTATTAAATTTTACAAAATCATTCATGCTTGATTTATATGCGTGCAAGGTAGATGGTTATAAATCATGCAGGGATGTCTTCTATCAGAACTTCGTTTCCTTGACTAATTTTAAGTTTTTTATTTAAATATTGTTCAATGCATTCTTTGCAATTAGCTGCTCTTTGTCGCGGAGTAATTAATAATTCTTGACAACCGTAACAATTCATGTATATGCATTCCAGTTTACAAATGGAATGCCACGACGTAAAAAATTCACAATTATTTTGAATCTCCCGGTCTTGTATAACAAAATGTTCTTTTATATTAATTTTTGCAAGAAAAATGACTTTTTTTCGAATTTAGATCAGGATGGACCGTATATTGCGGTAACGGCAATCCATATTTTATCGTGAAATTCCTTAAAATTTCAAAATGATTTAAAAATCCCATGGAGTCTGTTCTGTATTTCTCTTTTTGATAACTTGGTACGTGGGTAAACTCGTCGTAATAATGCTCCATTGTAGTTGATTTCCTGAATCGGTATCGAATGTTTATATTAGAATTTATTGTACTAGTTGGGAGGTCTATATATGCATTTAAAACATTTTTTAAAGATTTTCGTAGAGAAAGATGATGTAATAAGATTATTATCTTTTTTCATTTTATATGAATTTGTATTTTCAACACGGTTGTTATTTAAAGTAATAGGTTTTGTTGTTTGGCTACTCGTTAAAGGTTCTGGATCGTTTATAGATGATTCTTGAATCGTGACTTGCAAATGGTCTTGTGAGTTTATCAAACTTAGTTCACATTTCTTGTCTTTATTCGAAAGAACATTAATAATTTCTATGGCAGCAAAATCCTCAGCTGTTTCTTTCGAGTTTACTATTGCTATTTGTTTAATATTGTTAATAAAACAAATTTCTATGTATGCTGAATCTTCTAATGGAGTTTTGTTGAATAAGTTTGTTCAATAAATTAGTAAAAGGAACATGCGACATTTTGAAGAACTTAGATTTGGATAGAGTAGTGTGTTATACTAAGTTCTTGTTGTAGTTCAGAATGAGGATAAAGAGTAGTGTTTGTACTATTGTAATCTTTACCTCAATTGTTATTTGCGTTATGTCTTGAACTTTCGGTGTCTCTTTCGGGTTTTTGTCGCACTGAAGCTCTTAGCAGTTCTTGATGGCTCTCTGCAGAAGAGTCAGAAGGTCGATGGGTTCCTAAGTGTTATAAGAGGTTAGTGACCGAATCCCAGAGGGTGCATAGTAGATGGAGAGACCATCCAAATAATCTGCGTAGTGTATATCCATGAATAATGGTGCCCCCTATCCATTTAATTCCTCTAATTGTTATATGTAATCCAATTAGGTCTGCACTAGTAGTTCGCCCTGCTTAAAATTCCGGATAGATTTCGGATGAGTTTCGGAGAAATTCATCCGCACTTGTATGGAATTAGTCCGTAAAATGTCTGAAACTAGTCCTGTTTAATCCGATTTCCATCCGTACGAATACTTCAGGTCCGAAATCAAATCGTTTTTGTCTCGAAGCTGTCCGAATAACAGAATCAGAAATTATTTTTTGTAAAGTGGAATCCGAAATTCGTCCATTTTCGTCCGGATTGTATCCGACAAGCAGTGAAATCCGAAATCAGTCGGTACATTTCTGAAATTCGTCCGAAGCATAAAATCTAAAATTATGTGCTGTAAAGTGGAATCCGTATTTCGTCCGTTTTCTTCCGGATTGTATGCGCAACAATATATGAAATCCGAAATCAGTCCGTACCGGTCTGGAATTCGTCCAGAGTATGAAATCTAAAATTATTTTTTGCAATGTGGAATCCGAAATTCGTCCGTTTTCGTCCGAATTGTATGCGCAACAATATGTGAAATCCGAAATCAGTCCGTACCTGTCTGGAATTCGTCCGGAGTATAAAATCTAAAATTATTTTTTGCAATGTGGAATCCGAAATTCGTCCATTTTCGTCCGGATTGTATGCGCAACAATATGTGAAATCCGAAATCAGTCCGTACCTGTCTGGAATTCGTCCGGAGTATAAAATCTAAAATTATTTTTTGCAATGTGGAATCCGAAATTCGTCCATTTTCGTCCGGATTGTATGCGCAACAATATGTGAAATCCGAAAACAGTCCGTACCTGTCTGGAATTCCACAGGAGTATAAAATCTAAAATTATTTTTTGCAATGTGGAATCCGAAATTCGTCCATTTTCGTCCGGATTGTATCCGACAAGCAGTGAATTCCGAAATCAGTAGGTACATTTCTGAAATTCGTCCGAAGCATAAAATCTAAAATTATGTGTTTTAAAGTGGAATCCGTATTGCGTCCATTTTCGTCCGGATTGTATCCGACAAGCAGTGAAATCCGAAATCAGTCTGTACATTTCTGAAATTCGTCCAAAGCATAAAATCTAAAATTATGTCCTGTAAAGTGGAATCCGTATTTCGTCCGTTTTCTTCCGGATTGTATGCGCAACAATATATGAAATCCGAAATCAGTCCGTACCGGTCTGGAATTCGTCCAGAGTATAAAATCTAAAATTATTTTTTGCAATGTGGAATCCGAAATTCGTCCATTTTCGTCCGGATTGTATCCGACAAGCAGTGAAATCCGAAATCAGTCTGTACATTTCTGAAATTCGTCCGAAGCATAAAATCTAAAATTATGTGCTGTAAAGTGGAATCCGTATTTCGTCCGTTTTCTTCCGGATTGTATGCGCAACAATATATGAAATCCGAAATCAGTCCGTACCGGTCTGGAATTCGTCCAGAGTATGAAATCTAAAATTATTTTTTGCAATGTGGAATCCGAAATTCGTCCGTTTTCGTCCGAATTGTATGCGCAACAATATGTGAAATCCGAAATCAGTCCGTACCTGTCTGGAATTCGTCCGGAGTATAAAATCTAAAATTATTTTTTGCAATGTGGAATCCGAAATTCGTCCATTTTCGTCCGGATTGTATGCGCAACAATATGTGAAATCCGAAATCAGTCCGTACCTGTCTGGAATTCGTCCGGAGTATAAAATCTAAAATTATTTTTTGCAATGTGGAATCCGAAATTCATCCATTTTCGTCCGGATTGTATGCGCAACAATATGTGAAATCCGAAATCAGTCCGTACCTGTCTGGAATTCGTCCGGAGTATAAAATCTAAAATTATTTTTTGCAATGTGGAATCCGAAATTCGTCCATTTTCGTCCGGATTGTATCCGACAAGCAGTGAATTCCGAAATCAGTAGGTACATTTCTGAAATTCGTCCGAAGCATAAAATCTAAAATTATGTGTTTTAAAGTGGAATCCGTATTGCGTCCATTTTCGTCCGGATTGTATCCGACAAGCAGTGAAATCCGAAATCAGTCTGTACATTTCTGAAATTCGTCCAAAGCATAAAATCTAAAATTATGTCCTGTAAAGTGGAATCCGTATTTCGTCCGTTTTCTTCCGGATTGTATGCGCAACAATATATGAAATCCGAAATCAGTCCGTACCGGTCTGGAATTCGTCCAGAGTATAAAATCTAAAATTATTTTTTGCAATGTGGAATCCGAAATTCGTCCATTTTCGTCCGGATTGTATCCGACAAGCAGTGAAATCCGAAATCAGTCTGTACATTTCTGAAATTCGTCCGAAGCATAAAATCTAAAATTATGTCCTGTAAAGTGGAATCCGTATTTCGTCCGTTTTCTTCCGGATTGTATGCGCAACATTATATGAAATCCGAAATCAGTCCGTACCGGTCTGGAATTCGTCCAGAGTATAAAATCTAAAATTATTTTTTGCAATGTGGAATCAGAAATTCGTCCGTTTTCGTCCGGATTGTATGCGCAACAATATGTGAAATCCGAAATCAGTCCGTACCTGTCTGGAATTCGTCCGGAGTATAAAATCTAAAATTATTTTTTGCAATGTGGAATTCGAAATTCGTCCATTTTCGTCCGGATTGTATCCGACAAGCAGTGAAATCCGAAATCAGTCGGTACATTTCTGAAATTCGTCCGAAGCATAAAATCTAAAATTATGTGCTGTAAAGTGGAATCCGTATTTCGTCCGTTTTCTTCCGGATTGTATGCGCAACAATATATGAAATCCGAAATCAGTCCGTACCGGTCTGGAATTCGTCCAGAGTATAAAATCTAAAATTATTTTTTGCAATGTGGAATCCGAAATTCGTCCGGTTTCGTCCGGATTGTATGCGCAACAATATGTGAAATCCGAAATCAGTCCGTACCTGTCTGGAATTCATCCGGAGTATAAAATCTAAAATTATTTTTTGCAATGTGGAATCCGAAATTCGTCCATTTTCGTCCGGATTGTATCCGACAAGCAGTGAAATCCGAAATCAGTAGGTACATTTCTGAAATTCGTCCGAAGCATAAAATCTAAAATTATGTGTTTTAAAGTGGAATCCGTATTGCGTCCATTTTCGTCCGGATTGTATCCGACAAGCAGTGAAATCCGAAATCAGTCTGTACACTTCTGAAATTCGTCCGAAGCATAAAATATAAAATTATTTTTTGCAATGTGGAATACGAAATTCGTCCGTTTTCGTCCGGATTGTATCCGACAAGACATGAAATCCGAAATTACATAAAGTATATATATATAAAGTGTTAATGGTCCGGAATCAAATTTGAAAATGAAAGAATTGCAGGCAGGAAGTTTCTATTGTATTTCAATTGTATTTGGCAATGTTGATATGTAAATGTTTTTATGAACTTTCATTACAATACATTTTTCACTAATGTTTAACAATGGTATTATTTTAACATCGCTTATTGTTTTAATAACTCTCATAATATTTTTCGAATCGAAGTCACTTAGGTTACACTTTTCACATGTGGAGCCAATATCACTGCAAGTAAAAACTAAATGATCTACCTTGAGGTACTGTACTTCTGCTAAACTTTCTTGTTCAATGTGAAGCAAGTTTAAGACTTGAATAAACTGTCCATTACATAGACGAAATATAGTATCGTCTGATTTCTGTGGACGTTCGTACCGCACGCTATGTACAATCATACTTCTAAGTATGCATCGATCAAAAGTTAAAACTTCTTCACCATTTTTCGACAACGAAGAGTATTTAGAGTCCTTTTTACCCTTACCTATAAATACGACTTCACGATCAATACTGCGATTGAAGTTCACTACTTCGTTTCTGACGAATAATGAATTGCAGTACATTGTGCAAGGAGATATTTCTGTTGATTCTTGTACAATACTTTTGAAAACACTGCCTTGTAACGTTTTTTTTGCCATCTGCTCATATACGCCTTTTGGACTATGAACATTTTGTTTTAAGAAATATATGGCGTTTTCAAAAGGAAAAGTTGAAGTGGTCCACATTGGACCGTTGAGTTTGACATTTTCAACTAAATGAGTTAAGGTGTGCACATTAAATGATACATTATTTTCTCCGTAGAGTATTTCGAATAAGCGACAAAATTCAGCATATTTCTTTCGCATCGATCCAAATCATCTTGTGTAATGTACCTTTGCAGTAAAGTGAATACAGTGTTGGATAGCAAAGCTAAATGTTTCACTGCACAGTTGTCCAAGATCCCAAGTAAACAAGGTTCTGCATAGAACAGTAGCCAAGATCGCCATTCCGATGCTTTCCATTTGTTTTTTTCAGTTTTTAAAGGCCTTATTAACCGATGAATTTCGTGCGGTGGAGTCATTTTTAACAGTCGTTCATTAATTTGATTCACTTGCAATTTCGTGATATGAATTGGACCTTTTGATTCTGTCCAGATATTCCATAATTGCAGAACTACACCAATTAAGTCAGCATGAAGGTAGTCTCTAGGAAATCCCCATACCATATCCAGTGTCTCTAAATTCGATAAAACAGAATATCCTTTAACGCCGTTAACGGATTTTTTCTTTTTTATTCCCTTTGCCTCCTGAGCTTGAACAATCTTAATGGCAGCGTTCATATCGGTAATATGTGAATCGTGAGTTCTGATTTTTGGATCTTCTTCTTTTAAAAGAAAGCGTATTGAACCTCCTACGTAATCTCCAAAACTGTAACACCATGAACAACCGTAACGCCCATTATATTGAACACGATTTTGTAAGATCGGTCGTGCTACACTATCCACATTGCATAGAAGAGGCTTTAAAAGGAATCGTAGAGTTTTGCCTTCTTTATACATCCATTCAAATCCTGTCGTGTTCAGAACATTAAGCTGTTGAACAAAAGGTTGAAGATACATATTCATTACCGCAGGTGTCGGTTCTTTCGTCCCTATCCATAGGCCTGCTAGAATAACATATTTGAATCGCAGATGTGGAGGAAATTCATTGATAAAACAGAGAATTGGCCAAAAACTTCTTTTCGAACTGTGAAACAATGCAGCTCCATCGGTATTGAAAGTGCAAGTCAATGTTATAATTCCACTATTTCCTGGAGATGATATTAATGTTTGGTACAATTTACCATCGTGAACATCAGTAATATTTAGGTCACTTCGAGATTTGGACATTAATTTTTGAAGGTTTTCAAATAAACTGACTCGTAAAAGATCTACATTTAAGAGCGTTCTCAACTGATAATTAATGTCAATGGAAATATAATAATCTGGCGAGTTCATCGACAATTTATAGTGATTTAAACATTTGACGCAAATTGTTTCATGATTTTTAAATTTCTTTTTAGAAGTAGATGCTTCTAATGGTAGACAACAAACTGCACAATAAAAATGATATTGAATTATCTCATCTGGTGGATCAAATATAGTGGAAAGATAATAATCGCTTATTGACCAATTGTCAAATTTTGGCCCAGCCAGAATTTTAACCAAATTAATCAGTTCTCGACGACCTTTATAACTAAGAGAAAATCTTACAGTAAATCCGAAAATCATGAGAATAACTTCTGATATTTTAAGACCTGGTTCTGGAAACATAATTCTGCTGTCGTCAAGCAAATACTCTTTCATTTTTGAAATATCAAAAGAAAGTATTTCCTCACTTTCAGCTTGTGGCAATACGGTATCATCTTCTTGTGGTAAACTATTAAATTCCACGTCTTCAGTTTGTAGTACCTGGACACTATTTTCCGTTAATGCACTTCCAGATATTTCACATTCGCGATCAAATTGTTGTAAAACAGGATTGTCATTATCTTCATCAGTTGAATTTGAAGAATCAGATAACTCTTCGTTGAAGTCAGACGTCGAAGGGAAGGAATCATCAGAAAGAACACTATGTTCATTTACGAAGAGAAGATTTCTTGTAATTTTCTTAACATCAATGCTGTAGATATCATCTTTCATTTTATCTGAAAAAATTTACGAATGTTATATATACCAAGATTTATACATGCTTTTGTCGTGAAGTTGAGTATAAATTGGATTTTTGCTCAAAATATATGCAGACATAAAACTTGATGGAGAAGTGTATATTATTACTAAAAACTAAATCAAAGGTAAAATGGTGAAAATGTAGACACCTACACTACCGTCAGAAATTGTCGGCACATCTGTTTTTTAACAAATGCTTAGTTCTCCAATTTTTATAATATTTAATTGAAAAATTTTTCTTTAAAATTAGTCCTAAAGCTCATAAAATTCGGCGTCTAATAAGCCAAAGGGGAAACTAAAATCTCTGTTTTATAAAAAGATATTACCAGAAAACCTCCAATTTCGATGTTTACATAAATCTTAGTAACTCCGAAAATATAATATAATATATAATTGTTATATATCAATTGTTTTTAAAACCGCTGGGCCTCATGTTAAAGATGAATTTTCATAGTTTTTGTGTACGCTGTTCAGATATTTTTAAAATTATTTTCCTAGCTTCTGCCATAGGCTCAACCTCTTACGGAAAAATCGTAAAAATTGAAATACCCACAGTTATTTACAATTTAAAAAAAATAAGAATATACCATATTTTGATCAAATGTAGTGAAATGTATTAAAACATTCATTTCTTATTTTTTTTATCCACGTATGGAGCATAATCTTCATTTGAAAATTTACGAGATTTTCCGTACAGGTTTGAGCCTATAGCACAAGCTAGAAAAATAATTTCAAAAATATCTGAACAGCGTACACAAAAACTATGAAAATTTATCTTTAACACGAGACCAAGGTCTTTCAAAAATAATAATTCGGAATTTATTAGCATTTTTGAAAACATCGAAATTTAAGGTTTTTTGGCAATATTATAAAAATTAGAGAACTTTAAGAAACTGCTAAAAAACAAGCATACCGACAATTTTCGACGGTAGTGTAAGGGCTGATAAGAGTGTTCTCAGGGTGACGTCTCATGAATCCGCAATGAGTTTCATCGTAGTGAGAGTAAAAGAGACAAAAGTATATACTTCTGTCTCTTTCACCCTGATTCTGAAACAACGCAAAACGCAAATATAGGATTCCACTCTGAAACGAGAATACGAAATCTTTTCCTAACTTTGTCAATTTTAAATGAAAACATCTCGATAATTCTATGGAAATTATGCAGTAATTTTTTCCAGAGAGTTTTTAAAGGAATTACTAGAAAAACATATTCTAAAAAAAGCGGCAAAGAGTGTAAAAAGTGCGTCACTGCTAGGCCTGCAAACATTTTTTACTTATTTTTATTGCACTAACCTTCTTGAAACGTACTTGATGAGGACGGCACATTAAGCGAAGTTTCAAAAAGTTGGATTCTGTTTCCAACATGTTGAGATGGGCTGTCACCAAAAACATCGTGTTCGATGTTCTGAACATTCCTTGTAATTTCCTCATCCGCTTCTGAATTGCTACACACCATTTGCAAGAGTTCTAGAAATATTAATTTTCCAAGAATTATATGACATTGCATTCAGAAAACTTAAAGTTATTCGCAGTTATTAATTCAATATTATCTTGATAAATGTTATAGTTTTTATAAACATATGTATCTTTTCTGTAAAAATTAATTTCTGAAATTTGTATTTTTATTTCCTAAAAGTCTTTTATTATTTACATTAGAAAATCATAAACTTAATTCATAAAGAACCGGATGCAATTGCGAAACTTTGTTTAAAAAAAATTTTCTACAATCGAAAATTGTAATTAAACTTTTTTACTTTCTGTTCAAAATGTGAAATGGACATTCAAATATAACTTTTTTCAATTATATGTATCGTGTATTTGTTCCTCCTAAGGTTCAGATTTTGAGCTTAGAGACATATTGTTCCATTTTGATGTCGAGATATTGTTAAAAAAATTTGGTGCATGTATGAATGTATAAAAAGATATCTTCTTTTTGGTTGACATCGTTGATGTTCTTCATCTGAATCGGAACTCATAGTGTATGTGCGTAAAGAAGAATAAAATAATTTTCGTACACTGGAAGGAAATATAATTTAGTTATTATAATTTACATCCGATTGAGAGAGGTTAAGTGCGTTCAGTAACCTGTCAAACAGTTATTGTATATATAATTTACTGAAGACCCTGAAGACTGGAACGAGGCCGGGGGTCATTTTTGCGCATGTTCATTAGAAACCTGCTCATGGCGACGAACTGACTCACGAATTTGAAACACACACAAAGAAGCGTATAAGCCAATGCACGTTGATGTGTTTCACATATTTCAAAAATGCCCCGTGAAAGCGGGACCAACACCACTCTCTTATTGGTCCGATTTTCCAGCCTCGATGAGATTGGTTAACCGACCTTCTGCCATGCGAAAGATATTTTGGTTTGCTTCAAAGCCGGTAATACACATTTGACGAAAGAAGACAAAAGACACGCCACATATATTGTGTACATGAATGCTTGTGGACCTCGTGTACGTACCGGCATTTTTTCATAAAAGCTTTTTCTTAAGTGATATCAGTGCGCGTAATTTCGCTTGTAAAGTGATCAAAATGTTTCTTTACTTCAACTTTATAAAGGAGTGTCCAAATTATAAAGAATTGAAAGCTATTGTGCCGGCAAGTGTTGTAAGGCCTTCTTTCAAAGAAAGTAATCCGTTGAAAACAAAATACTTTCTTAAATGTGGTTGCAGCACTAAATGTTCAGGATCAATTGGTTTTTTTGGAAGTAAGTTTTTTTTAATATTACAACAAATACAACTATTGAAAAAATCCTCGAGGAAATCCTTGTGTTATTTTCGCACGAGGAAAACACATGTCAATGTGCGAGGATATTCAAATTCCTTTAGAAAATTCTGTGAGGATTGATTCTCTGACTCAAGGATTTATTTGAGGAATTTGAAAAATAGAAAAAAATATATTGTTTACATATATTATACTTTCCTTTGTCACTTACTAACAGTGGTGCATTATTATACATGTATATTTATTGGCAGTGCCAGTATATATTTTCTTGTTTGTGTTTTCTAGAAACAATGAAAGATATTGAAAAGCAATTGGCAAGTACCAGAGCAAAATTTCCGCCCAGTCAATTGTTAGAGACTGCTTCAGAGATTTCAGCTGACGAAAATGAAATTCCTAGTACTTCAAAGCAGAGTTTAATAAAGGTACTATAAATAAATGTTTAGAATATTGTTAAAAATAAAAAATAGAAGTTTGATGAAAAATAGTAATTTAAAAAGGTATTATTTTTACACAATCGATTAAAAGCAAAATAAAATTATTTTTATTAAATAAATAAAAAATTATCTATATATATACAATTTTCTATCTAAACGTTTTTTTTGTATCTCACATATATTTTGTCTAAAAAATGGAATTTTTGAATTTTAATCGTATTTTTTGGAATTGAAACGAAAAATATATGTTTCATCAGAAACTGTGTGACACAAAATTTTTAGATCTTTTTGAAACGAACAACTTTTTATTCCTACGTTTTTTTCGTATTTCACATATTATTCTTAAAAAATTGAATTTTGGATTTTCAATAGTTTTTCTTTAAATTAAATAGAAAAATATGCATCTTATGCAAAAATGTTACAATTCAAATTTGTAGGTCATTATGTAGAAAATAATATTGTATCATAACCTTTTTTCGAATCTCGTATAATTTAACTGGAAAATGGAATTTTGATATAGACTTTTTTCGAATTTGAATATGCTGTAACATTTCTAATTTTAATTTAATCAAAAAATGTCATCAGGATAATTTGTAGAGATTTATGAGCACTATCAAAAACCAGTATGGGAGTTATTTTCAAAAACACAAAAGTAGTGCTCAATACCTCAATTTTGATTGGATGTGGTTGGTTAACGAACTTGTGCTTACTTTTTCGGCTCTAATAAAGTGTGCCAAAGCTCAATTCAATCTGATAGTTCTATCGAGAGTTATGCCACACACGACCTACTACAGACAGACAGACACTTCCGTATAAACCGTTTTTTCTGACTCAGCGGGTCTCAAAACTTAAAGATTTGATGAAATTTTCGAAAGTCATTTTTCACATAAAACCAATACCTTCTCATCCATGATGAGAATGTAAAAAATGGATATTCAAGCATCTTTGGTTTGAGTTGAATGAAGCATGCAAGAAGTGTATAATCTGAATTAAATTTTAAGAATTAATTTATCTCCTATCTCATACATTTTTATTGAAGTTTAATCCTTTTTTGTTTTATTTAGTGTACTGCTGCAAGCAATGAAAACAAATCCAAAATGTTGGCCAATAAATTTAAAAAATTGCATCAACAAACGACAAAGGTCAGTAATAATATACTTCAAAATTGGTGTGTACAACGTGTGTCTTATTTTAATAAGATTCTTCTTCTAGTCTATAAGTATCGTCATTTGTCTGTGTTTTAAGGGTATGTGATATTTTAACATAAGAGCAATTTAGTTTCCCCAACTTTACTTACGTAAGAATAAATATTTTTCACTAAAACTAAGCCATTTACCTCCGCCCGTATCAAACGGAAGTAAATGACCTAGTTTTAGCAAAAAATAGTTATTATTACGAATATGAAGTTAAAGAAACTAAATTGCTGTTGTGGAAAAGTATCACATGTCCATATTTGTTTTGAATTTTCACTTTAAAATTAAAACATTTCTTTTTTATATTTTAGTAAATCATATTTGATTTTAAATAATCTAATTGCAAGAAGAATGTAATATTTTTTAATCTTAAATATATTCATACGCATTCAATATTCTTTTCACAGCAAACAAGTGTCGATAAAAAAAAACTCATAATAAATCTGGCAGGGAGGAATAAGATTAACATAAAAAAAGAACAGATGCCTAAGATGGCTAATAACAGAAAACAGAATCAAAATGCACCGCTTTCTTCGGAAAAAATGGTAAATCAGGCAAGTTTACTATAGACTCACTACTTCTCCATTGAAAATGTAATTTAACAAAATTTATTTTTAAATAATATTATTTTTTTAATAAAAATCTAAAAAAAATTCTTAACGAAGCCAAAAGTCAGTGTGACGCAAGCCCAAATCAGTAGAATGGATGGAATAGGATCCCGAAGGCAATCGATAAATACTGAATATCAAGTATAAGTCAGTGATGTTCTGAAGCATCCAGTAGAATCTCAAGATCCACCAAGAGATTCCGGCGCTTTGAAGAAAACAGAGAAGCCCAGAATTGTTTCATCAATTACCATTACGTCTAAAAAGGTATAATTCTTACTACAATTTTTTGAGTAACCACATTTTTACATAGGAATATACGTATAGATATATAATTGTATTTTAATATTTAAAATAGCAGGAAGATATTCCTGATAACGATGCAAACTCTTCCCTTCATTCCCTCCCAGAGTCCCATTTGGAAGACGAAATGGATAGCAATGCATCCACACACGAGCAGGATAAAGACAAAAATCACAGGTACATTTTCTGCTAAAATTTATGTTCTAAATTAATCTCCAACGCAAGAAATTTCATTATGAAATGGGCTAGTGTATTATTTTTATAGAAATTATATCAGAATTTATAACTATTGTAGTTTCCTGATTTTCTAATTTGAAATATAGGGTGATAAACAGAGCGAACTTGCTTGCAACAATTGCAAAGAATTTCGCAAGCAAAAAAGACAATTACAACGTCAACTTTTGAATCTCAAAATTGAAAATAGAAGGTTAAGAAAACTAAATACCAATATGGGAGAGAGAGTGGTTAACTACTTTGAAGAAGTGCGATGTAAGTTTCTTGATGCATGAAGTTTGAATTTTGTTTTATGTTTTGTTCAGTTATGATAATATAGTAATATGAGTCAAATATGAACATGAAATATTATTAATATATGTTTCAAAAATATTTACAGCAACAATCCACAACGTTTCCACAAAGTCAGCTCAGGAACTGGAGAAAAAAATTTTATCAGGTGAAGAGTTGCCGGTCGGTGAAAGAAATGAAGCAATGCAGACGGTATATAAAGGGTTTCCCAATAGGGGTGATATGATTTTGAATGTCCCTATCGGGCTCATTTGAACTGAAATTTTTGACGTCTGCTGTCAGTTGTCATCAGTAAGATTTGCCATTTAATCATGAGTAGTTTCACGCTTCCACAACGTTTGGAAATTGTCCAATTATTTTATCAAAATTCGAGAAGTTTTGTCGGTGTTCAAAGAGCATATCGTGCAAAATATGGTCGTCATTCTGCTCCATCCGCGCTCTCAATTCGTCGAATAATCGATAAGTTGGAGAGTGAATTTACTCTATTGGATACTAAGCCTAAAAATCGTATGCGTACCGCACGTTCTACACAGAATATAGCCGCCGTACAGGCCAGTATCGAGGAAAACCGTGAATTGTCCGTGCCACGCCGATCTCAGGAATTGGGCCTGTCCAGGATGACTACCTGGCGTATTTTGCGATTGGATCTTGGCCTGCATCCCTATAAGATGATTCTGGCCCAAGAACTGAAGCCTAATGACCATCGTTTGCGCCAGGAGTTCGCGGATTGGGCTCTGGAATCAATTGAAAATGATCCCAATTTTCATCAAAAAATCATCTTTTCTGATGAGGCGCATTTTTGGCTCAAGTCTCGGGGGACATTTGGCCGATATATTGTTTAAATCATAAATGGCATAGAATATCCAATATAATAAAAAAGATTTCGATCAATTCCGAATGAATATTCAGTGTTTTTTTTTCAATTTCAAAACATATCACCCTTATTGGGAAACCCTTTATTAATTATACTATTTTACATTAAGGGATAAAAGATGGTCCTAATCACAAAATTAAATATTTCCATTTTATTTACAAATATTAAAGTTTCGATATTTTTTTGGTAGTCGTCATTTATAATTTTATCTTCATTATAATTATATGGTTAAAATTGAAAATGGAATGGGAATGACGTGAAAAACGGAAAAATATTTAATTTTAATATTTAAATTTGTATTAATAAGTTTCAACCATTATCCAACGTCCTTAAACTGTTATATATAGTTTCTTCAGTTTGATATTAATATATATATATGGTATGTATTCTTGGATATAAAATAATATAATTTTATCATTTCTTCTTATAGATTCACGCAGGTTTCGGAGTATGGATCAGCCTCGACACATACGACCATGTCAGGTTTTAGCACAAAGTTACACCTCAAAAATTTATAAAAGGAATGGCATCTGCGATTTTCACTGATGATGTGCTTCAATCAAGCACTTGCAAAGGCAGTAGAAGCAGTCATGGTACTAGCGGTAAACCTGGTTTACCATTAAAAGGCTTAATGGCATTGAAAGGTAATTTTGATATATTATTTTTGAAAGCTGAAACATCGTTTCCCGTGAATTATGCACTTCTGTGGTATGGCTGGACTGCTAGCGTATCATATTTTTTTCGCAGTTTTTTCTAATTCATCCTCAGAATTATGTATAAAGTTCCGATCTTTTAAGGTATTTCTGAGAGTAAAAAACATGTTTTACTTACTTACTTTTATATCCTCTTATAATGTCATTTTTGATATTTTTTAGCAGCATAGAATAGTTTTAAGGGCATATTTTTGGTACAAATACCAACCTCATGGACACTTTTTAATACTGTATTACGTTCACACAAAATGAGATACGGAGATGAAAATTGAAGGAAATATATATAATACTGTAAGCTTATTCGGTTCAAAATGCCATTTATTTCATTTCCTATAAATTTTGAATTCGATATCTCATTTCGTGTAGATGTAAATTGGTATTATAAAATATCGGCAGGGTATATTTACGTATGAATGCCTGATACATGTCCTTAAAACTGCTATCAACAACCTAAGCACACTTTTTTTGATTCACTTAATCTCTTCCTTTCAGAAATTTCAAAATTGTGGATGCGTGATGTTAAAAAGATGGAATCATCACTTATTTGTGCAGAAATGTCCAAAGTGACCTCATACGTCAATCATAAGATCGCTGATCTTAACCGAAAACCAAAAACCAAAAGTAATTCTAAGCACAAAAGACCTAGCGAGGAAGCAAATGGTTCAAATGCAAAACGGAAAAAATTAGCAAAAGGCCAACCAAAATCTCAGAAAATAGTCGAAGATACTGAAGATGACGGAACGTCTGCATTAAGATCTTCATCTAAACTCTTACATGTTGAAAATATTACAAACATTCAACCTAATGAAAGTGTACATTGTCATAATTTTGAAGAATCTGATGATGAACATCACGCAGATCGTTTGTTGACTGCAGAAAGCACAGAATCAAGGAATGATTTTCATGACGATGACAATCATGAAGAAATGAAAGATGCGAGCAGTGATGTCGGGATGGACGAAAAAAATATTGAGGAAAACGAAAATATTGAAAACTTTCAAGAAATCGAGAATCAAGAGGAAAGCGAAGGTGTTGAAGATGTTGAAGAGATCTTAAATTAGTCGACAAGTAAAAGAGAGTTCTAATATTAAGTAAACATATATATATATATTATAAACTTTATTACTTTGTGTTCGGAATAATCCTACGGGCATATCTAGTTTGACTGCGGCTTGTAAAATTTATATATTATGAATACATTTTCAAAGTTGAATTTTATTTTTATTTCATGTGTACATAGAAGTTTCATATACTTGTAGTGCTTCCTTAGGTTTCCAGTGGGGAACTTTAGGACATCAATTGGACTGACATGGACATCCTAAGGATGTCTTTAGGCCGTCCTCGGGATGACAATGTCTATTGCCCACTGGGTTGATCGAATTCAGATTCTAGTTTTTATTACGTGAACCGGACACATTTCGAAATGCTCGAATTTTGGGCTAGACTGGATGAAATTCGGATTCTAATTTTGAGTACGCGGAACGAGAAAATTTCAGACAAGAACGGATGAAATTCGGATACCGATGTGAAGCACACGGACTGTAAAAATTTCCGACAAGACCGGGTGAAATTCAGATCCCATCTTCAAGCACCCGCATCATACAAATTTCGGATAAGATCGGATAAAATTCGGATTCCAATTTCGAGCACGCGGACCCAACATATTCCGGATAGCACCAGTCGAAATTCGGATGACAAAAACCGCCTTAATTTCGGATAATTTCGGACAAAATGCGGATTGGCACGTCCGACATTACATATTTCCGACATATTTCGGATAATTTCGGACAATATCCGGATTGTCAAAAACCTCGGACCTTACATATTTCCGACGTGTTCGGATAAAATCCGGATGGAAAGTGTACGTCGGACCGTGCTAATGTCGGACAAAAACGGATGATATTCGGATTTTAATTTCGAAATCGTAGACCGGACAAATTCCAGACCAGACGGGATGAAATCCGGATGACAAAAACCGCCTTGATTTCGGATAGTTTCGGACAAAATGCGGTGTCCGGAATTTGTCCGGAATTTTAAGCAGGGTCCATAACTTGTAAAACTTGTCCAAAATCTACCCCATGCGGATTCAGCAATTTTATCAATTACATCTTCATTGAATATATTCGTTAATGATATTCCTTGATTAATAGTTGGATGTCCTGTTATTTCTCTAGCTAAAGAATTCAGAATCATCGGTTTTTCTGCTGGAAACATAATATGATCTCGCAGTTGACCAAGATCAGATTGAGAATAAATGCCACTTGTCGCTAAGGATGAAGAATTTGTGTATTTCCAGGATGCTTTTGTGAGAAGTTTAACTATAGTTGGTGCTATGGATTTGACAGGATTTGGAAGTAATTTGTACCAAGTTTCTCCAAAAAGGTACATTGTTGGAAGGTAAGAATTACAATTTGTTTCGATACCGGATTTTGTTAAAATATGAATTTGTGGAGAAAGGAAGAAATATTGCTTCCTCTAAATACTGGTAGTTGTAGATAACATTTTTTAGTTTTGCAATATTTTACTTTAAATAGTATACATTTTACAATATGTACTACTTCTTCTGCAATTACTGACATATCCTGGGCTTTTCGTTAAATGGTATGCAAATTTGTCTGTTGATTGAGTTGCTAGCGTAATGTATTTCTAAAAACTTGCTGTTCAAGTATGCATCGTTGAGTAAGAACATCGTGATAAAGTCTATTTACTTCAGTGCGTATGTGTCGTCCCACATAAATCAATTTAGAGTTAACGTGTGTAAAAATGTCCATATTTTGAACTTCTAAATTTTTATTTTCTAAAAATGAAGTTCCAGGTGTGGTTTCAAAAATTAATAATTTTGGATGTTCGGTTTGGATTAAAACGTAACTACAAACGGGTTTTCTTGTTTTTTCAGCCAGTAAAAAAGTTATATCTTCAGTAGTTAATGAATAATGGGGTTCAGAATTGTCTGTCGTGTTGTCATGTGCTTTACTTGCTGGTCCATCATGAAAAACTTAATATTAATTGATATTACATACGTCTTTAGGTAATGTGTTCCAGAAAGTTTGTCCATATTCTACGTCTGCACAGTATGTGTCAGAAAGTGTGCATACTATTCAAGATTCTAATTGAATTCTATTTAAATTTAAATGAATAGTTGCGTAATGTTCTTGCAAAGTTGTTTTGAATTTTGTTCGGACTACGACATTATTCCATGTTCTATATGAGTCGGAAAATTGTCTACCAATACAGTCTCCGTTAGGTGTTACAGAACTTGCTAACGTAACGCTATGAAATGAAGTTTCGTTTACTTTTAATTTTGATATGTGAAGAGAAGGGGTTACATTGATCTTGTGTAACATCTTGTATATATTCACTGTTGCTATTTGCAACTATGGAAATGTATGAGTGCATACCACAATAAGAAATAGCACGTTGAATTTCTACATTGCATTGTATTACTTTCGTATTTTGAAATCCAGTTAATTGTAAAAGTTGTATATAAGTTCTTTCACCATGTACTTGAGATTGAGGTACTTCACATTCTCCTACCTCTAGTAAAAATAATGTCGTGATATTTGATTGATTTGAACCGCAATCAAATCCTAGGATGACGTAGACTGTTCTTATGTAGTAGAACTTGCAAATGAGCAGTGCCAAGAGGAAGCCTCGCAATCCCATCTCTGGAAAAAGGGAGGTTCCAATTAGCAGCTTATTTTGCTTTGTAATATAAGAATAGAAAAATGTATTATCGTTATTTATGTATATTGTTTGAAGTTATTGATTTACTTTTTATTGTAAGAGATATTTAGGGTTTGGCAGTTCTCGAAGCTTCTCGAATGGGCATCTGTGGGGGGTCTCTTTGTGTTTGCGGTTTCCGAAGCTTCTCGAACAGGCTCCTGGGAATTTTGAGCGTAGCGATTGGTGATTCCAGGTGGGGCCCTTCCCCCCTCCCTGGAGTCGTCAGAACATGGAGAAACAGCATGCGAGAGAGGAGAGTCAGTCTGGTTCGAGCGATCGACGAAGATACATTCAAATAAACGCACTAATACGTTTGTTGAGTTGATTTCTTACTTTCCCTCCCGCCGTCTACAGTTTCAGAATTGGGATAAGTGAGATTCGCGAACGCGGATCGAACCAACGGAATTGTTTTTCTTCTTTACTGTGCTCTGCGTGAGTGGAAATTTTGATCGCTGTGTGCATAAATTTTGATTGCTGCGTGCATAAACTCTGATTCTCTGTGTGAGAAAGGAAAAATCCCTTCGCGAGTGCGCAAATATATGTTTTAACCAATGTAAATCGAATTGTGAGTGTATATAAAATGGTTGTCATGGGTCCAAACGACTATACATAGGCAGAACTGAAAAACATTTTACGAACGAAGAGTTTGCCGACTTCGGGTAATAAAGCCGAATTAATAAATCGGTTGACTGAGCATGATCTGCAAATTTGGGACACGCTGGAAGAAGAGGGAAGAGAAAAGGAAACTGGGATAAACGAACAAGGAATTCTTGAAGAACAAAGACACGGAGAGGAACGCGGGAACACAAATCAGGAAGCCGCAGAGGATCGAAGAGCTTTGGAAGGGCGGAGATTTGAGGATGAACACAGACCTGCTGAGGAACAGAGAAGAAACGTAGCAAAACGAGAACGCTTGAATTGTGTCGAACGCCTAAACCAGAGTCAAAATCTCGCAAGAGGTGATGCAGAGCGTAGAAGAGAGTTGTTACGGTGGGGAAGGGAGCTGCTTGAACGGGAGCGAGATCTTATGAAACGAGAGCGGGAGCTTGGAGCGGCATCGCCAAACGTGTCAACTGCGGCATCTAATGATTCATTATCGTCGAATGGTGGAATTCGAGGAATCAAAGAACTTTTAGGCGAATTTAATTGAAGTGACAATATTTTTTTTAATTGGAAGCAGCAGTTACAACTCTTAATGAGAGTTTATAATCCCGATGATAATTCGACCAAAGTTCTAATTATTTCGCGCTTAAAGGACAGGGCTCTCAATTGGTTTCATTCAAAAGCGGAACATTTAGCTTTGAGCATCCCTGACCACTTGCGGGATATGCAACAGATGTTTGATTTTAGACCTGCGAAAGTCACACTCAGGAAAGAATTTGAAGTACGAATGTGGCAGTCCGGTAAATCGTTCGCTAATTATTTCCATGAGAAATTAATTGTTGTCAACCGAGTGCCGATTCTGGACGAGGAAGTCATTGATTATATAGTTGACGGAGTAAACGATGAACTGTTACGAAATCAGGATCGTCTAATAAACTTTAAATCTTAAACGGATTTGCTTAAAGCTTTTGGAAAAATTAGTCTCTCGGAAAAGAAAACAGCTGACGTAAAATATCGCAGGGATCTTAAGCCGGCTACGAAAAGTCCATAAGATGAAGTGTCAAATAACAGACGGATCATCAGGTGTTATAAATGCCGTGAAGCAGGACATAAAGCATCTCAGTGCAGATCATCTTCCACGTCTGTAAACGAGACTTCTTTCCGTTGTGATTCTTCAGGTCATTGAGCGAAGGATTGTCCACAATCGACATCAGATCCATCGAAGGATGCAGCGCTTGATTTGACGAGGTCTGCAAACATCGTACAATCTACGCATTTCAGGCCAGCATATATGGTTCCAGCAAACTTCGCTGCAGACGACGGAAGCGGTAACCTCTGTCGGTTTACAATCAACGCTATGATCGATTCAAGTTCACCGATTAGTTTTATTAAAAGTATTTTTGTACCAAACGCTTTGCGATCACCACTTCCTGTAAATTATGATCGGTTTAGCGGTACTAACGATTCTCCATTGAATATTCTCAACATATTGAAACGTGAATTTGCAATTCAAGGTATTAGCTTAGAGATGAAATTTTACATTGTCCCCGATGAAACGATGCACGCGATTGCTTTGCTAGCCCGAGATTTCACGATACGTCCCGAAATAAAAATTAATATAGCTGAAGAAAGTGTTGAGATTTTAAAGACGGACGTTAAACAAACTGATAATGGGTCAAGCATCAACAACCAATTAGTTTCCGACCGCGCAGATTGTCTTTTTCCGATAAAGAAAAATTACAGGAAATTTTGGATAATTTACAAGCTAGAGGGTTTATAAGGCCTAGTTATTCATCATACGCTAGTCCGATCGTTCTTGCAAGGAAAAGAAATTGAGAAATCCGTCTTTGTGTTAACTAACGCGAAATTAATAACATAAAATTACTGTGCGTGATAACTTTCCAACTCAATTAATCGAGGATAACTTAGATAGTTTAAAAGATAAACAGTGTTTCACATCCTTTGAATTGAAAGACGGCTTTCATCACGTTAAGATGAACGAATCATCAATAAAATATACCCCATTCATAACGCCGTTAGGCCAATTTGAGTATCTAAGAATGCCTTTTGGCTTAACTAACGCGCCTCGAGTATGAAACGATTAAAAAATATCTTATGAGTAGACCCCTGTTAGCGATTTATTCTCCAAAAGCTGATACGGAGCTGCATTGTGGTGCATCGACGAGCGGATTTGGTGCCATCCTGTTACAAAAACAGGACGATGATTCCTTTAGACCTGTTATGTACATTTGATTTTGTTAAACTCACCGGTTTAACAGGTGGGGTTATGTCCCTGGGGAAAAAGTCGTATGGCGAGAGACCGCACTTCGTCAACACCCGATAGCACTCGAAAACACTTATCAATCACTACCCGCACTTACGCTTCCTGTCCCGTCTGTTCCATACACGATACGGGTGCAGCAGCATCGGAGGACAGCAGCGTTGGAGATGAGGCACAACCGGCTACCAAGTTGATGTAAACACCGGCCGCCATGTCGACTTTCGAGCCACGATGTTTTGATGCTTCGATCATCACCGCCATCGATCGTTGGAGAGCGACGCACAAGACGACCAGATGCCCCAGGTGACCCGGAAGACGAACCCTGGCGCACATGGACTCCGGGACTTGATATTCAGTAATTTCGACATTTGCGATGCAGAATTTATATCGTATGATATTAATGGACACTGACTATAATAGTGCCAATTTACTACACGCGCACGGATTGCCTAGTCGTATAGTAGATGTGTGACATGTGACCTGCTTCCGCGTCCGCGATTGGGTCACGCGTTCAATTCGTGAGGCAGGTCGGGAATTCTACCGGCGTCGCGTCTTCCTACTTCACTCTCGTCCTGCGACTGTTTACGGCAATTTACGGCAAATTTGTCTCCCGCTGCTTAGCTTGTTGGAAGTTTCGGACTAAACGCAATGAAGGGCGAGTTCATTCTCAAGTACGACGCGGAACTCCAGGATATAGTTCAGGTAGCGTAAGTGGTTTCATTTAACTTTTTCTTTCTGGCAAGTGGTCCGGGATCTACAGATACATTATAATTGACACTGACGCTGAATGGCGTACACCTCACCTACCGAGACCACTTCGCCTCTCTCTTCCTCTCCAGTGTACGCGAGTGCTCTCTTATATTTGTGTCATTAATTTCGTAATTAACTTCATTCCCTCTCGCGATGGTGAAAATTTAATTATCAAATTTATTCTCTTGAATTCTTGTTCTCTCTGGTGGTGACGAACGTTAATAAATTGAATTCGCCATATTGTCACGTGGCTCGGAAAAATGCCGAGATTTATGTCATTTTATTTATACTTATCGACATTGATATAAATGTTTTGGTTTTTGTATCTAGTTTCAATCTATATCGAGTCCTGATTCATTTTAATAAATTTTGTTAAGCCAAATTATTTTAATAATTAAATTCTGGTGTCTTTCATTTATTTTACCCGCCAAACTGTTTTGACTTTATTGTGACCCCGCCTTGCTTTTGGTGTTGTTGATTTTGAGTCTCGCCGTTATTAGGATAAAATTTTGCCACTAAGCGAAGTGGCTGGCGCTCAACAAATCGCAAAGTAAATTCTTTTATTTGCAGGAAAGATTCGAACTAAGCGAAAATTAGTTGGGTTAGCCAGTTTAAAGAGTTGCCAGGTCACGGGTAAAACCTGCATCTCAACATATACCTTGATGGAATTAAGTTTGAAATTATTACAGATTGTCTTAGTTTACGATTAACGCTCAGTAAACTAAATGTTAACCCACGAATTTCGCGATGGGCCCTTTTCTTAGAGAGATACGTCTATAAAATTGTACACCGACCCGGTAAACGTATGTATCACGTCGATGCGTTAAGCCGTTGTATCCATGTAATAAAAGGAAATAGGTTCGAAAAAACTTTATCTGTTTGCCAGGATCGAGACGAAGAAATCTGAAAATCAGGGATGATCTTGAAAAAACAGAACTTAAAGTTTACGAACTTCGTGACGGATTAGTCTTTGTAAAAGTAAAGATAAAAGATTATTATTCTATGTGCCGAAGTCAATGGAAAAAACATAATTAGAACTTGTCATGATGATTTGGGACATGTAGGGGTACACAAATTTGTTAAAAGTGTTCCAAAATTTACTGGTTTCCTGGGATGCGCGAGAAAATTAAAGAATACGTGGCGAATTTTCACCGCTAAATGGAAAACCAGAAGGATAATTGTATAACATTCTGAAGGGAGATAAACCTTTTCTCGTTCTACACGCTGATCACTGTGGTCCCTTAGAGAAGACAAGTAAAGGGTTTAGACACTTACTTGTAATAACTGATGGGTTCACCTTTGTCAAACTCTATTCTTGTAAATCGACCAACTCTGAAGAAACGATAAAACACATGAAAGATTATTTTCGAAATTATAGCAGACCTAGACATATAATCACAGATCGCGGAACTGTTTTTACGTCCATCGTTTTTACAGATTTTTTAAAATCCGAAATGATAGATCACGTTCTTATCGCGGTAGGCACACCACGTGCAAACGGTCAAGTTGAACGATGCAATCGTGTAATCATTCCTATGATTGCTAAGTTATGCGAAAGTCCCAATAAATGGGATTGTGTATTAGACAAGGTTGAATTTGCAATAAATAATACAGTCTGTACATCTACGGGAAACTCACCTAATCAATTACTATTTGGGATAGTCAAAAAGGCAAAGTAAATGACTGCGTACGTCTACTTTTTGAAGAAATTTTAAGCGACTGCGAGAGCGATCTCCAAGTAGCCCGAGAAAAAGCGTCAGCCAACATCGAATACAACCAATCAGCGAACAAACGATATTATGATAAAAAACGGAAATCAGCAAATGTATACAATGTAGGGGACTACGTGATGATTGTTAACAACGACACGACATCTGGAGTGAATAAGAAACTCCTTCCCATGTTTAAAGGCCCATATGTAGTAAAAAAATTTTAGATCACGAACGATATATTGTAGAAGATATTGACGGATTCCAGGTGACTCGAAACCCTTACAGCGGTACGTGTGTGGCCAGTCAAATGAAGCCTTACATTAATGAAGCAAATTAATTTTCTTGTTATAAGTTTTTATTTATTTCGCCGGGACGGCTCAAGGTCAGGATGGACGAACTGTAGGAGATATTTAAGGTTCGCAGTTCTCGTAGCTTCTCAAACGGACATCTGTAGGGGGTCTCTTTGTGTTTGCGGTTTTCGAAGCTCCTCGAAGAGGCTCCTGAGAATTTTGAGCGTGGCGATTGGTGAATCCAGGTGGGGCCCTTTCCCCCTCCCTGGAGTCGTCAGAACACGGTGAAACAGCATGCGAGAGAGGAGAGTCAGTCTGGTTCGAGCGAGCGACGAATATACATTTAAATAAACGCACTAATACGTTTATTTATTGAGTTGATTTCTTACTTTCCCTCCCACTGTCTACATTATATGTTGTGTTCCTAGTTCATTATATCCAACATGTCAGCTATGACAATGTGATCCGATAGCCGTAAACTAAGAATTAAATTTTAGTATGCCTACGGTTCTCTTGTTTAATTTTTGAAAAAATGTCTTTTATTGTATCTGGGTTGTTTAGGTTTCTGCTCCATGTCGAGATATTACAGTCATCTTAGTTGAAAATTCCAGTTTGAATTAAGAATGGCCAGAGTGTTACATCCCAGTAACTTTTAAAATTTTATATTGCCCCTGTGCAAGGGCAACGCGCCAAACACCGAGGATAACGAGGAAGACATCATTCAAGTATAAGAGTGTTCCTATGATAAATTATCATATGGACCGGGTAGCTGTGCGCATGAGGTAAACCTATGTATACCTCACGTCGACGAATCGGTTTGACATATGGTAATAAGAGATAAAGAAGAACAGCGCTCTGTCTATATGGTAATTACACCCGTGGTAATGAGTCAGTAACTCACACCGCGTGCCGATAAAGTAGTAACGCTGTGCTAATAACCTAATGAGAGAATGAGAAGTTATCGGCACAGCCTCACTAATTATAATGAGTAAATATTATAATCATTATTATGTTAATATTAATTATGTATCAACATTACACCATAACTATTATTAATATCTCAGGTAGCAAAATAGTATTGATCAATATTATCGCCATTACGTATTGATTGCCGATGAGTCGATCACGATCAATGAATAAAAATCGATCATTGATTATGGATCATAGATAAGAAATTGATTGACTGATCATTGGCAACCAATTAATGATCATACTTCATAAAATAAGTAACACAAATTGTAAACAAATAAATGCAGAAATGAGTAATTAAAAATGCATTTATTTGGAAACTAGATATAAAATTGGGCAATAGAAGAGATGAACTCATGAACCCTTGCAGAGATCGTGCCTGGCCACCGATTCGCAATTCGTACGTGCCTTGCCACCGATTTGCGATTCGAACGTGCCGTGCCACCGATTTACGATTCGAACGTGCCGTGCCACCGATTTACGTTGATCTGCTCCCACTAATAGAAGCATCAATAGTATATATACCCCAGATTCACCTCTGGAGGTTTGTCATTAAGTTCCGAACAGTTGTACGGTTGTTAGGTCTGGACCGGTAATTCAACGTCGTGAGCAGACACTTCGATAAACGTAAGTCTCATTGGATTTCTATGAGCAACTCAACATTCGGTACTTGGTTAATAAAATCCTTGGTCCTTAAGTGGTGCAAGTCCGGAAACCGTAGTGCTAGATAGTTCCTTTGGATTACGTGTATCGTCGTATTTAGTCGTGTCGGTTAATAGTGATTTAATTCTGAAATCGGGACGAACTAACCTATCTTGTTAACAAGTGCATGTTTGATTCATTTATCGTGTACTCAACAAGATACGTAAGCGGATAATTGATCACATCAGTTGCTGGTGGACTTGCATCCCTTACACCATACCTCCTGCAAAATTTATCGTTGTTTTGCTACCTCAAGGAGACTCAAACGAAACTCAACTATCCTGCAAGGATTTGTGCGCGTTGACTTGCAATAACAGGAGTAATAAACGACAATTCTCTCTTTTGCCCTCTAATTTAAGAGGTAGGCAAGTAAGTTATATATATATAAATAAGCATCTCAAAACTTATTATATTAACTATAACGCTGAAAGTGGAGCGTTAGTTGTATACCTAGGCATCTCAAAACCTAGTATATTAACGTAAAACGTCCACAATCAACTGCGGAAGTCACATATATAGGCATCTCAAAACCTGTATATTTGGCTCATAACCGCATAAAACTCATAACATAAATATAAATAAGCATCTCAAAACTTATTATATTTATGTGGAGCGTGAGTTGTATACCTAGGCATCTCAAAACCTAGTATATTAGTGTAAAACGTCCACAATCAACTGCGGAAGTTACATATATAGGCATCTCAAAACCTGTATATTTGGCTCATAACCGCATAAAACTCACAACATCGCCTTCTCATCTTGGGAAGTAGTATAAGTTACCAACTAAGTATCATTTTATGAAAACTTGTGCAACAACTTATTTATTTATAATAAATTACCTTATATATTCGTAAATTCAGTGTTTTATTATCATTGTGAACAACTCAGGGCCCATAGACCTGACAAGTGACAACGTACCCACAAACAAAAAATAAATTATCAGGCCTTACCAACCTGATATAATCAGCTAACCTCCTCCCTTGCACCCAAAAATCCAACCTACCCTCGCCTTTTGCTCGGGACGTAACAGCTGATTTGGTGGCAGCGGTGGGATTGTCACTTTTGTTGTCACAATTGATAATAAATTAAAAAATATTTAATTGAAGCTAATCAAAATTATATGTGCAATTATTTCGATTAAAAATTGTACGTAAATAAAGCTTCAAATTTTAGGAATTTTCAAAATTACAAAATTATAAGTTTAGTAGAAATAATTGGATAAGATATTTCTACTCGTCAAGATTTAAATATTCGGAATTAAATCTTAAAATAAATTATTTTATTTTAAGCGTTAATATACTTCGTGTGATCACAAGCTCTGCCATCGTCAATAACATCATCGAATCACCCCGAATAAACCTTGCATGCATTCTTTGTAGCAAGATTGTGCAAGTGAAGGGTTTAAAAAGTATAAGAAAAAGTAAAACATCATTATTTTGATTTAAGTTTAAAACAAAACAGAACGGTCACCATCGATGGCGATCGACTGGGTAAGGCAAAGTTCGAAGTGCTAGCATTGTAATTGTTTATAACTTTCATTTTAACTTTGTTAACTAACAGAATATTTTTGATTGCAAAGATTGTCCAAGAATCTGTGCTTGAGTCTAGCTTGTCCAATCTTGCATCTCCAAAATTCTGTGACATTAAACAAAAATTTTTGTTTGTTTATTAACAATAAACATTTTCTGTGATTTTAAAGATTAATTAAGGGTTTGTGCTTGAGTCTGGCTTAATTAATTTTGTATCACCGAAAACGCAAGTTGTTAATACACATAATCAAATTATAAATTCAAATATTGCAAAGATTTGCTCAGGAATTCGCGGTCGCGGCTGGCCTGACCCGCCTTATATCACTGAAAACATATAATCCAGGGTTAAACGCTGCAGCGACTGCGCACGCCACAGCAAGAATTTGCAGTGCAGTAATAGCTAGAACAAAGCATTTACAATAATAGTTCAAAAATTAGTATTACCGCACCCATTTAACAATAAACAATTACAGACGAAGAAATAATCACATTTAGCAATAAATTAAATTTTCCAAATTAACAATTAAAAATATAATTCAAGGATTATAGTACACAATAATAATTGAATTATAATAGTTTTTATTATATAAATACAACACTTTGAACAGATTCTCATACAAAAACAATAAAAAATCAATTTCAATACCATAACAGCTGATTTGCTAGCAGCAATCAAAATTCATACGGTCAAGGAACCTAGGAAGAAGAATTAAGATCTACAGAATAGTTTATCAAAATTTAAAAAAACAAAATATTCTTAATTTTGCTCGCAAAAGGACAAAATTTAGGGACAATTATATAAAAAATTATTATCTGGAAATTACAATTAAAAATAAGAATATAGAGAAAAAAATTGTATGGCACATAAAAACTCACATATAGTGTTTAAACACGATTCAAACACTATAATTTCAGTATATTCCGATTTATTAAAAAACAAAGTGAGCGACTTCCTATACGAACCAAATTTAACTATCAATCTAATCCAGAAGGAAAAATTAGCCTCTTTTAATAATATTAATCATCTCAAAATTTACATTATACACAACGCCACCCTTACAACAAGTGGTGTAGTAAAAATCCCCATATTAAAGCAAGAAATCGAATTCAACATTATAAATCCGGAAATAGGTACAGGTATATCCGGAGTAATTGGAAAATCATTTCCAACTCTTTTCAAAATAAATATTCCGGACAAAGTCTAAATATTTCTAAAAAAAAAATTACAATACGGGAAATAAAAATAGATATAATTATAATAATTAAAAACAATAAACATTTTATATAGGGCAACTTAATTTTGGAAGGATTAATTACTGGTTTCAAAAACATATTTTGACATTACACTGTCAATTTAATTAATTTATTAAAATTTTAATTAATAATAATTAATTTAATTGATTTAATTAATTTTTGAAAAGGTCAGTTTTTATTAATAATCGAAATTAAGTATCAGGTATTAAAATTCAATATAACTTCACACACAAGGAGCATTCGAAACTCCCGTTTTCTAGAAAAACCATATTATTGCGGATTGTATTTAACTTGCCGAATAACAAAAAAAAATAATAAATCAAAATGCCTCAAGACAAAAATAGTACCACTCATGACAAAACGCAGGGTGGAGAGTTCACAGGAAACATCTCACGCACCCTTAGTGACGCAATGGTCACTTCAATGGCGGAATGTTTTGCTATACAGCAAGGAGTGATGAATATACCCACTTTTAACGGAAAAAATATGCCAGTTAGAGACTTTATTCAAGATGTTCTAAACGGAGAATCCAGTGTACCTGCAAATTGAGAAAGGCAGTACATAATGGCGGTACTAGCGCGATTAAAGGGTGCTGCAAGAGATAGTACTTACGGAAAAACATTTTCCACAATAAGCGATTTAATACAGCATCTCAAACAGCGTTTTGCCCCCCCACAAAACTTACTCGTGGTATTTGCACGAGATATCTACAATTAGGATGTCTCGCAGCGAAAGTGTAAGCGAGTTTTATGACAGAATCACCCTACTTAAATCCGGAGCTCAAGCAGCGTTAGAAGACAAATATCAGAACGCGGAGCAAATGTTACTACCCTTAAATGATTGCGCCTTAGAAGCTTTCATCCGAGGACTACCCGATGTAATATCAGGAATGGTGGAATCACGGAATCCATCGTCATTGGAATCAGCATTAAAATACGCACTCGAGTATGAGGCTCGACATCAATTAAACCCCCATTTTCCTATGAATAATATGGCGGAAAATAGATATTCCACACCCTATACAGGATCAAGGGATAGAAGCCCGAGCCCTCACGTTAGGTTTGCGTCATCACCGGATAGGAATAGAGCAATGGAACCCAGACAAGGACCAACAGGGATAATAAGGAGACTAATACACCCCCGAGAGCACAATCACCCGCTCCAGCTAATAAAAATGATTTAAACTTCGACTCCGCTCGCCGCACAGACGCGACGACGAGCGTGGAGAAAACAGAGCGTCAGAACAGCGTGAGTTTTCTGAAGAAGCAAGAAAAATCTTCTGTACAAAACTCAGTCGAGAATCCCCAGTAGTAGAGCTCTCGTCAAAGGAACTTTTACAGTCAAAGGCAAGGTTTCTAGTGGACGCAGGTGCAGACATAAATGTTATTAAATTAGATGCTTTAGATGAGGACCTACTGGTTAATGAAAATGAAGCAATAGAAATTACGGGAATCACACAAAGTAGAATTTCAACCATAGGCAAGGTAAACATCGAATTAATGAAATCTAACATCACTTTTCATGTCGTACATTCTGATTTCCCCATAAGCACAGATGGAATATTAGGTCGAGAATATCTTCGACAAGAGAAGGTGGAAATATCCTTTTGGCATAACACTATCGTGACGCATTCCAACCCCACAAAACCTATACTGTTCATAGACAATGAATCTAGAGTAGCGTTAGAAAATACCACAGATTACAAAGGACCTCTACTAGGACCAATCAAGGTAAGAGCCAGGACTCGACGATCTATCCCAATAGCAGTGATAAATTCAGAATTAAAAGAAGGGTACTTACCCTTAATAAAAACCACAGAAGGCGTGCTAGTAGGCGAAGCAGCCGTAACCAACTCGAATGGAATTTGTCATGTATTCGCTATTAACACCACAGATGATGACCTCGAAATAGAAATACCCCCGCAAGAAATCATCCCCTTTGAATATTACAAATTTCCAGGAGAAGATTTCGACGAATACTCCACCGACGAAGATTATTCACCCCCAGTAAATAAGGGAGAAGAGGTGATAAAACACCTTCGACTAGATCATTTAAACCCCGAGGAAAAAGAACACGTACTAGAAATAATTAGAGACTTTCCTGATAATTTTTATCTTCCAGGAGAATCCCTAACCCCCACTCATTTAGTACGGCACAGAATTCACACCTTGGACGACGTACCTATTAACACCAGACCATACCGATTTTCAACCTCTCAAAGGGAAGAAGTTGAGAGAGTAATACAAAAAATGAAGACAGAAGGAGCAATTCAAAACTCAAAATCTCCTTATAACTCACCCCTACTGATTATACCCAAAAAGATAGACGCCGCAGGAAAGAAGAAATGGAGAATAGTAATTGACTTGCGGCTTCTAAACGAGAAAACAATTGGGGATGCATACCCATTGCCAAATATTGCAGATATTTTAGATCACTTAGGTACTGCACAATATTTCTCTATTTTTGATCTGGCCAGTGGATTCCATCAAATAGAACTAGACCCGAATGATAGACAAAAAACAGCATTTTCATCATTGAATGGGCACTACGAGTACGTCAGAATGCCCATGGGATTGAAAAATTCACCGGCTACATTCCAGCGCCTAATGGACCAAGTCCTATTAGGGCTACAGGGGACAGAACTATTTGTCTACCTGGACGACATAGTAATATACGCCAAGGACTTAGAAGATCACGGAAAAAAGGTAAGACGTCTCCTCAAACAACTGAGAGAAGCCAACCTGTCACTACAACCGGAAAAGTGCGAATTTCTTCTCAAAGAAATAGCATATCTAGGGCACATAATTACAGACAAAGGAGTAAAGCCAGTTCTAAAAAGATCGAGGCTGTTCAAAATTTTCCCACACCAAAAACACCAAAAAACATAAAACAATTTTTAGGACTAGCTGGATATTACAGAAGATTCATCAAGGACTTCTCAGCAAGAGCAAAACCTCTATCAAACTTATTGAAAAAGGAAGTAGTATTTAAATGGGGACCGGAGGAAGAGAAGAGCTTCAAGGATTTACGACAGGCTCTGTGTGAGAGCCCCATATTACAATACCCTGATTTTGAAAAACCCTTTACAGTAACCACTGACGCTTCAGACTATGCAATAGGAGCCGTTCTAAGCCAAGAAAAGGATAGAATGGATCTCCCTGTGGCATACATGTCAAGGGTGTTAGTTGGACCTGAATTAAATTATTCTACCACAGAGAAGGAATGCCTTGCGGTGCTTTACGCGGTACAACAATTTCGACCCTACATTTATGGAAGAAAATTTACCCTCATGAGCGACCATGAGCCCCTCAGGTGGATAGATTCTGTAAAAGACCCAGACCAAAGACTGATTCGCTGGAGACTAAAATTAAGAGACTACGAATATGAATTTAAATACAAACCAGGAAAATTAAATACTAATGCTGATGCCGTATCGAGAAATCCAATCGTAGAAAACACAGAAGAGGATCAAGAACCACTCCCAATCCTCAGAAAAAGAAAAAGTATGTTACCGAGCCTGAATTTACCACCTGCAGCGTACCCATCGTCAACAATACCTAAGAGTGCACCGGCAAAAGCACCAGAGTACTCAACTGAATTCTTCCCAGAAGATCAGGAAGAGTTAACCCCTGTGACCGAAAAGCAAGAAGCAGGACCCATTAAAACGGTGAGTCCGCCACCCAGCGACAGTGATGACAGTACGACGGAAGAAGAACAGGAAAAAGACCAGATGGAACAAAAAAGGCCTGATTTCACTAAAGAAAATATAGAGAAATCATTTTCACGATTTGAACAATCCTTGAAGGCACATGAAGACTGGCTGGAGAAGACAGAAGTGAATGAAGAAGCCCCACTTCTTGAAGTCACAGCAGTTTCGGAAGGAGAAAATAATCAAGAGCTCCTTGATGCCATTGAAAAAATGGAACCTGAAAGCGAGACCGAATTCACGAACAGAATTGAATCAGCTATAAAAATAGCTGAAGAATTACTAAAAGAAACTTTTAAAAGACTAAAAGATCAAGTTACTGAATTTGTCAGAACATGTGACAATTGCCAGAAACAAAAAATTGTACGGGCAAAAATTTACGAACCCATGTTAATCACCGATACACCCCTCGACACCTTCGACAAAGTATCCTTAGACACAGTAGGAAAATTGCCTACCACCCCTGACGGTAATAAACATATTCTCACTATGCAGGAAAATTTATCTAAATACTGCATAGCTGTCCCCATACCGGATATTTCGGCAACTGCTATCGCTCATGCAATAGCAAAACATTTATTTTCCCAATACGGAGCCCCTAGAGCCATACTCACAGACAGGGGAGGAAGTTTCATCAATAATTTACTCAGAAAATTATCAAAAGTTTTCGGGGTAAAACAAATTATCACCTCTGGATTTAGACCGCAATCAAACGGATCCCTGGAAAGGAGCCATGCCGTGTTAATGGATTACATAAGGACGTATGCAGAAACCTATGACGATTGGGACCAACTTCTACCCTTCGCGATGTTTGCATACAACACCTCGATACATGAAGCCACTAAATTTACACCCTTCGAAATAGTATTTGGTAAAACCGCACGCACCCCCAGTTCATTTCCAGACCCCGAAAAATTAGAAACCTACGGAACCTATCTGCAGGAGCTGATATTAAGACTATCGGAAATCAAATTAATAGCAGCAAAAAATTTGATCACCGCGAAAGAACACTCAAAAGAAAATTATGACCGAAAGGTAAAGCCATTTTTAGGAAAGGTAGGAGATCAAGTATACGTCCAAAGGAAAGTTAAAACGCACGGGAAATCGGATAGTAAATATCATGGTCCCTACACCCTTATAAAAGTATTAGACAAAAACAACGCCATCTTGGAAAAACCCGACGGAAAACTATTCCAGAAACATTTTAATAAACTTAAGTTAGTACACAACTAAAATTTAAAATTACTAACCCAATTTTCTTTTACAGGAAAGTCATGTCCGTCATTAATACACAACCACCAAAGGGAAAGATATACCCCGCTACCCTCCATCCAAAAGGGGAGATAAATAACCTCCGGTTCGCTAAAGGACAGTTAGAGGAGCTGGCGGCAGAGTATGGCTTTACAAAACCAAAATACACGTTAGAGGAAACCGCGGGAACCGATAACGCAAAAATTTTCGTCATTAGATGCGAAGTAGAAGACCGTAGACGCGAGAATAAATTCAGTACCATAAGCAACGGGGAAAGAAAAATACGTAGCGCAGAACATGAGGCCGCGAGAAAAATGTTAACGGCCCTTGAAAAAATGTATTATTTTAGCGAGGAAAAAAATTATTATAACATTAGGGACGAACAGTACGTTATTTGTATGGACAACCCCGCGACTTTATTAATCAAATTGTACAAATGGGAAGCTTGCTGCGAATACTGTTATTTGAGGGGCCATACTATGGCAAATTGTAAAAAGCAAATTAAACGAAACAAGCGGCTTCCCGACGATCAGGAACCAAATGAAGAAGACTTCTGGGGTCCTCCACAAGGGGATGAAAATACAAACCTTATCTATCTGACGCCCTAGAGAAGTCTTCCTTCAATAGAAAATCCATAGAATACAACTTTATTAATTTTATTATTATTATATATATATATTTATTTATATAATTATTATTATATTTTGTTATCTTTCGACTTATAAAGCTATATATTATAGGATTACCAAAGTTGTAATTAGTTAGCATTACCCATGATTCATACCATATATCACTATTAGTATTATAGATATATTCTCAGATACATATTACAACTAGAGTAGGGGTACCCTACCGTTATACCAATGCACAAATTATATTATACCCAACTATACAAACTTTGTAAAATAAATTTGAAAGAGATTAAACATAAAATGTTCAAGCAATAATTCAAATCCCAAAAACACCTATAATATTTGGTAAAATTTATGCAATTGATTGGTAGTCTCAAAAACTCATTAACTATTTCATATTCTTATATATAATTATATCACTTTTATATCTAACAATTTTTTTTTGTTTCACGTCGGCATATTCTGAGTTCATAAAAATAAGGGAATAAAGAAATCAAGGGAGAGGATATGGAGGTTGCCTTATTCTTTCTTCCCTTATCAACACAACAACGTAACAAAAGATAACATCCCTGATAAAACTTTAATAAAATTCTAACACAAACCTTACTTTTGTAGACAAGTAGACAAGCAACAGGATGATTGCCCAGATCCTAGGCAAAGCAACAACGATCTGTACAGGAATATTACTCATCATGACAGGCACGTCAGGAAATCCACAGAACTACGAAGTCCAACCATTCAATAACAACCCAGGACTATTCTAGGACAAATTGGAAACTATCCGCACTACTCAGAACCATTGGAGGTTTGTTATATTCATGGACCCCCAAAAACTACAGGAGCATATTCAATTCGACAGAATAAAATCAGAAATTCAGGAAATCTACAAGACATGCCCAAATCGATTGAAAAGTACTAATTGCAAAGAAATGATAAAATTGGATCGCCTCAATGAAAAGCTACACCAACTCGAAACTATAAATGAGGATTTAAGTACAATATTAATGGAATTACACCAGGACATACCCCATGAAATAATTCCTCCCAGGACCATGCTTAGGCGAAGAGCACCTCTTCTAGGATTCATAGGCAGCATTCTAGGACCAGTAATAGGAGTCATGACTTCCGACGACGCAGAGGAATACAACGAAGCAATAAATGATATTTATGAAAAGCAAAATAACATCAGTAAAATAATTGGAAAACAAACCCACATAATAAAAGCAGAAGTGAATAATATTCACCAAGATTTAACCAAGAAAACTAACCAAATTCAAATCCTTCAAAAAGAATTAAATAAAACTATCAACAAAATAGAATCGCTAGGACAATACTGGAATGATTACATGTATTATGAAAAAATGATGCAATGGTCAACACATTTGGAACTAAAATTGGAAAATGTATATGAAATAATAAAACAATTCATTAAAATAACAGAATACGCACGAGAAGGCAAATTACACCCTTCGACAATTTAATCACATAAAGAAATGCAATGTGACACCTTACTGGACGCAGCGTATCACTAGCAGTCGAGACTCCCGACAACATGGCCAGAGCGTAACTTGAACCGCCCAGCGATAAGAAGACTCGCGACCGCCTGCAATGAATCATATATGCTAAGCAGTTCTCCTGTATCTATATGAATGCCTATTACAAGTTCTTTATTAGACTTGCCAAAAACCCACATGGCAGCGGGCCTTATACCAATGGAGGCACCGACAAGATGGTTATCATTATCAAAAACTCCATGGCAGCCCCGCAAAAATGGCCACCTAATATACAAGTATTGTTGGACATGCCACCATCATGGAGGTACAAGTGATACATATAGGTATGCAGAACAGCGAACTCCACATACACATGACTAAGGGTTTCTCCGAACTATAAGGGCACATATCTCAGTTGTTAACACAATACTGGAAATAACCACAGAGATATTTCAAGTAATTGATTAACTAACTAGTTAATGGGATAAGGCCAAAATTTTGTAAAGAAAATATTTACGAGCAGGGCGATTAATAAAGCCATTATTGGTATAATCGGGTAACGCAAAACTTAGCCATGAATCTTCAATTATAAATTACCCGATTTGGCCAATAAATGAGCTCGTGTCAGCCAAATTAACCTAAAAATAAGCAATAAATGGAAACACTAAAATAACTATAAAATGGATTCCCAGAATTCGAATTATAATCCGATTATAAGTTAAAAATAGGGTAGAATTTTGTAAAATAGCAATACTTTTAAGAAAATGTTTTAATTTTAATTACACAGAACTAAGATAACATTTTAGTCAACTGAAGTTTTATGCAGTGACATGAAAAAGGAAATTTCCTTGCAAAATTGTAATTTACGGTGAACTTTATACTGAATTACAGTTTCGTAAGAAAAACACCTATAATCAAAACATCATAAATGGCATCAAGTTTGTGTTATTTTTGTAACACGGAAATTCGGGAAGTTTCCAAAGAATATATGAAATAATAAGAACCAAACACCGAGCTGTCATTATCTCAATCCAAAAAAGCAATGTCGAGATTGCATACGTATATTATACGAATTGTATGTATGGTACAAATAATGTTGTGAATGCATATGCAATTTCTACATACTGCAGACAGCCTCAAGGAGATATAACAGCAAGAATGCTCCTCAAGCATTATGCTACCCTACTAAATCCTTACTGTTCCACGCTCAAATTCGGGTGGTCCTACATTAAAATTGCGGAAATTCACCTCGGAACCTGAAAATATCTATTATCAGAAACCGATTCACCCTCAATCAGGTATCCCAGTCGAATTCGAGATGCATGAATTTGGGGCTCGACATGCGTGTGTACACTCATACATGTGTGCGTATACAGGCGTGTAAATGGGGGCAACAATCACAGGTGGATGAGCCCATAAGTAGAGGTATGATAATTATAACCTAGAACTAATAGTTAGTAGTATAATATATATAAACAAGAAAGTTTCTTTTAACAAAAAAAAGGGAGAATTAAATTCATTTTAAAATAAGTAAAATTTAAAGTAAAGTAAACCAAACAATAAGAGAGACCGGAAGAGAGGGGTTACCTCATACCAAAAATTAAACTACACTGACACCCCCCCCCCCCCTTCCGCCTCTCAACCACTTTCATTGTGTTGATATTGATAAGAAAAAGTTTTCATATATCTTATAGCCTTTAGAGTAAAATTTAACAGACTAATATAACCTAGCTATTAAACTAATAGGAAGGAAAATGATAACACAAAAATATGAAAGACGGGCAGAGGAGACAAAAAATTGCTTTCTCAAAAATGCCTCGTCTGCCAGTCTTTCAGGCTATTATATAAAGTTAAAGTTTTTATATAAATAAGGAAAAATTTACAAATAAGTACAATATACTAAAATATAAATATAAGATACATAACCTAGGTGTTACAACTAAGAGATATGTACATAAAAGGGTATATATAAATTCAAAAAAAAAAAAAAAAAAAAAGTAATATTAATGATAACATCATAGTATGTCCCGCATCGGCACGGGAGGACATGGAAGGAGCCACGCAGGTAGCGCCCGCAGTGACAGAAATCCCCCATGTACCAGGCACCACTGAAACATTCAAAAACAAAGAGGAAATAATAAATAAAATATGCCAAATCAAGGTAATTCCAACGAGCACACGACGACTTACCCAAGGCAAACAGAAGGCACCAGGGGTGAGTGTATACACTCCTGCACGGCAGGCGTGCCTACATGCGCTTCCGTAAGTGCTAGCAGCTCCAGTGCTCGAGCATGTGCCACCTCCTGCGCTCGTCTAGCAGCCTGGCTCGCCAGAGAGTGCCAGCACCCTCGAATTAGCCTGTTTCGGCGCCCACCTCGGTTCTCCAGGGCCACCCGTCTCCAGTTTCGGTGAAGCTGCCCCTGCTGGACAATTTCCGTGGAAAGGAGCAGGACCCGGGCCAGGAAAAAGCCCAAGGAACACCGGAGGAGTTGCCGCGGACGCCCCTGCACGCCTGAAACAGATAAACACAAATAATTAAAAATTAATTAATTAAAATCAATAATGAGCGAAATAGGAGCTTTGATGCACCGCCCTGCTCAACGCACCTAAGCTAACCCCACCACTAAACCTCGACATTTTAGGGCATCCTTACACCCTAAAATGCGGTGTTTTAGCTCCAGGGAAGCCACACGCAACAGCACCCCGGGATTCCTCGAATCTAAAACCCGGACCACCGAAAAGGAGTCACAAGAAATAGCTGGATCGAACAAGGCTTGACAAGCCAGGGTCATCGACTCCACAACTTGGCTTGAACGCACACCGCGAACCGACACATAAAAACTCCTAACCGATCTTCAATTTCAGAGACCCGCACCTGGAGACTGTCACGTCGCGGCAAAAACAAATTGGAATCCCCAGATGAAGCAGGCGAACTCGAGGAACTCGTCTCCAACAAGGAAAGGTCAAAATCCGCGATCGAGTCGACCAACGAAGGTTCGGTGAAAAGACCGGAGTTTTGAGGATTAGAATGAGGAGGTGCACCGAACCACTCCGACAATAAGGCGTCCAAGAAGTCTCCGGAGTCTGTCATCTTGACCCGAACCAAGACACTTCGCGAATGCGGCACTACCCGAACAAAACACGCAAATTAAAAAAGGGGCACTTACCAGCTCCTTCAGGCACCGAAGTAGCTCCCCTCAATAAGGAGAGAGGGTAGCCCTGGTTTTGGCAATTCTCTTCGTAAGTGATGGTCTCTCCACCCGAAGATGACCCTTCGTCTGCCATGGCTGCTTGAGACTGAGGAGAAGAACATCCCCACGACCCAGCATGCAACGAGATGACATCATGTAAACCATGCAAAATCAGCCAAAAACCCCACCAAGGCAGAACTCCTAGGGAACACGTGCACTACAACAAAGATCAAGATCCAAAATTTCGCCATGTCAACTTCTACAGAAAATTGACTCATGTCAGCTGCAGCATAGCATCACCATCCAGCATCTTAAAAAAAAAAAAAAAAAATGACATCATCTTACAGCAACCGAATCCTCGGGTGACACCGTTCACAGGATACATACAGCCTAGTATAAAAAACAAAATACAAAAGAAGAACGCCTTGTCAAATTATAGTGAAAACTACTTCAGCCCTTGCAAACATCAGCTTGCAGCTGCAATATGACATCACTATTCCTTAAGAAATATTTACTTACCAAAGAGATTCCGGAAGTGCAATCCACACCACAAATTATGGGGCCCACAGCTTAATATAGAACGCCCACTACACTTTTTTCACGGAAGACACTTATTATTTCATCGAGGACGATGATTATTCTAAGGAGGGAGGACTGTTACATCCCAGTAACTTTTAAAATTTTATATTGCCCCTGTGCAAGGGCAACGCGCCAAACACCAAGGATAACGAGGAAGACATCATTCAAGTATAAGAGTGTTCCTATGATAAATTATCATATGGACCGGGTAGCTGTGCGCATGAGGTAAACCTATGTATACCTCACGTCGACGAATCGGTTTGACATATGGTAATAAGAGATAAAGAAGAACAGCGCTCTGTCTATATGGTAATTACACCCGTGGTAATGAGTCAGTAACTCACACCGCGTGCCGATAAAGTAGTAACGCTGTGCTAATAACCTAATGAGAGAATGAGAAGTTATCGGCACAGCCTCACTAATTATAATGAGTAAATATTATAATCATTATTATGTTAATATTAATTATGTATCAACATTACACCATAACTATTATTAATATCTCAGGTAGCAAAATAGTATTGATCAATATTATCGCCATTACGTATTGATTGCCGATGAGTCGATCACGATCAATGAATAAAAATCGATCATTGATTATGGATCATAGATAAGAAATTGATTGACTGATCATTGGCAACCAATTAATGATCATACTTCATAAAATAAGTAACACAAATTGTAAACAAATAAATGCAGAAATGAGTAATTAAAAATGCATTTATTTGGAAACTAGATATAAAATTGGGCAATAGAAGAGATGAACTCATGAACCCTTGCAGAGATCGCGCCTGGCCACCGATTCGCAATTCGTACGTGCCTTGCCACCGATTTGCGATTCGAACGTGCCGTGCCACCGATTTACGATTCGAACGTGCCGTGCCACCGATTTACGTTGATCTGCTCCCACTAATAGAAGCATCAATAGTATATATACCCCAGATTCACCTCTGGAGGTTTGTCATTAAGTTTCGAACAGTTGTACGGTTGTTAGGTTTGGACCGGTAATTCAACGTCGTGAGCAGACCCTTCGATAAACGTAAGTCTCATTGGATTTCTATGAGCAACTCAACATTCGGTACTTGGTAAATAAAATCCTTGGTCCTTAAGTGGTGCAAGTCCGGAAACCGTAGTGCTAGATAGTTCCTTTGGATTACGTGTATCGTCGTATTTAGTCGTGTCGGTTAATAGTGATTTAATTCTGAAATCGGGACGAACTAACCTATCTTGTTAACAAGTGCATGTTTGATTCATTCCTTGTGTACTCAACAAGATACGTAAGCGGATAATTGATCACATCAGTTGCTGGTGGACTTGCATCCCTTACACCATACCTCCTGCAAAATTTATCGTTGTTTTGCTACCTCAAGGAGACTCAAACGAAACTCAACTATCCTGCAAGGATTTGTGCGCGTTGACTTGCAATAACAGGAGTAATAAACGACAATTCTCTCTTTTGCCCTCTAATTTAAGAGGTAGGCAAGTAAGTTATATATATATAAATAAGCATCTCAAAACTTATTATATTAACTATAACGCTGAAAGTGGAGCGTGAGTTGTATACCTAGGCATCTCAAAACCTAGTATATTAACGTAAAACGTCCACAATCAACTGCGGAAGTCACATATATAGGCATCTCAAAACCTGTATATTTGGCTCATAACCGCATAAAACTCATAACATAAATATAAATAAGCATCTCAAAACTTATTATATTTATGTGGAGCGTGAGTTGTATACCTAGGCATCTCAAAACCTAGTATATTAGTGTAAAACGTCCACAATCAACTGCGGAAGTTACATATATAGGCATCTCAAAACCTGTATATTTGGCTCATAACCGCATAAAACTCACAACATCGCCTTCTCATCTTGGGAAGTAGTATAAGTTACCAACTAAGTATCATTTTATGAAAACTTGTGCAACAACTTATTTATTTATAATAAATTACCTTATATATTCGTAAATTCAGTGTTTTATTATCATTGTGAACAACTCAAGGCCCATAGACCTGACAAGTGACAACGTACCCACAAACAAAAAATAAATTATCAGGCCTTACCAACCTGATATAATCAGCTAACCTCCTCCCTTACACCCAAAAATCCAACCTACCCTCGCCTTTTGCTCGGGACGTAACAAGAGAGCTACCATGTCGATAAAACAGGGAACTATTTCAATAAGATCGTCAATGCGTTTTCGTTGAATTTAATCCATTATATCTGGAATAATGTATTAGATTTCAATTTCGATAATTTTCTAGTTATAGCCTTTTTTTAAATTCGTTTTTATTATTTATAAACAAAACAAGGAGAAATTTCTATATTTTTGATTCACGGTATATATATATATATATATATACACATAATTATTTATAATTTATTTATAATTTAATTATATATATATATACACATAAACAAATTTACACAACAATTTACACAATTAAAGGAAAGAAATTTTATTTTTATTCACTTACTTTTATACGCGCACATATAAGCATTTTAGTCTATTAATGTGAACTACACTAGGTTTGCCTTTAGAGCTTATTTTGAAATTTCCTTTTCCTAACACTTCCAACATTTCATAAGGCCCTGTACAATAGTTGTCAAGTTTTTTAATTTTACCTCCTTTTAATAAAAATACGTTATCTCCAATTTTTACTTCTGAAGGATTTATTTTTTTATCATAATATATTTATGATTTTTCTTTTGCTGAAATAAGATTCTCTCTTGCTTGTGTTCGCATTTCGTGTAGTTGAGTTACGAAATTAGGTACATAATCGTCATACGTTTGTAATTATTCTTGTTGTGATAATGTTTCACTGGAGGGTTAACGAGCTAATTTACTGTTACTTATTGTTATTTCCAATCATCAATTGTTTATAAGAATAAAAAAAACTATATATAAAATTTTTTTATCAAAAAATATAAAAAAAGGATAATAAAATTTAATTTTAATTTGTTTATTTATTTTTAATAACAATAACATTTGAAATGATATTCGTGTTCGTTCATCAGGAAATATAATAATGATATAAACATATAATTATATCAAATATTAAAATTAAATAAATAATCGCTGAATTGGTAGTAAATTTATAAGGTTCACCAATAAAGGGCATAGCCGGGTTTCCATGTGAAAACGGCCTTAAAACGAAATCAAATTTCGCATCAACCATATGGAAGAAGAAGAAGAAGTTTTTTAACGAACTAAATTTTTTAACTCGCAGAACTTTATAAAAAAATGTAACGAAAATGTAAGTATTGCAATGCAAAATAACTGCTAAAAATTTTTTGTTATCCAGAAATCAAAGTTAATTATTTATTGAATTTACGAGCTTTTCTTATTATTTTTTCTCATTAAAATTTCAAAAAGTAAAGTATATGGACGACGATGTGAGGGTATTTTCGATGTCATGTATGGTAAAATGAGTATGTTATTTTTAACAAAGAAAAATTAATTTAACCTGTATATTCGAAAATTATTCAGGATTACGAAAAGATATTTTTGGCAGCACTATTTTGATTTCCGAATAACTACAGTCAACCATTTGTTCAAAATGCATGTAAAAATTTCGATTTTTCGCACTAAAAAAAATTCGCAAAATATTTTGCAAAGTTTTTGCAAAAATTTCAGCTGTAAACCGTGTTAGAGATTGATTACCAAATAAAATTGTATTTTTCATTTCTCTAATGTTATTATAAAATGTGCTTTGATAGTAAGATGTTGGAAGAATGCGTATTTTGATGGTTTTTATTTTTTTTACCCCCGTCCACACCTTGCAGAAATCTGTAAAAATTCTGTTTTAATCATCGATAAGTAACTAATAAATAGAATAATTCAAAAGAGTGGTCGCGCAATTCAAACATAAACAAAATTGTGTTAAGAAATTTTCACAATTTTTTGCATCGCGAATTATGCATCAAAAAATCTGCAAAAATTTACAAATGTGTCTTCTATTAGAAAAAACAACCCTGATTTTTTTCAATAGTTTCCTATGATTAGTTTATCTAAAAAAAGAAAAAAACGAAAATGGTAAAATCCGCCATTACTCATTTAAAATGGCAGATAATGATCTGAAAATTTGACAAAATAATCTCTTGCCCAACCCCTTTCATATGGTTCATGCGAAAGTTGATTTGGTTTTAAGGCCGATTTCACATGGAAACCCGGCTATGCCCTTTCTTAAAATAACATGATTAGGTGTAACACTTTTTTCGATTTATACAAGAACTTACCGTGTATGTCCGTTTATATACGTGTGTGGGTAGTTTTTGCCCCGTTTTAGGGCTTTCCGGTCTAGATAATTTTAGTTTTAATTTTTCCTAAATAGTTCTGAGTCCGTAAGATCGAAATATAATATAATTCGGTGTAACAGTTGGTCTATTTTATTCCAGTTTGAGGGCCGTCCGTCCTAGATAATTTTAGTTTAAATATTTTTTGAGTACTTCTTAATGCGATAAATCGGAGTATAATATGATTGGGTGGGACAGTTTTTTCGACTCATGGAAGAATTTACCGCCTTATTCCGTTCTACACATGTGTTAGCAATTTTGTCCAGTTTAAGTGCCTTCGCGCTTAGATAAATTTAGTTATATTTTTCACTAATTAGTTCTAAATACGTTAGGTCGGAATATAATATGATTGGGTGTAACAGCTTTTTCGACTTATGCAAGAATTTACCGTCTAATTTCGTTTTATACGTGTGTGAAAAGTTTTAGTCTAGTTTGAGGGTCGTTCGCCCTAGATAATTTTAGATAAAATTTTTTCTATGTACTTCTCAATATGTTACATCTGAAAATAATAAGATTAGGTGCCACACTTCCCTCGATCTATACAAGAATTTACGCCAATATGGCGTTGGCACTAGCGTAACTATCACAAATTGCATAAGAACTAGCCCTCATTAACCACTACCACCTGTCGTACACGAGAAAATATCCTAGGAGCCAATATGGCGACCATTAATTATTCTACCTTACCACTCTATGACAGATACAGTGTGGCGACAACTCTGTCTTGACCGTTTCGTGTTACAACAATTTCGCTGACATGGCGGTATCTTAATAATATTCAGGAGCCAAAATGGCGTCCTTTATACACATCAGTTCGCGTATTTGGTGGCGGCAAGTGATAATCATAAAACGGCAGAAGCAATATTAAGCATAAATAATATCAAGCATAAACAATAAGTATAGTTGGCAGCCGAGATGGCGTACACCAATCACAGACTAGTACTAATTATCATGGCAGCCTGTGGCAGCGTGCACCATGGACAGGTAGTGATAGAAATGGCAGCCTAGGCAGCGTACACTTTTATTAAGGATGGAAGGCACCGTGTCTACGCCTGAGGCAGCGTTCCCACCGAAGAAATGGACCTACTCCTGAAGCCGAGATGGCGTACCCAGCGAGTTGATCGCTAAAACTTTTTGAATAGTAAATGGGAATTCTTCCAGAGCCGAGATGGCGTACCTGAAAGATTCTCCGAAAAAATTGTTACCCTTGGTAACTCCTAGGTGGCACTTTGGCTGCTTCCTTGGTGTCTAGTACGGTAGTGACGCCCTGGCTGGAGATCCTGAGATCCCGGCTAGTGGTACCGCAGAGAGTTACGCAACCGAGATTATAGCTTCGCGGTTTCGAGTCTACCGCGGGCAGACTCGCGCTGCGAGCCTAGCGCTGACTGTTTGAATCGCTGCCCCTGCAGACCTGCTACGCCGTGGAACGCATGTAGTGCTAGCACCCTGCGTACTAGCGCTGGTAGGTCGATGTGACCGTTACAGTGTATAAGTAACATAGTCCCGTTTGAGGGCCTTCCTCCATAGATAATTCTTTATTTAATGTTTTCAAAGTAGTTCAAAATGCGTTGCATCGGAATATAACAGTATTACGCATAACTGTATTCTGTCTCATGCAAGTATATACCGAATACGTCTTTTTTTATACGCGTGTAAGCAATTAAGGTCCCGTTTGAGAGTCATAATCCGTAAAACATTTTTTATTTAATTTTCTCAAAGTAGTTCCTAATGCGTTACGTCGCAATATAACATGATTAGATATAAAAGTTTTTTGACACATGCAAGAATTTACCATATATTTCAGTTTTTATACGTGTGTAAGTAATTTAAGTCCCGTTTAAAGGCCGTTTGCCCTAGACAATTTTTTATTCAATTTTTTCAAAGTCGTTCCAAATTTGTTATATCGAAATATAATATGATTAGATATAAAAGTTTTTTGACTCATGCATTTATTTACCGTATACGTCTTTTTTTATACGTGTGTAAGCAATCTAGGTCACGCTTAAGGGTCATCTTTCGTAGATCATTTTTTATTAAATTTTCTCAAAGTAGTTCCTAATGCGTTACGTCGCAATATAACATGATTAGGTATACAAGTTTTTTGACTTATGCAAGAATTTAAGTATATTTATGTTTTTATACGCGTGTAAGTAATGTAAGTCCCGATTGAGGGCCGACTGCACTAGAACATTTTTCATTCAATTTTTTCAATGTAGTTCAAAATGTGTTGCATCGGAATATAACTTTATTACGCATAACTGTTTTTTGTGTCTCATGCAAGAATTTATCGTATATTTCCGTTTTTATACGTGTCTAAGTAATTTAATTCGCGTTTGAGGGCCGTCTGCCCTAGACCAATTTTTATTCAATTTTTTCAAAGTGGTTCTAAATGTGTTACATCGGAATATAACATTATTCCGCATAACTGTTTTTTGTCTCATGCAAGACTCTTCTCCTTTGTTGTCGGTAGACGGTAAGGCTTCAATACCCTCTCTGGCTAGTTTACCGGCCATTTTGTTTCCTGGGATTCCTTTGTGGCTTGGGGCATGTTCCCAAATTACGTCCAACGGTTCCAGGGCTGTTTTCATCTTTTCAAACTCGGATCGATTCCTAACTGGTTTATTCTCGTACGTTTTCTATTCGTTTGCCTCCCATTTTGGAATCCATTCTGTGGCACTGTTTACTAAAAACTTGGAATCAGTCTTTATTCTCAGCTTCTTGATGCCAGCCTCTTGAGCCTGTTGAGCTGCTACGGTTGCTGCTTCAATTTCGGCTGAGTTGTTTGTTTGACGTCCCTGGGAGGGGCGTGAAACATTTAGCGGATGGTTAGGTCCAAACCAGACTCCTATTCCTGCCCTTGGTTCACCACGTCCATTGTAACTGCACGCTCCGTCCACGTAAACATCTATGTAAGTGTCCTGTAATGGGGCTGACCAAGGGCTTGGACCTGGAAGTCTAGGGGGTGCACTTTTAGGGGCAGTGTTGTCCGTTTTTGCTACAAGAGTTGGCTTTAAGTTTGGCAAAACACTACGGGATTCGCGAAATACTGGGGGGTCGGAGTCGTCACTATCCTCGTCATCTGACGATGGATCACTGGAAGAGTTTTCGTTCAACACTGGGACCTCACTAATTCCTCTTCGTCTCGGAAGTCTTTTACCAATGCCACTTTCGTCAAGGTTGGTTGCTTTCGGCTCACTTTGGGGTTTGTTAGCTGCTTAGGGGTTTTCAGGAGCCGAATCTTTTCTTGGCCTTCCCCGTCGTTCAGGCATTGCTCCGGCTGAGGTGGATGGTTATGGAGAAACTGTGGTTTTAGTCCTTACTGCGTTGAAGGGCATGGATCTGGGTACAGAAGGTTTTCCTTTGTTTCTTAACGGCAACGCAGATTCCACACTGGATCTGGAAATGGATTGGTTCTTTGACTGTATGAATTTCTTTGTTTGAGTTATGCGTCTAGTAGAATCTGAGGGTTTCTGACTGGTGGAGGAAGGTTCACCTCGACTAGGTTCTGCCCGCGATGCTCCGGAACGCGTTATTACTAATATCTTTCGGATGTCTGGAGGTTCTGATGTGGAGCTCTTAATGTCTGCAGAGTTGTTTTGCAGGGAAGAAGAATTGTAGGATTTATTGGAATCGTCAGACTCATAGGAGTCATTTGAGTCAGAAGATTCTGAGTATTGTAGGTTAGCCACAGGGTTCCCTGACGAGGCTTCAACACCCCTATTCAGTTTTCCTTGCTTATATTCAAATTTATATTGATAATCCTGGAGTCTAAGTCGCCATCGCAGCTACCTTGCTCCGAGATTATTAATATATGTCATCCAGTGAACTGGTTCGTAGTCGCAGGCCAGCACGAACTCCCTTCCATACAAATGTGGGCGAAAGTTCGTCACAGCGTACAACACCGCCAGACATTCCTTTTCTGCTTTCGAGTAGTTCTGCTCGCTGGAATTCGTCACCTTGGAAAAGTAGTCGATGGGCATGTCTACTCCATCCTTTTCTTGGGTTAACATAGCCCCGACAGCATGCTCAGAGGCATCTGTGGTTAGCTTAAAGGGCTTGTTGAAGTCGGGATATTGGAGTACGGGTTCACTGCAGAGGTATCTGCGTATTCTTCGGAAGCTGTTCCGTTGCGAGCGTCCCCATTCCCATTTTGTGTCCTTCTTCAGGAGATTGGACAAGGGTTTTTCTAGCCTTGCATAGTCTTTTATAAATCTCCTATAGTATCCGGAAAGGCCTAGGAATTGTCGAATGGCCCGGACTGTCCTTTGTTTTGGAAATTTTCTAATAGCGGCTATCTTAGCGGGGTTGGGTTTAACTCCATCACGGCCGATTATATGGCCCAGATAAGCTACCTCGGTTCATAAGAATTCACACTTATCCGGTTGAAGCTTTAGATGCGCTTCTCTTAGTCTATTGAACAGTAGGTATCCCCGATTACCTTTTCGTTGAGGGCTCTGAAATCAATAACAACTCTCCACTTCTTCTCTCCCGAGAGATCGAGCTTTTGGGACAATCCAAAGTTGAGAATTGTAAGGGGACTTAGAGTCACCAATAATCCCGCTGTCGTATTGTCTTTCAGTTTGCAGAATGACCTGGTCTGTCGCATCGTGAGGATACCTATATTGTTTCTTGGCCATCACTTCGTTATGCATTGTTGGAATTCGGTGCTGGATCAGATGAGTGCTGCTAAGTCTCTCGCCATTTAGGTGGAAAATATCAGTGTAGTCATCTGCCCACCTAAGGACGTAATCCTTCTCTTCATCATTTAAATGAGAAAGGCGCAGGTTCCTTTTTACTCTTTCGGCACGCTCTGCATAAAAGCTCGGATGTTCCTGTATGTCTAGCGTAGAGTACTCGAGTTCTAAGTCAGAGGTTTCTTCACCAGGAAATGTACAAAAATCGAACGGTATGACCTCCTGGGGGGCAATTTCTATATCTATATCGTCTTCAGTAGTATTGATGGCAATTGCGTGACAGACGCCATTATGTGTCGAGACTGCTGCCTCTCCAAGGTAGAGCCCTTCAGGAGTGTTCAGCTTAGGCAGGTAGCCTTCAGCAACCTCTGGGTTCGTGACGCTTATAGCAATAGGTTGCCTCGTTCTAGCCCTAATTTTTAATATTCTGAGAAAAGGTTTGATTTCGGTTTTAAGTCATTCACTGGCTTCCTGTGATTCTCGATCGATAAATGGAATCGGTGTGATAGGTTTAGAAGCAGTCACTGATGTGATGTGCCGGAAGGAAATTTGAGCCTGTTCTTGCCTTAAATAGGGTCACCCTAGAATTCCATCTGGTGAAATAGGGATACTATTTTCCACGGCATGGAATTCCACTAGGTTGTTCAGTATCGAAAGGTTGACGGTGCCTATCGTGATTACGGGGTGGTTTGTTATACCGGTGATAGGGATTGATCCTTTCGGATCAAGAATTAGTTCTTGACGCAAGGCGCTCAGTTTGTTTAAATTAACGTCCGAACCTGGATCCACAAGGAAACTAGCCTTGCTGTTGTGGAACTCAGGGGCACTCAACTTAACTACGGGTGACTCTTCGGTTTTGGATCTTGTTCGAAAGATCCTACTATACCCGCGCCCTGGTTGATTACTCCCGGGTCCGTTTCTATTCGGGGGTTCAGAAGGGTACTGCGGCATAGGTGGAAGGGGTGGGTATGAGTAGGGGTATTAGTAGGTTGGAGGGTATGGTGGGGGATAAGAGTAGGGGAATTGTGGTGGGTATGAAGGGTACTGTGGCGGGTATTGATGAAATGGTTGATGTGGGAGGTGTTGGATTGCGTGGGTTGGGGACTTCTGGTGCAACCTCGCCCTTTGCCCTTTCTGCCTTATCTGGTTTAACCATCTGTCTCGTATAAGGGCTAGGTGATCGGGCGCGTTCCGGGATTTTCTCGTTTTGCCGCATGATGTGGTAAGATGACGCGGTAGGCCTTAGTCTTTCCGTTTGCCTTAGTCTTTCCTCTATGTGGAGGGCATGTTCGAGGGCTTCACTAAGGTCCTTTGGAAAAGTTGTAAACGTTTATTTTTAAATAGGTTTTTGTGTTCCTATGGGCGGACAAACTTATGAGTATAGTGATATGCCTATAATAAAATATATATACACAGACACTTATGTACACAAACAAAAAACAATATACAGGTGAAAGAGAAAGAGAAAAAAAATGTACTTGATAGTGGCCTGTTATTAGAACTGGGAATCTTCAGCTTGCAGTGAACTTTGTTTTTTTTATTTATTATTATTTCAGCTGAGGCAAATTCAAGAGCCTCAAAATTTTGTCCTCACTAGGAGCGGGAAAAAAAACGAAAGGGGTGACTTTGAACCTTGTCTGGCGTCTTAAAGTTCGACGGTGCAGGAATCGGATTACTCTGACATTTGTTCAGTTTCTGATTCTGAATCAATTATGATAGTTTCAGCGTCAGAAATTTCGTTCTCCGAAATACCTCTATTTTTGGCCCTTCCGATATTAACTTGGTCGATTTCACGTGGGGGGTGATTCTCTTCTCTATAAGCTTGTCTTCTTTGCTCAAGAGCCTCACCGATTTCCAGATCTATTATTGTGGCCTGAGGGATTCTTAGCGCGATTTCCGGTGCTGGTACTTAAGTCCGTTCAACGGGTAAAACTACACACACAGGAATATTTCTCTTAACAGGGAATATTAGGCTTCGATAAATTGTTGATTGGGTGGGTGTGTAAAGGTGTTTTCTCCCGGAACGCTTTTTCTTCTTGGGTGGTTCCAGAAGAGTAAGATCCTTTTGACAGGACATAGAACAAGGAGTATTCGAACTCTCGACGTCGCCAACAGAGTCTGTGACTCAACGTACGTACCACAGAGGGGACGAAATTCTAAGAAAATTCAAATCAGAAAATTTTTTAGTTTAATTTTCCTCTCCCTATTTTATGGAAAAAGGTGAATATTCAATTCAATCGCTCAACGGTGACAACAGAGTCAGTGACTCAACGTACGTACTTCAGAGCGAGAGAACCACTAGAATTTTGATTGAATTAATGATTCAATCGAAACTCTGTTATATTATTCTCCTTCCGCCGGTATGTAACTTTCAAACAGTGTGTCTAGATATAGGGCTCTTGAGTGAAAGAAGGAGGAAAAAAAAAATAAAAAAATAAAATAAAATAAATAAATAAAACAAATCTATTATCAGTGTAGAGGTCTGTTAGATTTTGATCGAATAGAATTTCCATCTAACGGGACATAGAATAAGGAGTATTCGAACTCTCGACGTGGCCAACAGAGTCTATGACTCAACGTACGTACCACAGAGGGGACGAAATTCTAAGAAAATTCAAATCAGAAAATTTCTAGTTTGAATTTTCCTCTCCCTATTTTATGGAAAAAGGTGAATAATCAATTCAATCGCTCAACGGTGACAACAGAGTCAGTGACTCAACGTACGTACTTCAAAGCGAGAGAACCACTAGAATTTTGATTGAACCAATGATTCAATCGAAACTCTGTAATATTATTCTCCTTCCGCCAGTATTAAAAATTTTTATTTTTTTGAAGAAAAATTTGGAGATTCTGACAACAAATATTTATTGTTGGGCTGAGATTAATGGTAGATTATACTAAATGGGTCGAAAGAAATGTGTAATATACGTGTGTGAAGAATAGAGAGGTTAAGAAGCTTATTATTTGGAAGTGGACGCTCCTTGAGACTCTCGTTTTGCCTGCTGGAATTTCCTCAAGTCAATTTCAGCCTTATTGAGTAGATTACCAAAAAAGAATGAAAACTCGTCGAAATTATTTATTTCCTTAATTTTGAATTCCTGAGGGTTGAAAAATTTAGGTTGGAGCCTCGGGTGCCACAGTAGGAACCGATTCCTCAAAATTGTTAGAAATTGATTTTAATTCTTCTAATTGCAGAATTGTTCTTTGTCTGACCTGCCTTCCTGCTCGAGACGTTGGTTTGCGTTTGCAATCTCTATTAGGGGTAGGTTGTGACATGAGGAAAGGTAAAGAATTTTTCGTTAAACTTAAGCTTTCTGCTAAAGAGCATAAAAGCGCAAGTTATGGAATTGTCCTTCTGCTGAAAAGCATAAAGGGTAATTCCTAAACGAAAAATAAGTTGAAAGAGGTGATTTGAAATAAAATTGATGTTCAACATTTATTCTTTCTGCTAAAAAGCATAAAAGCCTAAATTTAAGAATTTACCTTCTGCTGAAAAGCATAAAGGGGAATTCTCTAGAACACAATTTTAGGAATAAAAAAAAAAATTTCTTTTTCGAATTAATGCTTTCTGCTAAAGAGCATAAAAGACTAAATTTAAGAGTTTACCTTCTGCTGAAGAGCATAAAGGAGAATTCTCTAGAACACAATATTTGGAAATAAATAGGATTTTATTTTTGGAAAGGAGAGTTAATTTAGAACAAGAAATTTTACAGATCAATATCAATATGAAAAACAGAAACTATTCAAGTCAGAAATAATATAAACAGTTCCAAGCAGCTAGTGAGTATGACTACGCAACGTGTAACGTGGCTAGGTACAGCGCTAGACAAAAATATCCCACCGTTGCCACCATCAGTTTGTTACGTACGAATAATTAAATTTATTGTAATAAAAATATAATTTTGATTATACGCCCGCTTAAGGCTCCAATCTGCCAAATTTCAATTTAGGAAATTATAAATTAAATAAACCAAAATTTGTTTTTAATCTGGGATCGTATTTGCCCTCTCCTCTGACTGAGGAGGTTATACACTGCTTTTAAGAAAACCCTCCTTGATTTTTGGAAACGAAGTTTTGAATACAGGAAGATTTCCAGTTTTAGTGTTTAATGTCCGTATAAAAAGGATATACAAATAGATACATATATTGGAACGATACCTTACTACTAGTTTTCCTTACATCTACCAGTCCCAGGAGAGTGTGAGAGAGAGGGAGAGATTTTCCCTTAGTTTCTGATTCGTCCTAGACTGGGCAATGGTTTTCTGTTAAGTGTTGTTCAAAATCACGCTTTGTCCTTATTGCGAGTCGCGAATAGCACACGCGCACACAAATGCTGTTTTTGCCACTTTCTGTTAGGTTTAATAAGAGAAAATAACGGCTGGCTTATAACCAGAAAAGGGTTGAGTGCTTTTAAACTCGCCCTTTTCGTCGCTAGAATTTTCCTATTAAATCTAATTACAATATTTTATGAAAAATTAACACTACCGTTTTGAAATTCGGTAGTATTAATTTTTCCGCGATTTCGCGCACCTTTTTGCCGCTTTTTTATTAAACGAATTGGACTTTAAAATACTCCGCTGAAGAAAGATATATTAGAAATATATTTTGTATACTTCAATACATCTTATATGTATTGCTTCCGTCCAAATGAAGTCTTTTGTCTTTTACGTCCGCCCGACACGATTCCAAAAATATAATTTCGTTAGAAAGAGTTTTACGGGTTCAATCAACTAACGAAGACCTAGGAACTGTCGATCTAGACCGCAGACGGGCACGATGAAAGAAAAATGTTTTCTTTATTATTCTAAGGTCTGAATCCGGTCAAGACACTCAGAAGACTGCGAATTTGATTTTGCCTTAATCCGTTTTACTAGTTCATCGCGAGGTGAGCATGGTAGGGTTTTTTGATGATTAAGGAATTAATGATTGGACGGAGGTAATAATGGCAGGGAGGATTTAGGAATTTGCACAAATGCTGATGTGGTTATTGCGCCATTTGCTGATTTTTAGAATGCAATTATTTTTCCCCTCTTTCTACATCTATCGCGAGAAAGGAAATGTGCTTATCAATTTTTAGTATTTGATGCATGGTCATCAAATTGTAGAAACAATTTTAGTTTCCAATATATTTCAGAGTAAATCGAAATATATATATTTAATTAGTCTAGGCTTATAATCTTTAAGTGGACTAAAGCTTTGACATAATTATTTGAGTATTCAGATGAGCGTTGGGTATTAGTTACAAAAAGCACGTGGCTTTTGTGGCGGGAGATCAGCTGGCTAAAGCATTTGAGCAAGGATAGGTGTATAAGGAGGAGATGCAATTATGAGATGAATGCTAGCCTCGCGATGCACAGCAGAGCGCATCAAGATTTTCTAAAAGAGACCAGTATATTAGGCATGTGCATAGGCGAACGAAAGGAGGAATTGACAAACGGCAGAAAGCTGCGGCGACAAACAGTGCATGGGTGTACGTGTACTAGATATCTCTCTCTCTCTCCTTCGTTCTCTTTTTCCTCTTCTATTCGTACATTCTATCGCGAGTCTGCTATTGCTCATTCTTTTTCCTATTCTATTCTTTCTCCGCTCATCCCAGTTTTTATATCATCGCTCTCACTCTACACTCATTCTTCGCTTTTCTCTTATTTCATACTTTTTAGATCATAGCGATTGAGTGCCTATGCAATCTCGCTATCAATTAATCTAGATTATAAAACATTAATGCATCTGAAAAACAAAAAGGGGGAAATAGTATTATTTTTAAAAGTTTTATTCAAACTTTTAAAAGTTTAATTTAAATGTATTTAAATAACTAGAATATGAATTACTCTACGTCTCAAGACCAGCTCGCATGACCAAAAATGCTGAATTGCATTGGCCACTGGAATGCAATCAGGTTACGAACGTTCAAAAATGTGCAGTTCATTCACTTTTAAAGCAATTCATATTTCATAAATTAGATTTTGTATGCTAATAAAAGCTTTTTCCAAAAAAATATTGCACACTTTGGACCGCCCGTAACATTAGATATAAAAGTTTGTTGACTCATGCAAGTATTTACCGTATACGTCTTTTTTTATACGTGTGTAAGCAATTTAGGTCGCGCTCAAGGGTCATCTTCCGTAGATCATTTTTCATTCAATTTTCTCAAAGTAGTTCCAAATGCGTTACGTCGCAATATAACATGATTAAATATAAAATTTTTTTGACTCATGCAAGAATTTACCGTATATTTCCGTTTTTATACGTGTGTATGCAATTAATGTCCCATTTAAAGGCCGTTTGCCCTAGACAATTTTATATTCAATTTTTTCAAAGTGGTTCCATATGTGTTACATCGGAATATAACATTATTACGCATAACTGATTTTTGTCTCATGCAAGTATTTACCGTATACGTCTTTTTTTATACGTGTGTAAGCAATTTAGGTCGCGCTCAAGGGTCATCTTCCGTAGATCATTTTTCATTCAATTTTCTCAAAGTAGTTCCAAATGCGTTACGTCGCAATATAACATGATTAAATATAAAATTTTTTTGACTCATGCAAGAATTTACCGTATATTTCCGTTTTATACGTGTGTGAAAAGTTTTAGTCTAGTTTGAGGGTCGTTCACCCTAGATAATTTTAGATAAAATTTTTTCTATGTACTTCTCAATATGTTACATCTTAAAATAATAAGATTAGGTGCCACACTTCCCTCGATCTATACAAGAATTTACGCCAATATGGCGTTGGCACTAGCGTAACTATCACAAATTGCATAAGAACTAGCCCTCATTAACCACTACCACCTGTCGTACACGAGAAAATATCCTAGGAGCCAATATGGCGACCATTAATTATTCTACCTTACCACTCTATGACAGATACAGTGTGGCGACAACTCTGTCTTGACCGTTTCGTGTTACAACAATTTCGCTGACATGGCGGTATCTTAATAATATTCAGGAGCCAAAATGGCGTCCTTTATACACATCAGTTCGCGTATTTGGTGGCGGCAAGTGATAATCATAAAACGGCAGAAGCAATATTAAGCATAAATAATATCAAGCATAAACAATAAGTATAGTTGGCAGCCGAGATGGCGTACACCAATCACAGACTAGTACTAATTATCATGGCAGCCTGTGGCAGCGTGCACCATGGACAGGTAGTGATAGAAATGGCAGCCTAGGCAGCGTACACTTTTATTAAGGATGGAAGGCACCGTGTCTACGCCTGAGGCAGCGTTCCCACCGAAGAAATGGACCTACTCCTGAAGCCGAGATGGCGTACCCAGCGAGTTGATCGCTAAAACTTTTTGAATAGTAAATGGGAATTCTTCCAGAGCCGAGATGGCGTACCTGAAAGATTCTCCGAAAAAATTGTTACCCTTGGTAACTCCTAGGTGGCACTTTGGCTGCTTCCTTGGTGTCTAGTACGGTAGTGACGCCCTGGCTGGAGATCCTGAGATCCCGGCTAGTGGTACCGCAGAGAGTTACGCAACCGAGATTATAGCTTCGCGGTTTCGAGTCTACCGCGGGCAGACTCGCGCTGCGAGCCTAGCGCTGACTGTTTGAATCGCTGCCCCTGCAGACCTGCTACGCCGTGGAACGCATGTAGTGCTAGCACCCTGCGTACTAGCGCTGGTAGGTCGATGTGACCGTTACAGTGTATAAGTAACATAGTCCCGTTTGAGGGCCTTCCTCCATAGATAATTCTTTATTTAATGTTTTCAAAGTAGTTCAAAATGCGTTGCATCGGAATATAACAGTATTACGCATAACTGTATTCTGTCTCATGCAAGTATATACCGAATACGTCTTTTTTTATACGCGTGTAAGCAATTAAGGTCCCGTTTGAGAGTCATAATCCGTAAAACATTTTTTATTTAATTTTCTCAAAGTAGTTCCTAATGCGTTACGTCGCAATATAACATGATTAGATATAAAAGTTTTTTTGACACATGCAAGAATTTACCATATATTTCCGTTTTTATACGTGTGTATGCAATTTATGTCCCATTTAAAGGCCATTTGCCCTAGACAATTTTTTATTCAATTTTTTCAAAGTCGTTCCAAATGTGTTATATCGAAATATAATATGATTAGATATAAAAGTTTTTTTGACTCATGCATTTATTTACCGTATACGTCTTTTTTTATACGTGTGTAAGCAATCTAGGTCACGCTTAAGGGTCATCTTTCGTAGATCATTTTTTATTAAATTTTCCCAAAGTAGTTCCTAATGCCTTACGTCGCAATATAACATGATTAGGTATACAAGTTTTTTGACTTATGCAAGAATTTAAGTATATTTATGTTTTTATACGCGTGTAAGTAATGTAAGTCCCGATTGAGGGCCGACTGCACTAGAACATTTTTCATTCAATTTTTTCAATGTAGTTCAAAATGTGTTGCATCGGAATATAACTTTATTACGCATAACTGTTTTTTGTGTCTCATGCAAGAATTTATCGTATATTTCCGTTTTTATACGTGTCTAAGTAATTTAATTCGCGTTTGAGGGCCGTCTGCCCTAGACCAATTTTTATTCAATTTTTTCAAAGTGGTTCTAAATGTGTTACATCGGAATATAACATTATTCCGCATAACTGTTTTTTGTCTCATGCAAGACTCTTCTCCTTTGTTGTCGGTAGACGGTAAGGCTTCAATACCCTCTCTGGCTAGTTTACCGGCCATTTTGTTTCCTGGGATTCCTTTGTGGCTTGGGGCATGTTCCCAAATTACGTCCAACGGTTCCAGGGCTGTTTTCATCTTTTCAAACTCGGATCGATTCCTAACTGGTTTATTCTCGTACGTTTTCTATTCGTTTGCCTCCCATCTTGGAATCCATTCTGTGGCACTGTTTACTAAAAACTTGGAATCAGTCTTTATTCTCAGCTTCTTGATGCCAGCCTCTTGAGCCTATTGAGCTGCTACGGTTGCTGCTTCAATTTCGGCTGAGTTGTTTGTTTGACGTCCCTGGGAGGGGCGTGAAACATTTAGCGGATGGTTAGGTCCAAACCAGACTCCTATTCCTGTCCTTGGTTCACCACGTCCATTGTAACTGCACGCTCCGTCCACGTAAACATCTATGTAAGTGTCCTGTAATGGGGCTGACCAAGGGCTTGGACCTGGAAGTCTAGGGGGTGCACTTTTAGGGGCAGTGTTGTCCGTTTTTGCTACAAGAGTTGGCTTTAAGTTTGGCAAAACACTACGGGATTCGCGAAATACTGGGGGGTCGGAGTCGTCACTATCCTCGTCATCTGACGATGGATCACTGGAAGAGTTTTCGTTCAACACTGGGACCTCACTAATTCCTCTTCGTCTCGGAAGTCTTTTACCAATGCCACTTTCGTCAAGGTTGGTTGCTTTCGGCTCACTTTGGGGTTTGTTAGCTGCTTAGGGGTTTTCAGGAGCCGAATCTTTTCTTGGCCTTCCCCGTCGTTTAGGCATTGCTCCGGCTGAGGTGGACGGTTGTGGAGAAACTGTGGTTTTAGTCCTTACTGCGTTGAAGGGGATGGATCGGGGTACAGAAGGTTTTCCTTTGTTTCTTAACGGCAACGCAGATTCCACACTGGATCTGGAAATGGATTGGTTCTTTGACTGTATGAATTTCTTTGTTTGAGTTATGCGTCTAGTAGAATCTGAGGGTTTCTGACTGGTGGAGGAAGGTTCACCTCGACTAGGTTCTGCCCGCGATGCTCCGGAACGCGTTATTACTAATATCTTTCGGATGTCTGGAGGTTCTGATGTGGATCTCTTAATGTCTGCAGAGTTGTTTTGCAGGGAAGAAGAATTGTAGGATTTATTGGAATCGTCAGACTCATAGGAGTCCGTTGAGTCAGAAGATTCTGAGTATTGTTCGTTAGCCACAGGGTTTCCTGACAAGGCTTCAACACCCATATTCATTTTCCCTTGTTTATATTTAAACTTATATTGGTAATCCTGGAGTCTAAGTCGCCATCGCAGCAACCTTGCTCCTGGATTATCAATATAAGTCATCCAGTGAACTGGTTCGTAGTCGCAGGCCAGCACGAACTCTCTTCCATACAAATATGGGCGAAACTTCGTGACAGCGTACAACACCGCCAGACATTCCTTTTCTGCTTTCGAGTAGTTTTGTTCGCAGGAATTCATCACCTTGGAAAAGTAGACGATGGGCATATCTACTCCATCCCTTTCTTGGGTTAACATAGCCCCGACAGCATGCTCAAAGGCATCTGTGGTTAGCTTAAAGGACTTGTTAAAGTCGGGATATTGGAGTACGTATTAGCTGCAGAGGTATCTGCGTATTCTTCGGAAGCTGTTCCGTTGCGAGCGTCCCCATTCCCATTTTGTGTCCTTCTTCAGGAGATTGGACAAGGGTTTTTCTAGCCTTGCATAGTCTTTTATAAATCTCCTATAGTATCCGGAAAGGCCTAGGAATTGTCGAATGGCCCGGACTGTCCTTTGTTTTGGAAATTTTCTAATAGCGGCTATCTTAGCGGGGTTGGGTTTAACTCCATCACGGCCGATTATATGGCCCAGATAAGCTACCTCGGTTCATAAGAATTCACACTTATCCGGTTGAAGCTTTAGATGCGCTTCTCTTAGTCTATTGAACAGTAGGTATCCCCGATTACCTTTTCGTTGAGGGCTCTGAAATCAATAACAACTCTCCACTTCTTCTCTCCCGAGAGATCGAGCTTTTTTGGGACAATCCAAAGTTGAGAATTGTAAGGGGACTTAGAGTCACCAATAATCCCGCTGTCGTATTGTCTTTCAGTTTGCAGAATGACCTGGTCTGTCGCATCGTGAGGATACCTATATTGTTTCTTGGCCATCACTTCGTTATGCATTGTTGGAATTCGGTGCTGGATCAGATGAGTGCTGCTAAGTCTCTCGCCATTTAGGTGGAAAATATCAGTGTAGTCATCTGCCCACCTAAGGACGTAATCCTTCTCTTCATCATTTAAATGAGAAAGGCGCAGGTTCCTTTTTACTCTTTCGGCACGCTCTGCATAAAAGCTCGGATGTTCCTGTATGTCTAGCGTAGAGTACTCGAGTTCTAAGTCAGAGGTTTCTTCACCAGGAAATGTACAAAAATCGAACGGTATGACCTCCTGGGGGGCAATTTCTATATCTATATCGTCTTCAGTAGTATTGATGGCAATTGCGTGACAGACGCCATTATGTGTCGAGACTGCTGCCTCTCCAAGGTAGAGCCCTTCAGGAGTGTTCAGCTTAGGCAGGTAGCCTTCAGCAACCTCTGGGTTCGTGACGCTTATAGCAATAGGTTGCCTCGTTCTAGCCCTAATTTGTAATATTCTGGAAAAAGGTTTGATTTCGGTTTTAAGTGATTCTCTGGCTTCCTGTGATTCTCGATCGATGAATGGAATCGGTGTGATAGGGTTAGAAGCAGTCACTAATGCGTTGTGCCGGAAGGAAATTTGAGCCTGTTCTTGCCTTAAATAGGGTCTCCCTAGAATTCCATCTGGTGAAATAGGGATACTATTTTCCACGGCATGGAATTCCACTAGGTTGTTCAGTATCGAAAGGTTGACGGTGCCTATCGTGATTACGGGGTGGTTTGTTATACCGGTGATAGGGATTGATCCTTTCGGATCAAGAATTAGTTCTTGACGCAAGGCGCTCAGTTTGATTAAATTAACGTCCGAACCTGGATCCACAAGGAAACTAGCCTTGCTGTTGCGGAACTCAAGGACACTCAACTTAACTACGGGTGACTCTTCGGTTTTGGATCTTGTTCGAAAGATCCTACTATACCCGCGCCCTGGTTGATTACTCCCGGGTCCGTTTCTATTCGGGGGTTCAGAAGGGTACTGCGGCATAGGTGGAAGGGGTGGGTATGAGTAGGGGTATTAGTAGGTTGGAGGGTATGGTGGGGGATAAGAGTAGGGGAATTGTGGTGGGTATGAAGGGTACTGTGGCGGGTATTGATGAAATGGTTGATGTGGAGGTGTTGGATTGCGTGGGTTGGGGACTTCTGGTGCAACCTCGCCCTTTGCCCTTTCTGCCTTATCTGGTTTAACCATCTGTCTCGTATAAGGGCTAGGTGATCGGGCGCGTTCCGGGATTTTCTCGTTTTGCCGCATGATGTGGTAAGATGACGCGGTAGGCCTTAGTCTTTCCGTTTGCCTTAGTCTTTCCTCTATGTGGAGGGCATGTTCGAGGGCTTCACTAAGGTCCTTTGGAAAAGTTGTAAACGTTTATTTTTAAATAGGTTTTTGTGTTCCTATGGGCGGACAAACTTATGAGTATAGTGATATGCCTATAATAAAATATATATACACAGACACTTATGTACACAAACAAAAAACAATATACAGGTGAAAGAGAAAGAGAAAAAAAATGTACTTGATAGTGGCCTGTTATTAGAACTGGGAATCTTCAGCTTGCAGTGAACTTTGTTTTTTTTATTTATTATTATTTCAGCTGAGGCAAATTCAAGAGCCTCAAAATTTTGTCCTCACTAGGAGCGGGAAAAAAAACGAAAGGGGTGACTTTGAACCTTGTCTGGCGTCTTAAAGTTCGACGGTGCAGGAATCGGATTACTCTGACATTTGTTCAGTTTCTGATTCTGAATCAATTATGATAGTTTCAGCGTCAGAAATTTCGTTCTCCGAAATACCTCTATTTTTGGCCCTTCCGATATTAACTTGGTCGATTTCACGTGGGGGGTGATTCTCCTCTCTATAAGCTTGTCTTCTTTGCTCAAGAGCCTCACCGATTTCCAGATCTATTATTGTGGCCTGAGGGATCCTTAGCACGATTTCCGGTGCTGGTACTTCAGTCCGTTCAACGGGTAAAACTACACACACAGGAATATTGCTCTTAACAGGGAATATTAGGCTTCGATAAATTGTTGATTGGGTGGGTGTGTAAAGGTGTTTTCTCCCGGAACGCTTTTTCTTCTTGGGTGGTTCCAGAAGAGTAAGATCCTTTTGACAGGACATAGAACAAGGAGTATTCGAACTCTCGACGTCGCCAACAGAGTCTGTGACTCAACGTACGTACCACAGAGGGGACGAAATTCTAAGAAAATTCAAATCAGAAAATTTTTTAGTTTAATTTTCCTCTCCCTATTTTATGGAAAAAGGTGAATATTCAATTCAATCGCTCAACGGTGACAACAGAGTCAGTGACTCAACGTACGTACTTCAGAGCGAGAGAACCACTAGAATTTTGATTGAATTAATGATTCAATCGAAACTCTGTTATATTATTCTCCTTCCGCCGGTATGTAACTTTCAAACAGTGTGTCTAGATATAGGGCTCTTGAGTGAAAGAAGGAGGAAAAAAAAAATAAAAAAATAAAATAAAATAAATAAATAAAACAAATCTATTATCAGTGTAGAGGTCTGTTAGATTTTGATCGAATAGAATTTCCATCTAACGGGACATAGAATAAGGAGTATTCGAACTCTCGACGTGGCCAACAGAGTCTATGACTCAACGTACGTACCACAGAGGGGACGAAATTCTAAGAAAATTCAAATCAGAAAATTTCTAGTTTGAATTTTCCTCTCCCTATTTTATGGAAAAAGGTGAATAATCAATTCAATCGCTCAACGGTGACAACAGAGTCAGTGACTCAACGTACGTACTTCAAAGCGAGAGAACCACTAGAATTTTGATTGAACCAATGATTCAATCGAAACTCTGTAATATTATTCTCCTTCCGCCAGTATTAAAAATTTTTATTTTTTTGAAGAAAAATTTGGAGATTCTGACAACAAATATTTATTGTTGGGCTGAGATTAATGGTAGATTATACTAAATGGGTCGAAAGAAATGTGTAATATACGTGTGTGAAGAATAGAGAGGTTAAGAAGCTTATTATTTGGAAGTGGACGCTCCTTGAGACTCTCGTTTTGCCTGCTGGAATTTCCTCAAGTCAATTTCAGCCTTATTAAGTAGATTTTCAAAAAAGAATGAAAATTCGTCGAAATTATTTATTTCCTTAATTTTGAATTCCTGAGGGTTGAAAATTTGGTTTGGAGCCTCGGGTGCCACAGTAGGAACCGATTCCTCAAAATTGTTAGAAATTGATTTTAATTCTTCTAATTGCTGAATTGTTCTTTGTCTGACCTGCCTTCCTGCTCAATACTTTGGTTTGCGTTTGCAATCTCTATTAGGGGTAGGTTGTGACATGAGGAAAGGTAAAGGATTTTTCGTTAAACTTAAGCTTTCTGCTAAAGAGCATAAAAGCGCAAGTTATGGAATTGTCCTTCTGCTGAAAAGCATAAAGGGTAATTCCTAAACGAAAAATAAGTTGAAAGAGGTGATTTGAAATAAAATTGATGTTCAACATTTATTCTTTCTGCTAAAAAGCATAAAAGCCTAAATTTAAGAATTTACCTTCTGCTGAAAAGCATAATGGGGAATTCTCTAAAACACAATTTTAGGAATAAAAAAAAAAATTTCTTTTTCGAATTAATGCTTTCTGCTAAAGAGCATAAAAGACTAAATTTAAGAGTTTACCTTCTGCTGAAGAGCATAAAGGAGAATTCTCTAGAACACAATATTTGGAAATAAATAGGATTTTATTTTTGGAAAGGAGAGTTAATTTAGAACAAGAAATTTTACAGATCAATATCAATATGAAAAACAGAAACTATTCAAGTCAGAAATAATATAAACAGTTCCAAGCAGCTAGTGAGTATGACTACGCAACGTGTAACGTGGCTAGGTACAGCGCTAGACAAAAATATCCCACCGTTGCCACCATCAGTTTGTTACGTACGAATAATTAAATTTATTGTAATAAAAATATAATTTTGATTATACGCCCGCTTAAGGCTCCAATCTGCCAAATTTCAATTTAGGAAATTATAAATTAAATAAACCAAAATTTGTTTTTAATCTGGGATCGTATTTGCCCTCTCCTCTGACTGAGGAGGTTATACACTGCTTTTAAGAAAACCCTCCTTGATTTTTGGAAACGAAGTTTTGAATACAGGAAGATTTCCAGTTTTAGTGTTTAATGTCCGTATAAAAAGGATATACAAATAGATACATATATTGGAACGATACCTTACTACTAGTTTTCCTTACATCTACCAGTCCCAGGAGAGTGTGAGAGAGAGGGAGAGATTTTCCCTTAGTTTCTGATTCGTCCTAGACTGGGCAATGGTTTTCTGTTAAGTGTTGTTCAAAATCACGCTTTGTCCTTATTGCGAGTCGCGAATAGCACACGCGCACACAAATGCTGTTTTTGCCACTTTCTGTTAGGTTTAATAAGAGAAAATAACGGCTGGCTTATAACCAGAAAAGGGTTGAGTGCTTTTAAACTCGCCCTTTTCGTCGCTAGAATTTTCCTATTAAATCTAATTACAATATTTTATGAAAAATTAACACTACCGTTTTGAAATTCGGTAGTATTAATTTTTCCGCGATTTCGCGCACCTTTTTGCCGCTTTTTTATTAAACGAATTGGACTTTAAAATACTCCGCTGAAGAAAGATATATTAGAAATATATTTTGTATACTTCAATACATCTTATATGTATTGCTTCCGTCCAAATGAAGTCTTTTGTCTTTTACGTCCGCCCGACACGATTCCAAAAATATAATTTCGTTAGAAAGAGTTTTACGGGTTCAATCAACTAACGAAGACCTAGGAACTGTCGATCTAGACCGCAGACGGGCACGATGAAAGAAAAATGTTTTCTTTATTATTCTAAGGTCTGAATCCGGTCAAGACACTCAGAAGACTGCGAATTTGATTTTGCCTTAATCCGTTTTACTAGTTCATCGCGAGGTGAGCATGGTAGGGTTTTTTGATGATTAAGGAATTAATGATTGGACGGAGGTAATAATGGCAGGGAGGATTTAGGAATTTGCACAAATGCTGATGTGGTTATTGCGCCATTTGCTGATTTTTAGAATGCAATTATTTTTCCCCTCTTTCTACATCTATCGCGAGAAAGGAAATGTGCTTATCAATTTTTAGTATTTGATGCATGGTCATCAAATTGTAGAAACAATTTTAGTTTCCAATATATTTCAGAGTAAATCGAAATATATATATTTAATTAGTCTAGGCTTATAATCTTTAAGTGGACTAAAGCTTTGACATAATTATTTGAGTATTCAGATGAGCGTTGGGTTTTAGTTACAAAAAGCACGTGGCTTTTGTGGCGGGAGATCAGCTGGCTAAAGCATTTGAGCAAGGATAGGTGTATAAGGAGGAGATGCAATTATGAGATGAATGCTAGCCTCGCGATGCACAGCAGAGCGCATCAAGATTTTCTAAAAGAGACCAGTATATTAGGCATGTGCATAGGCGAACGAAAGGAGGAATTGACAAACGGCAGAAAGCTGCGGCGACAAACAGTGCATGGGTGTACGTGTACTAGATATCTCTCTCTCTCTCCTTCGTTCTCTTTTTCCTCTTCTATTCGTACATTCTATCGCGAGTCTGCTATTGCTCATTCTTTTTCCTATTCTATTCTTTCTCCGCTCATCCCAGTTTTTATATCATCGCTCTCACTCTACACTCATTCTTCGCTTTTCTCTTATTTCATACTTTTTAGATCATAGCGATTGAGTGCCTATGCAATCTCGCTATCAATTAATCTAGATTATAAAACATTAATGCATCTGAAAAACAAAAAGGGGGAAATAGTATTATTTTTAAAAGTTTTATTCAAACTTTTAAAAGTTTAATTTAAATGTATTTAAATAACTAGAATATGAATTACTCTACGTCTCAAGACCAGCTCGCATGACCAAAAATGCTGAATTGCATTGGCCACTGGAATGCAATCAGGTTACGAACGTTCAAAAATGTGCAGTTCATTCACTTTTAAAGCAATTCATATTTCATAAATTAGATTTTGTATGCTAATAAAAGCTTTTTCCAAAAAAATATTGCACACTTTGGACCGCCCGTAACATTAGATATAAAAGTTTGTTGACTCATGCAAGTATTTACCGTATACGTCTTTTTTTATACGTGTATATGTAACTTATTCCCGTTTGAGGGCCATCTGCTCTAGAAAATTTTTTATTCAATTTTTTCAAAGTGGTTCTAAATGTGTTACATCGGAATATAACATTATCACCTATAACTGTTTTTTGTCTTATGCAAGTATCTACCGAATACGTCTTTTTTTATACGTGTCTAAGCAATTAAGGTCCCGTTTGTGGGTCATAATCCGTAAAACATTTCTTATCTAATTATCTCAAAGTGGTTCCAAATGCGTTACGTCGCGATATAACATGCAAGTATTTACGGTATACGTCCGTTTTTATACGTGTATATGTAACTTATTCCCGTTTGAGGGCCATCTGCTCTAGAAAATTTTTTATTCAATTTTCTCGAAGTGGTTCTAAATGTGTTACATCGAAATATAACATTATTACGCATAACTGTTTTTTGTCTCATGCAAGTATTTACCGTATACGTCTTTTTTTATACGTGTGTAAGCAATTTAGGTCGCGCTCAAGGGTCATCTTCCGTAGATCATTTTTCATTCAATTTTCTCAAAGTAGTTCCAAATGCGTTACGTCGCAATATAACATGATTAAATATAAAATTTTTTTGACTCATGCAAGAATTTACCGTATATTTCCGTTTTTATACGTGTGTATGCAATTAATGTCCCATTTAAAGGCCGTTTGCCCTAGACAATTTTATATTCAATTTTTTCAAAGTGGTTCCATATGTGTTACATCGGAATATAACATTATTACGCATAACTGATTTTTGTCTCATGCAAGTATTTACGGTATACGTCCGTTTTTATACGTGTATATGTAACTTATTCCCGTTTGAGGGCCATCTGCTCTAGAAAATTTTTTATTCAATTTTCTCGAAGTGGTTCTAAATGTGTTACATCGAAATATAACATTATTACGCATAACTGTTTTTTGTCTCACGTAGGTATTTACCGTATACGTCTTTTTTTATACGTGTGTAAGCAATTTAGGTCCCGCTCAAAGGTCATCTTCCGTAGATCATTTTTTATTCAATTTTCTCGAAGTCGTTCCCCATGCGTTACGTCGCAATTTAACATGATTAAATATAAAAGTTTTTTGACTCATGCAAGAATTTACCGTATATTTCCGTTTTTATACGTGTATGCAATTTATGTCCCATTTAAAGGTCGTTTGCCCCAGACAATTTTTTATTCAATTTTTTTCAAAGTGGTTCCATATGTGTTACATCGGAATATAACATTATTACGCATAACTGATTTTTGTCTCATGCAAGTATTTACGGTATACGTCCGTTTTTATACGTGTATATGTAACTTATTCCCGTTTGAGGGCCATCTGCTCTAGAAAATTTTTTATTCAATTTTCTCGAAGTGGTTCTAAATGTGTTACATCGAAATATAACATTATCACCCATAACTGTTTTTTGTCTTATGCAAGTATCTACCGAATACGTCTTTTTTTATACGTGTCTAAGCAATTAAGGTCCCGTTTGTGGGTCATAATCCGTAAAACATTTCTTATCTAATTATCTCAAAGTAGTTCCAAATGCGTTACGTCGCAATATAACATGATTAAATATAAAATTTTTTTGACTCATGCAAGAATTTACCGTATATTTCCGTTTTTATACGTGTGTATGCAATTAATGTCCCATTTAAAGGCCGTTTGCCCTAGACAATTTTATATTCAATTTTTTCAAAGTGGTTCCATATGTGTTACATCGGAATATAACATTATTACGCATAACTGATTTTTGTCTCATGCAAGTATTTACGGTATACGTCCGTTTTTATACGTGTATATGTAACTTATTCCCGTTTGAGGGCCATCTGCTCTAGAAAATTTTTTATTCAATTTTCTCGAAGTGGTTCTAAATGTGTTACATCGAAATATAACATTATTACGCATAACTGTTTTTTGTCTCATGCAAGTATTTACCGTATACGTCTTTTTTTATACGTGTGTAAGCAATTTAGGTCGCGCTCAAGGATCATCTTCCGTAGATCATTTTTTATTCAATTTTCTCAAAGTAGTTCCAAATGCGTTACGTCGCAATATAACATGATTAAATATAAAAGTTTTTTGACTCATGCAAGAATTTACCGTATATTTCCGTTTTTATACGTGTGTATGCAATTTATGTCCCATTTAAAGGCCGTTTGCTCCAGACAATTTTTTATTCAATTTTTTCAAAGTGGTTCCAAATGTGTTACATCGGAATATAACATTATTACGCATAACTGTTTTTTGTCTCATGCAAGTATTTACCGTGTACGTCCGTTTTAAACGCGTGTGAATAATTAAGTCCGGATTCACGGCTGTTCGCCCTAGACAATTTTACTGGCAATCTTATCCGAATACTTCTTATTGTGTTATATCGAAATATAATATGATTGTTTATACCAGTTTTTGTCCCATGCAAGTATTCCCCCTATATGTTTGTTTATATACGTGTATAAGCAATTTACGTCCCGTTTGAGGGACTTTTGCCATAGATAATTTTTTATTTATCTTTTTTAAAGTGGTTCAAAATGTTTTGCATCGGTATATAATATTATTACGCATAACTGTTTATTGTCTCATGCAAGTATTTACCGTATATGTCTGTTTATATACGTGTATAAGTAATGTAAGACCCGTTTGAGGGCCATCTTCCCTGGATCATTTTTTATTCAATTTTCTTAAAGTAGTTACAAATTTGTTACGTCGCAATATAACATGATTAGATATAAAAGTTTTTTGACTCATGCAAGAATTTACCATATACGTCCGTTTTAAACGCGTGTGAATAATTAAGTCCGGATTCACGGCTCTATGCCCTAGACAATTTTATTGTCAATCCTATCCGAGTACTTCTTATTGTGTTATATCGAAATATAATATCATTGGTTATACCAGTTTTTCGTCCCATGCAAGTATCTACCAAATACGTCCTTTTTTATACGTGTGTAAGCAATTTACGTCTCGTTTAAAGGCGGTGGCTCAACAATCAGTTTGATAGATAGGAGATTTGCACAAAAGTTGTGTATCAACGGATAGCAGATTCAAACGTCGGTAAAAGGCCTGTGGGGAGAGGCAGTCGGGGTAAAATGCGAAAGAGTAAGCTTCAACGTCATTGGAGCACATGGCATATGCAAAGTTGAACACGCGTTGTCAGTAAACAACCTAGACTTACCGAGTCAATAGCTCTCCGACAAAATAACAGAACGGATCAAAAACCTTGAACACGTGCAGATAGAATCGTATGTAAACGCGCGTACAGTCTTCTCGGTCAAGATAACTGGGAATTGATCATGCCAATGGAATCACGCCCGATCAAGGATAGCGGGTTAGTAATCTTGCGCGGGAGACTCGGTTGGACGGTTCACGGTTACGTAGAAAATAAGAGAGGACAATTTATAGGTTCGAACGCAGAGAATTTACACAATGAGCTAGACATCCGTTTAGCTAGAACACCGTTTCTCTGTCTCAAGAAAGACAGAGAAACTAAGAGAACTAGAAAAATTGATAAACGATTTCTTCAATCTGGAAAATATGGGAGTATCCGATCTGAAGTTGAAAAGTAACAGGCAGAAGCACGCCGAAAAGATCCTACACGAAACAACGCAAAAAATAGGCAAAAAGTGGCAGACGGGTTTGTTATGGAACCACCGCGTAAACCCATGTAAAACCACCGCGCTCGAAAAACTCAATTTGTTAGAGAAAAAATTGAATAAAGATCCCGCATTGGCGAGCTTTATTATAAAGAATTCGATCGATTTATTATGAACGGTTACGCGGCGGAAATCGGGCCTGAAGTTGTAAGACCACGTTTATGGTATATCCCTCATTTCAGCGTGCGCAACACGAACAAGCCCGGGAAGATACGCCTTGTTCTAGATGCAGCAGCGAAAACGTCGGGTATCAGCCTAAATGATCAGTTGGATACGGCGCCAGACTTACTGCAATCTCTTGTAGGCGTATTATTGAGATATCGACAGTTTGGAGTCGCGGTTATTGCAGGCATCAAAGATATGTTTCTGCGCATCGGAATGATCGAAGAAGATCGGGGTTCGCAGCGGATTCTTTTTCGGCGGAATACCGAGGGTGAGATTGAAGAATACGAGATGAGTGTGTTGATATTTTGTTCTAAATGTTCACCTTGTAGCGCGATTTTCGTCAAGAATGAAAACGCTGAGAGATTTAAGCGCGTTAAGCCCGATGCAGTGCACAGCATCATAAATAATTTCTACATCGACGATTTATTAGTTAGGAAAATCGGTGTGAGTCCCTAAGCTCACCAACGCAGCACACCAGCAAACTGGCTAATGGACTTCGAAAAAGCTATTGAAACCATGGAACTCAAGTTCCCATACTTTCTACCTACGAGTTGAAACTACAGTCGACAATATAAGCCAGGCTGCAAGGCCTAAACACTAGTCTAAGGGAGCATAAGATAGAGCAGCATCATTAGAACCGGTTTTTCGCCGCCGTACCGTAATAAATTTCAGTGACCATAATTTCCACGTGTTCGGGAAAACTAATCTATTAACGACGGAGTGAATTCATATAACGTTGGATTTAGTGCCATTGTCATCGAGGTATCAAATCAAGGATACCCATTAAACGAAGTATTAACCTGCCACTGTTGGTCAACAAGGGTAATTAGGGGATGTACCCGATTACCAGAGGATCAACGGAACCTAAAGGATTATCGTTTTCAAGAGGCCTCCTCATAAAGAAAAACCAGTAAGTCAAAATAACATTGTTTTTATTAAAGTTCTCTTTTCTCTTTTCTTTTTGAGCCCTTTAGACTGACGGTGTCTTTTTCTTTAAGGTTGGACTAATCAGACTCGACCACGCAAAGAAAAACAGCCTGCAACCAACAATTAAAAGTCGCTTGGGTCAAAATAAAATTAGTATTTTTATAATAAATTATTATTAACATCAATTGTAATTTGATTCATTTGGCTTGTCCTCTACCCGGTTAATTGTTAATTTTAACAATAAACAGAAGAACATAGTTAGGGTAATTGGCTCTAGACTTTAGGTAGGAAATATATATTATAATTTAAAACTTAGGACGTCACAGTATACGTCTTTTTTATACGTGTCTAAGCAATGTAAGTCACGTTTGAGGGCCGTCTGCCCTAGACATTTTCTTATTCAATGTTTTCAAAGTAGTTCCAAATGTGTTACAACGGAATATAGCATGATTAGGTATAAAAGTTTTTTGCCTCAATCCAGAATTTACCGTATATTTCCGTTTTTATACGTGTGTAAGTAATTTGAGTCCCGTTTGAGGGCCGTCTGCCATAAACATTTTTTTTTTCAATTTTTTCAAAGTAGTTCCAAATGTGTTACATCGAAATATGTCATGATTGGGCACAACAGTTTTTTGTCTCATGCAATTATTTACCGTATACGTCTGTTTATATACGTGTATCAGCAATGTAAGTCCCGTTTGAGGGCCGTCTTCCCTAGATAATTTTTTTTTATTTTCTCATAGTACACGGAAAAAATTTGTCTCTTAAATAGTCATCGACTTTGTATAATACTCGTGGGTAGGTTAGAAAGTCGACTAAATATTATAAACCTCCTTATTAAAGAATATGATATATAATCGCTGAAAATGTGAAACGTAAATTCGAAAGTTTAAGTGACAGTCGCGAAAAATTCAAAACACCGTGGGTTTTATTTTCTCTAAACAAGGCATCGAAAGTCTAAGTGACAGTGGAAGAAAATGTTGAACAGTGTCAAAAGGAAAATATTAATTTCTCTGATATGATCCTGCACTTATAGTTAATTATTTTTCACTTTTACATTACCTATATAATCCTAATATGAACTTAATATTACATTTAACACTGTACATTACAGAAACGCAATTTTTTATAAACACTTCGCAGCACCTAGAATCGAACGCTCGCACGCACGCACGCACGCATCCATTATGAAACTTTTCATTACTTCTTAGGAAAGATCAGTTAGTGTTTTAAATACTTTTATGATAATAAATACGCGACTTTTTTTCTTCGACCTTGTTTTTTAAAAGTTATTCGATTTTTTTAAGTCATTGAAACCTTACAAGACTTCCTCCGATTTTACTTTCTGTCCACGACTCTTCGAATAGTCTGTTAAATTTTAAGCTACAAATTTTTTCCGTGTAGTTACAAATGTCTTATATCGCAATATAACATGAGTAGATATAAAAGTTTTTTGACTCATGCCAGAATTTATCGTATATTTCCGTTTTTATACGTGTGTAAGTAATTTGAGTCCCGTTTGAGGGCCATCTGCCCCAAAATTTTCTTTTTTCAATTTTTTTAAAGTAGTTTCAAATGTGTTACATCGGAATATGACATGATTGGGCACAACACTTTTTTGTGTCATGCAATTATTTACCGTATACGTCTTTTTTTATACGTGTGTAAGCAATTTAGGTCCCGTTTGTGGGTCATAATCCGTAAAACATTTCTTATCTAATTTTCTCAAAGTAGTTTCAAATGTGTTACGTTGCAATATAACATGATGAGATATAAAATTTTTTTGACTCATGCAACAATTGGCTGTATATTTCCGTTTTTATACTTGTATAAGCAATTTTAGTCCCGTTTGAGGGCCGTCTTCCCTAGATAATTTTTTATTTAATGTTTTCAAAGTAGTTCCAAATGTATTACATCGCAATATAACACGATTAGGAATAAAAGTTTTTTCACTTATGCAAGAATTTACCGTATACTTCTGATTTTATTTGATATTTATTACGATAAATAGATCATATTGATTCGATCCAATCATTCACTCTAAAATAGATCATATTGATTCGATCCAATCATTCACTCTAAAGTAGATAATATTGATTCGATCCAATCATTCACTCTAGAATAGATCATATTGATTCAATCTACACTCATTTACAAAATCCATCAGTCAACTTCATTTAGCTACATACATCAAGCGTTGGAGAATATGCAGATCGTGAAATATAAATTCATAACTTTACGAATTTTTTCGGCTGAATTAGCGATCTCAATAAAAAAATGTCACAAGACAATTTTGATCACAAATTTTACATAAAATACGAAATACTTTTTTCAGTAGCATATTATTAAATCTTCAATATTCGGACCATCATATTGGATCCACCATTATGAATTTTCTGACACTGTCACCAGATTTTCATATAATGTGCCAAGAAACATAGGAAAATTGAATTTCATAAAGGTTCAGCAATTTATATCAACAATAATCAGTCATTACATATACTAGAAGAGGTCTGTACATAATTAATCAATCAAACTTTGACAGTTCGATCAATAAAATTCTGTGTATTATCCAATTATCTTATAAATGTCATAAAAAAACGCATATTTTTCCAAATTTCCAGTTTTCCGACATTTTGGAAAAGATAAAACATGAGGAGCTGGACCAAAAAATATTTTTCATGAGCAAAAACTATTTTGTCCACCTTTGTCCATAGTTTGAAATAGATAAATACACTTTATCCATTTCAAAAAAAAAGAATAAAATTTTTGTTTAAATTTTCGGTACTTTTTAAAACAAAATCCTCCATATTGGTTTTCCAGTGCACGATATAACAGTTTTTTGTTACATGCCTAGGCGGAAATTTACAACTGGCGCAGCACCGCGCCAGCACTGCCAGCGGACTTCCAGCGGACTTCCAGCGCTGGCATAGTGCTGGCAGTAGATCCTCATGAAGTCTGTCGCGGTGCTGGCAAAACTTCGAAAGGTAACACCGGCATAGTGCTGACCAGCAGTGCTGCGTTAGCGCTGACCTTCAGTCACAGTGTGGCCACTACCATGTATTTTAGGAGGGTACTTAAAAAAGTGAAAATGAGAATCAGCGCCGTCAAGTTTTGATAGAAAGAACTAATAGCAATGCAAACGAAACCTCCGTCCCCCAACCCGATGTATTCTAAAGGGCGGAAAATTTTGAAATATATTATATGAAATCCATTTCATAAATTTAAATGATTTAAAATTGAAAATAATTTGTGAAAGAATAAAAATACATCAAGAATTTTTAAATATGAATCACGATGAAAATTTAAATACTGTACTATTACACGGAGAAAAATAGTTGAAGTAATTTTACTCAACTCTGTCGATTAAACTTGGGACTTAAGGACATTTGAACATTTATTCAATCCTAGTTGGGTAAAATGAATTTGATAAATACCTAATTCACCCAAAGTGAATATCAATAAGCGTTACATAGGAAATAGTAAAGAGTTGAGTAAAACGTTGTCGACGACAGGGCATCACAATGCATCAGTGGGTTAACCTGAAGTGTATACATATATCACCGACGCTTGAGGTGTTTCGAACGGTAGTGCAGTAAAATGAGCATCGGCTGTATTATTTCAACTGGCAATGACATCGGTAGCGACAATAGCGCCATCACTTGTTGATAGCAAACATTATAATTCGTTCGCCTTTTCTCCTATATGAGTGGACCCACTGTGCCTTCAGTGCTGGCGTGGTACTGGCGGAACTCCGATAGTTAACAACGGCATAGTGCTGACCAGCGGTACTGCGCTAGCGCTGGCCTTCAGTGCTGGTGCGGTGCTGGCACTAGTACAAAATTTCACTCGGCTGGGAGTTGTCTTTTAGTACTGGGGCGGTACTGGAAAATTTACCGAAAATCTGTATTGTACTTGGATAAAAAGTACAGGGAAAGTTCGAGTTACGACTCTTATATTTACCGTTTTTAACGGCAACGGAGGGATATTCTCTTGGAAGATTAAGTTTACTGTTTTCAAGATAGAAAATTTTCTCTGAGTAAATTGATAGTACTTTTTCGTTACGCGTACACAAAAACAAAATCTCAGTAGGTTTGACTACTTTTTTTCTTACTTTCCTTAGTTCGTAAGGGTCCCAAGTGTCATTTTTGAAATTAAGTAAATTGCAGGAGCATAGGTAAATTAAATATGAGCAGTAGTTAAATCGATGAATAAGTTAAATCGATGAATAAGCTTAGTACATTTCAAAACTTTATTTACTTTCAAGTAGACACTAACTTACTATTTTTACATACAAACTTACCTACAAACACACATTCCCCTCTAAAATACACAAACGCCCGTATAGGTAGTATTAAAAATTATTCTTAACGCTGCGGGTTCAAACCCTCTCTACTTACAATTAACGCATTACTAACCTAACGACTAAGCCTCTCGGCTGCGCACGCTTGGAATACAAGAAAGAAAATAGCGCTTATAACCTTCAACTACTGCAGGGCCGTGTAAGAAGTATATAGGCCCCGTGTAATCGGGAATTTTTAGATTTTATCCCAATTTATGATGCTGATTAAAATTTTTACGATTTTTAATTATTAAATCGATTTTCTATGAAATAAAATATTTTTGAAAGAAAGCGATTAAATTTCTGAATTAAAGAACATTACATAATGAAAAGATTTATATACATTTTAGAATTATTAACTTTTATTATTGTACATTAGTGATACTTTATACAGGTTATGATTCCTTTAATTTTTGTTTTCAAGAGTAAAATCAACGTATGTTCAGAATCTGAAAATTTTGAGTTTTTTCAATTTCAAAAATATGATGAAACTTTGGAATCAAGAAAATTATCTCATAACGAAATTATGCATTCAAGTTCGCAATAAGTTATTCCAACTTATGAAGTACTATTACAAAAAATAGTACACACGGACTCCCTACTGGGGCAGTACTAATCAGTGCCGGGCCAACACTCGACATAAATCCCTAAGTCGGCTTCCAGCCAGCACTTGGACTGCATACTGGGGCAGTGCTAAACCAGTACCGCGCCAACGCTCGGCGCGGTACTAATGATCAGTACTGGCATTGCTCCTCCTTTACAATTGGCGCGGTACCATGCCGTTCGTAAGATCCGGCATAAGTCCGACTTTTCCGCCTGGGTTATCGACAATATCCATTTTGCATAATAACTCAGCTGAAGTAGAGAATTCGTAATCTGGGATCATGCATCACCCAAGTAAAAAAAATCTGCCCGCTTGGCGGGCACATTCTCATCGCGCGCTTCGCGCAACAGCTCGCAAGTTTAAGTGAAACAGGAAATTCAATTTACTTAAGGCTCTATCAGCCTGAAGGAACACATTCTCATCGTGACGATCGCGCTTCACGCTCGATTTTCTGTATAGATTTCAGTAACTTTTTAATAAAATACATAATTAAATTAATTTATTTTCTCCCAAGTCTCTGAAAAAGGAAAAACAATCGTAGACTTTATTTAAGGAAACGATTTTGCAGAACAACGCTTATTTCGTATCTCATATTTTGGTGAAAAAAATCGAATTTTTTTAATAATAAAAATCAATACATAAAATATACATCCTGTCCCAAATGTCTCATGGAGAATTTGTAGACCTTATTTAGGCAAATAATTCTGAATAATATTCTTACGTTTTTTTCGTATTTCACATATTATTGTTAAAAAATTGAATTTTGTATTTTCAATAGCTTTTTTTTAAATTAAAAAGAAAAATATGCATCTTATGAAAAAATGTTACAATTCAAATTTGTAGGTCTTTATGTAGAAAATAATATTGTATCATAACGTTTTTTCGTATCTCGTATAATTTAACTGGAAAACGGAATTTTGATATTGACTTTTTTGAAGTTTTAATATGCCGTAACATTTCTAATTTTGATTTAATCAAAAAATGTTATGAGGGTAATTTGTGTAGATTTATGAGCACTATCAAAAACAAGTATTGAACTCCGCCATTGCCGGTCCCAAGCCCGGATGAGAAAGGAGGAGGGGGCACACAGACAGCAACATGACACAACACATTTACAGCGACACTGAACACAACACACCCAACACCCGAGAGAGTGTTTTGAGGGGGGGGGGGCTGTGTCTCGCCCAGATGAATGCATGAGGCCTTGCACGGAGCAGACGCGTCCTGCAGCCTACCAACGGTGGCGACCGAAAGGACTTTACCAGCAGCAGGGCTGTCGCCGTCAGGATGGCTGTCAAGGGGGCCCTATAGACAGGCTTTTCCCTAGCAGTGAGCCTGCCGGGCGCGCGCGCTATTACGGTTTCTCCGCAAAACCTTCAAGCGCGTGAGAACGCAGTGTGGAGCAAAAGCATCAGGGGACCTTGAACAGGTTCCTTGATGCCGCATGATTGAACCCGGAGTGAATTCGGGGGGCCCCTTAATCGGGGTACCGCCCCAAATGCGCATGCGGCGGTGACGCTGAACTTCCCTCGTACACATGACACTCGGTCACATGACAACCACATGCACGATACTGACACCCACACATACCAGAATGATTGCACTGCTGAGTGAATGGGCTGCGGCCGGCGCCTGGTGGACATTCCCGATAGACTAGCCGAGGGAGGAGTAGTAGCCTCCCGACCAGGGTAGGACGCGATGTCAGTACCTTACCTCTGTGGAAGTAATATGGGTAAATGTAAGTACCTCCGGTGTTCGGCCGCGAAGGGCAAAGATCCCGTGAAACCACCTGTTAAACTGGGAAAACCGCTTACGTTTCTACTGCCTGGAGCCAATTTCGGGGTTGAAATCATGGACGCCCGGGCACAGGAATGAAGGATTACCTGGTCAGTATTTCCTTATATCCGACGCTGCGTAGGATAAATTGTACACCGTCTAGCCTGAAGTCCGGGTCAGGTGTCGGGGCGGACCTGGCACCGCTTGGTCGATAGCGGCGACGTTAAACCTTTAGCATCATTATGGCGCGGGCCTATCCCGTAACCTTTTTATTAGCTTCATTTAATGTGCCGATAGGATCGACCATCCGATAAGCCGCTTCTGGTTTTCGGCGCACATAACTAGGGATCTATACAGGCGGGGATAGTAGCCCTACTGCGGTAGGGCTCCCATGATGGGCGAACCGTCTTAAGACACGACGAGATTAATATGACATCTATTCATAATAAAGGAGATAAAGAGGTGAAGGCGCACTCACACACTCCTACAGGGGCTGAGGGATGGGAAGACGTCCTCCAGCTCCTGAAGGAGAAAGGTGTAGAAATGGAGAAGTTGGCCAGGGCTCTCAGCGTTATCCAGCAGTGTATGCTGAGAAACAACCCTGGCCATGTTAAGGACAGTGTCAGTGAGGCTACGGAGGTGTTGAGCGAAATGCTCAACACCCACAAGTGCCTACTAGAAAGCGGGGTGGAAATCCAGAAAAGGCTGGATCCCACCCCGCCTCGAAAAGGATGGGTATCTTTCGGAGACCGCGTGCCGCGTCTCTGGGAGATACCCCGAAGAAGCTGACAAAGGGGGACAAGAGGGTTGCCCCTTCTCCCCCCGAGGAGCGTATCCCAAAGAAAGGGAAGGGCAGCACATCGCCCTACTACGCCGCGACCACCAGAGGTCAGACCCCACAAAAGGATGGGGAATGGCAGCTAGTGGAAAAAAAGAAAAAAAAAAGAAGAAGAAAAATAAAGAGAAGAAGGAAGAGAAGTTGCTGCGCAGTAACCCAAGCAGAAAAAGAAGGTGCCACGGCGCTCTCCGGCCGCCAGGTCGGGCGACGCTATCAGGGTGTTGGCGAAGGACGGTGAGTCCTACGCTGAGATCCTGAAAGCAATCAAGGCTAGGGTGAACCTTCAGAATTCGGGAGCGGAGGTTCTCTCCATCCGAAGAACCAGGAAGGAGGAGATCCTCTTGGTCCTGAAGAAGGGGGGTGACGTCTCGGCCTTCGAGAAGGCGCTCGATCAGGCAGTCGGACAGAGAGCCGAGGTTAAGTCTTTGGTCTCAGAGAGGTTTCTTGAAGTTAGGGACCTCGACGAGACCATCACAAGGGAAGAGGTTGTGGCCGCGCTCTGTATCGCGCTGGGGAAGCCAGACCTCGGGGACCAGTGCAGGCTGTATAAGCGCTTCGGCGGTGTACGGACTGCGGTGGTCTATTTAACCGAGGCCGACGCTCGAAGCTTGCTCGGGCTCGGTAAGCTGAAGGTGGGGTAGGTAAACTGCCACATCCGGGAGCATGTCGAGGTTGCCCGGTGCTTCAGGTGCCAGGGTTATCGCCATGTGTCGCGCCGCTACACGCTTCCAGGCAGGAAGGACACCTGCTGGAGGTGTGGCGGCACGTCTCACGTGGCCAAGGAATGCAAGGCTCCGCCTAGGTGCCTGACATGTGCTGATAGAGGCGAAAAAGATGTCACCCATGCTTCGGGGAGCGGTTCTTGCCCAATATTTAGGGCGGAGATCAGGAGGTTGAAGGGTGGAAAGTGAAGTTTCTACAGCTCAACCTCGGGAGAGGGAAGGAAGCCCTAAACCTTCTGATGCAGACTACCAAGGAGAGGGGGGCCGATGTGTTGCTCATTAGTGAGCAACACAAATGGTCCGAAAACTCTGCTTGGTACCAGGATGCATCACGGAGGGCTGGGATCCTTGTTTGTAGCCCTGATTTGAGCATCGGGGATTTCCTGGAGACCGTCACGGGGTTCGTTTGGGTGCATTGTCACCCAGTGAATACGGGAAGGGGCGGCAAAGGAAGAAGCCCCTGCTGGAACACAAGACGACTCAGCAAAGACAAGCTACAAAAACATCTTGAGGAAACCAGGCTCACAGATGAGCTTGGTTGGGCTAAGTCTGCTGGGTCGTTGGAGGTTACCGTGCGGGCGGCGAGGCGGAAAGTCGTCGCAGCATGTGACCACTCAATGCCTCGACGGGGGCATGGGCGTACCTTTCTGCTGAGGAAGGGGAACAAACCTCCAGGGGATGCCTCATCGTATAGACCAATATGCCTGTTGGATACGATGGGGAAACTTCTGGAGGAAATGATCCTACAAAAACTACAGGGTCACATGGTCCACGAGAATTGTCTCTCGGAAAACCAGTTCGGCTTTCGGAAAGGCAGGTCGACAGTTGACACCATCCAGGCAGTGGTGGACATCGCCACTAAAGCAAGAAGAGGAACTGGCAAGTGTAAGGGATTCTGCGCGTTGATCAGCATTGACATACACAATGCGTTCAATACCGCGAGATGGAACATCTGCATCGAGTCGCGGGTGGGTCCACTCGTTTGGAACGTCATGTACGACGATTCCCTGCGCATGGACCTGCCTGCTGGAACGAGCATCATCGGCTTCCCTGATGACGCTTTTGTCGTGTGCGCTGCTGACAACGTCGGAATTCTGGAACTGAGGATCAATGATAGTCTGTGGCGCGCAAAGCGTTGGTTAGATAGCAGAGGCCTGAAAATGGCCCCTGAAAAGACTGAGGCTTTGCTGGTCACAGACAGGAGATCCTTCCAATATCCGAGGATCGTTCTCGGGGAACATGAAATAGAGTGGAAAAAGAGCAGTAAGTACCTGGGAGTGCAGTTGGATCGAAGGCTTAGCTTCGGCGTTCACCTGCAGATCGCGACTGCCAAAGCCATCCAATGTGGGGCCGCCTTGACTCGGCTCATGCCCAACATTGGTGGACCCAGGGAAGCTAAGAGAAGGCTGGTGGCGAGCGTGGTAAATGAGATCTGTCTCAGCATACCGAACTGTGTCGGCGAGTGCTGTGCTGGTCCTGTCGAGCATCCCGCCAATTGACTTATTGGTGGAGGAAAGGAAAGAGACCTTTCAGCTCCGTAAGGAGCTCACCTGCTTAACCAACCTGCAGGAAATGGCTCGCGCGAAGGCCATCCGCAAGGATGGAAGGCTTAGACTCGTCGAGAAATGGCAGACAAGATGGCATGGTGAATAATCCGGGAGATGGACAAACCGTCTAATCCCGGAGCTCACCACCTGGCTTGACAGAAAGCACGGTCAAGTCGGCTTTTACCTGGCGCAGGCGCTTTCAGGCCATGGCTGCTTTAATGCGTACCTGAAGCGCTTCAAGAAGAGAGACGACGAGTCTTGTAGCTACTGCGGATCCCTTGTGGACAATGCAGAGCACACACTCTTTGTCTGTGCCAGGTGGGGCGCTGAAACGGAGTCTGTCGGTCGGGCAGTGGGCAGACAACTCACCCCTGATACGATGGTCTCTCTCATGCTCCAGTCTGAACAAAAATGGATACTTATCGAGACATTCGTCACCCTGGTGATGAAGACGAGGGAGCTCGATGGGCGTGCAGAGCGCGGCTACAACGGGGGCGAGTAGAAATCGCATCGGGGCCGTCAGAATGTAAGAAAATGAACAGCAGTACTTTAAAAAAATCTATCAGATCAAAGTAAATATGATCATTGATCGCCCCCTTTTTGCATTACAATTACTTTTTTTATATTTAAGCAAATTTGTTAATTATCTCTTTTTCTTATATCAAAAGATTATTTTGTTGGTTTTATCGAAACTTTTTATTGATTAAACAATAAAATGTAAGTAATTCAGAGAATTCAACAAAAACATTCGAATGAAACCGCAGCATACTTTAGTACAATCATAAAACCAATCGTTGGAAAGTTTAACTAATTCAAGCAATAAACGTTGGTTTACTTCAATAAAAATGTTTTTCAATCAGCGAAATTTTACTTACCATCACACCAATGCGGGCACACAAACGAGTGTGTAGAATGTAATTGATTTTTTTAGAGTACTGCTCATAGCATTACTTACATGTTTGCCGGCAATGAAAGGCGATAGAAAGGCTTGGCATTACTCAAAAGTTGGTTGTTTGCTAACACTGAACGGTGGCACTGCGCCGGTGCTGATTCAGTGCTGCACCGATGCTTGGCAATACACAAATGTTGTTCGTTTGCCAGCACTGAAAAGCAGTATTGCGCCGGTGTTTAGCCACTGCCGCCCCAGTGGTGTGCCAACGCTTGGAACAGTGCAGATCGGCATGACTGGCATTACTCACGGGTTACAACCGGAATGGTACCGCGCCGGTTGTAAGCATTGGCAGTACACCGATTTTTCCGCCTAGGTGCAAAATTTAAAGTATATGGCCGTTTGTAAATGCGCGTGAATAATTTTTTCCCTTTTAGGTGCGTCCGCCCTATATAATTCTAGTCTCATTCTTATCGGATTACTTCTTCTTGTGTTATATCGGAATATAATATGATTGGGTATAAAACGTTTTTGTATTATGCAAGAATATACCGTATATGTCTGTAAACGCGCGTAAAAAAAATTTTCCCTTAGAGGGCCGTCCGCCCTATATAATTCTAGTTTCAATCTTATCGGATTGCTTCTTGGTGTGTTTTATCCGAATATAATATGATTGGGTGCAGCAGTTTTTTGTCAAGTGCAAGAATTTAACGTATATGTACGTTTTTATACGTGTGTGAGCATTCTAAGTTCCGTTTGTGGGCCGTCCTCCACAGATAATTTTTTATTTAATGTTTTTAAAGTAGTTCCAAATATTTTGCATAGAAATGTAACATGATTAGGTATAACAGTATTTTTGTCTCATGCAAGAATGTACTGTATATGTCCGTTTTTATACGTGTATAACCATTTTAAGTTCTGTTTGATGGCCGTCCACCACAGATAATTTTTATTTAATGTTTTCAAAGTTGTTTTAAATGTTTCACATCGAAATATAACATGATTAGGTATAAAAGTGTTTTGTCTCCTGCAGGAATTTACTGCATATGTCCGTTTTTATACGTATGTAAGCAATTTAAGTCCCGTTTGACGGCCGTCCTCCACAGATAATTTTTTATTTAATGTTTTCAAAGTAGTTCCAAATATTTTGCATCGAAATGTAACATGATTAGGTATAACTGTCTTTTGTCAACAGTTTTTTCAAAAGTCAATACGTTTGATAAACCAAAAATTTTAAAAATCATTTCTACTTTATTACATGTTTTCTATACATTAATTGAAACAATTTTTCTTTGCTTAAATGATGAAAAAATGAATTAAAATTATATAAAAATTATATTAATTAAATTTCATTGAATTGTTTAAATTAAGACAGATAATTTAAGGGAACTAGTTTTCAATCAAATTTTTTTAAATCCAAAGAGAAATATCGATGTATTCGTACAAATAATAGTGTTGTTTCATGTCATGATTCTGTAGATCTGAAAACTAAGTTAAGATTTGATTGATCCTTTGTAAAAATCCCTTCATAATGCCTACACTTTGCACCTGCAGGTACTTGGATTTGAGATTTATAATCTGAAGAGATGACGAACGTCGAGATAGTTCTTTATAATTATGATACTGCCTCACAGAAACTATTAAACTGTAAACTAGTGGTAAAGAAACCGTCAAAGTCTACAAAATTACTTTTAGTTAGAAAACAAAGAAAGTTAGCTGAATTTTCCAATCATAAAAATTCATACTAACACTGTTACCTTCTTGTCAGTAGTTACTGACTCTTCGAGTAAAACAGTTGTGTCAAGTACAAAAGTAACAAAATTTTCGTTGACGATCAAAATCTCTGTGAACGAATTACATCAAATTCTCAAAAGAGTTGTTATCACGTTCTATGAAAAATAATATGCATTAGTCGAAACAATAAACAACAGATTCAACGAGTGTGAAGTTTGCTGCACTGATTATAGTGAATACGTTATTCTAGCCATGAGAAATCAACGTTTCAAGTTGTCATAGCGAGGTTTGAGAATTAAAAATAAATTAAACCATGTTAACTAGTCGCCACGACCAGGTATTCAGAATATGGCTACTGTTACCCGACGGGCTGAGAATAAAGGACGCGGCAAGAAAAGGTACATTTAATGTTGAAGCCAAATGTTATTATTAATTCTATGATTACTCAGAGCTTCCAAATCGTAGACTCGCTCTCGTGGACCACTTGACTCAGTGTTCGCAGAACATGGACGTAAACGGCCCCCACCACTGAACTGTGTGGATCCTCACTCAACCAAACGCGGCGTGTCGGTGTGTCCCCACTTTCTAGCTTCGATTTAATGCTGGCGGCTGTTGAACTAGGATCGAGAACTATGTTTCTCTCGACTTCGTGTGAAAGAGGCGCAAAGCAGACGACAAATTCAAAATGATAAAATATATAGTTGAAGATATTAGCTTTTTTTGTTGATATTTTGATAAACACTTACCTAAAATGAATATCTGAAAGATTTTTTTGAATTTTAAGATGATTTACATACTTCAGAAGTAATTTTTTAGTAAAATTTATGGTTCTATCACGTCCCGCGACGCATTAGAATGTACTATAGGCATAGGCTAGGTCTAGAGAGAAATCTGGGGAAATTACTAAAAGAGAGAGAAAACCACCTATTGAAAAGAGAGGTATAACTACGTCACACGCAGCGGGAGACTGCGCAACGCGTGACGTCACCAAAAACTATAATATAAAAAGGACACGCCGCCAAGGGAAAACTAGTCTTGGGAGCAGAAATTAAGTGCGGAAAATTGCTAAAATCTTAAAAGGATTCACAGCGTGAGATACGTGTTTAGTTCAGTTTTCCGAAGAAACGTGTCGTAAATTCTCCGATTGCACTTTCAATCTTTGAAGAGATCTTAGAGTCAGTGTAGAGTGAGATAACTTTTCTTGTCCTCCTCACACCAGTGGGATATTTGTTTCTGTCTTCCTCATACCAGTGGGGTACCTATTGCTGTCTTCGTCGCACCAGTGGAAGAATCATTCTCTCTCCCTCACACCTGTGAGGATCATTCATAAAAAAAAGGGACTATTCACAACTCAACAAAGGTACCGAAAATTCTCTCTACTGCATCTAATGAGCTCAATTTGAAAGAAAAATGTCAATTTCATAAAAAGATACTACAATAATGTCAAATTTTGATATTTTTTTATATGAAAAAAGAATATAATGGAATTAAATGCTTTGGAAAAGCTTTTAGAATACTTAAAATCCTTCGCATGACTACTTCAATATAGAAGTATACAAAAGAGGTTTAATTATTTTAAAATAAATGTAAACTTTATCTAATGTTGCATACGAAATTACACCTTGTGATTTCTTTAGTATGAAGCAAAATTGACAAATATTATAATAATAAAATACTTTGAAAAAGCTTTTAAAATACGTAACACTTTTTAAGAGCCCTTTTTTCGATACATAATTGTAAATAAAAGGTTTGATTATTGAAAAAATAAAAAACCATATTTAATTTTCTATTGAAAATTACACCTTAAATGCCTCTAGCATAAAATAAAATTTATGACAATTCCTTTGGAATAAAATACCTCAAAAATAACTTTTATTATACTTGACACGTCTTTTATGGAAATTTCAAAAAATAAATGTAAATAAAAGGTTTGATTATTCAAAATTGAAATAAATTATATCTGATTTTGTATACGAAATCAAACATTGATAATTCTTTGGTATGAAGCAAAATTGACAAATATAATAATAAAATACATTTATTATTTTTTTTTTGTAAATCAAACCTTTTATTCTCGCTTATACATTAAAATTGCCATATGAAAGTTGCGAAGTATTCTAAAAAAATTTTATTAGTACTTTATTATTATGAAATTTGTAAATTTTACTTCATAAGAAAGAAATCTCTATGTGTAATTCAAAAAAACTTTCCAAAGTATTTTATTCGAACCTTTTATTTTTAAAATTTGAATCTCATAATTTATGTTATCTTGATATGAATTATCGTCCATATAATTTTTAAATTTCAAATAATTTATTTACAAGCCTAAAATATATATAAATCGATATTTTGTTTTCATACAATTAAACACTTATTGAACCATAAATTTTACTAAAAAATTACTTCTCAAGTATGTAAATCATCTTAAATTCGAAAAAATCTTTCAGATATTCATTTTAGGTAAGTGTTTATCAAAATATCAACAAAAAAAGCTAATATCTTCAACTATATATTTTATCATTTTGAATTTGTAGTCTGCTTTGCGCCTCTTTCACACGGAGTCGAGAGAAACATAGTTCTCGATCCTAGTTCAACAGCCGCCAGCATTAAATCGAAGCTAGAAAGTGGGGACACACCGACACGCCGCGTTTGGTTGAGTGAGGATCCACACAGTTCAGTGGTGGGGGCCGTTTACGTCCATGTTCTGCGAACACTGACTTGACTGATACTGCTTACTATTTTTCTTCTTTCATCCAAAATGCGTCGCTGGATCTTTGAGTGGTAGGGAGGAGAACGGCCAAGACTCCTCGAATTACTCCTTCAATTTATATGTTCCATTGAAGAGGTTCCATGCAAGGAGACAATGAAAGGACGAGTCGGATGGTAAAGCTAAGAAAGAGGGAACGCGAGAAAAGGTGACAGATGTCTGTCTTTCGTCGTTCACAGGTAGTACCATAAAAATAAATTTGATTGGAAAGGGCAGAACAATACGAAAGATAATGAAGGAAGAAGGTCATTGAACGTGAAACCTACATATCTCTTTTAGGACTCTCTCTTTTTTTATTTTAAATTATATTACTGTCCTCCTGGGCTTGGCCCGAATTTCCGTTTCGGGTTTTGTTAATGTACATTATCAGTTTTCGAAAATACCGAATTTCCTCTACATGTAGAGATTACTTGCTCAAGCTACAGCTTTCGAAAACCTATGGTTTTTCCGTCGCGACAAGGAATTCTTGGGCCCGTAATAACCACAGGGGGGAAGAGAAATTTGTATTTTCCCGTCCCAGCACGGCATGGTGAGAGCGCCAAAGCACCCTTGAATCTAGGGTGATTAGATCTGATTCCAAATTCCCAACATATGCAGGTTGAGGCACATAATGTGTTACAGAGCGATAGCACTGAAACTATTGATCATATCCAAAAATGTTTCAGACAAAAGTTTCGGTGTTCGAGAAGTCCGTCATACTGGACTACCCTATTTTTTCATCGGTGGAGGCGCTGAAGCTACATCAAGGTCAACTCCACTTTTCTAAATGGAACCTATTTTTTTTTTCATTGACATTAATACCGATTTTAACACGAATTCAGCGACATACAACACAAGGTCATTCTAGTCACGTAAAGTATGAAAACAGTCGAAAAATCAAAACATATCGAATTAATCATGTCGTCAGGTATGGTAGGTGCTACCGCCATTACGCGTTCTTTGACAAAACCCCATAGAAAATAATCTGGTGATGTTAGATCCTGCGAAGGAGGTGGCCAAGCTACAGGGCTACCTCGTCCTATCCACTTTTAGTCAAACATCTCATTCATTACTTACAGATCGCTGACTGATTCCATTCTTTTTTTCCATTTGCCTATCGATGTGTATTATCATGGGTATCGTAAGAAATGAAAAGAAATTAAAATGATTTCTCGACTATTTTCATACTTTGCGTGACTAATATGACCTTGTGTTGTAGGTCGCTTAATTCGTCTTAAAATCGGTAATAATGTCATAAAAAAAATACATGGTTTCATTTAGAAAAGTGGATATGATTAATAGTTTGAGTGCTACCGCTCTGTAACACTTTATATGCTTCACCCTGTATATACCCATTTCCGGTTTATTATTACCTCCACCAAACACTTAATACTTAATTATTCTGAACACAATATCCTCCACCAAAACACTTAATATTCAATTTTCTTCCATCAAACAACCACAACCACCTCCACTAAAGCTTTAACAAGTCCCCCTCGTTACAGTCACTATTTTTTTCCAACTACATCATTCATAGTCATTATGACCAGATGCTACTTTTCTCTGTGTAGCTTTTCCAAACAATTCATTGCTCAGTTACATAAATTTATAAAAGGAGTGCCTCGAATTCTAATTAAAATGCAATTAAAAAGTGGAAAAAAAGAATGCGGACACCAAAAGAGAAAGAAAAAATGGGTTCCTTATGATAAAGAATGGGATTTCAAAGTGAGACTACAAGATCTTGGTGAGTTTGGTAGTAGAAATTTAGAACAAGCATCCCATGTGTTGGTATTTATGGTACGCAGATTATCATACAATTAGAAACTGCCTGTTGCTTATTACTTATCAGATAACCCCATTAAAGCTGAAATGCTAGAAAAGGTATAGCGATCAATTGTTTCAGAGCTTTTGAAAATTGATTTAGATCTATAGGCAAGTGTTTGCGATCGAGTTGCTCATAACTGGAACGTTTTTAAAAACTTAGGAGTTACCGTGGATAAACCTTTTATCAATTTGAACCGGATGAAAATTTATGCTTTTTTCGATTGGGTTTACCTACTGAAAACCTTCAGGAATACTCATAAAAAATATGATATTCTTTTTGTGGAAAAAGGAGAGTGTTTGTTACGAGGCGCAAGATTTAACAGTAGTTCCGAAACAGGCATGCATGCAATCCTATGTTAAAAACAGGATTTATATTCACGGGTTCATATCAAGTCTCACAAGCAGTTTCATACCTGGCGGAAATGATGAACGATAATGGGTGCATCAATTAACAATTTGTGAAAGAGCAGGCAAATATTTTAAAGATCCAGGTACAGTTAAGATACATTGGTCGGAAATTATATAGATGTTTTATTGGTTACAGACCAAACAGTATAGGTATTGTAGGAATTGAAAGATATGCTTGTGAATGTGACGATGGTCGAAGAACAATTGGCTGCTGTTCTCATATAGCAGCCACTCTTTATTATTTATCATACGCGAGATATTTGTCAAAAATCGTATAACCTGCTGAAATTCTCAGTAAATTTGTTATACAAAACAATATGAATCCCGAGATAGAAGAAGACAATGACGAAGATTAGGTGTATATCATATTAGAGTGAGGTACATTGTTCAAATTATGTTCATTTTATAGAGTTACAGTAAAACCCCGTTTATCACAACACCTTCCAATCGAATGCCTCTTGTTTATCGCAAATACGGAGGGGCTCCCACTCCTCCACCACCAGCCTGACCAACGGTTGTCAGCACATACCCCTCAACGAGTAGTTTTGCGCGCGTTCGCTGTTTATCACAAATTTAACCCTTTTCGGTCACACTGGGTAAAATCGACCCCAGTGTATTTTCGGTCTAGAAAATGGCCCATGAAATAAAAGAGAATGGGACTTATACCACCATCTGTTGGTAGTTTGAACCATCAAGTATCAATCCAGGCAGGTAGTATTCATAAGGTACTGCATTCGAAAGCTTATTATTTCAGCTTCAAAAATCAATTTTTTTTTCATACATTAAGAATTAAAAAAGCTACGCCAATTTTAGTAAAAAATTCATTTTTTCAATGTTTTTTTGTTTAATTATTTTTGCATCTGTAAAATGAAATTTTAAATATGTAACCTGCACCGAAAGAAATCTCTTATGCATTTCGTATGAGGTGCCGTTACAATTTTCGTAAACGACTTTCATGTGATATTGATATAAAAATATACGAAGAAAGCACACCACTCTGCTTGCGAGAAACGGACGGCACCCGTACTCTCTCGGTATGGCCAAGTTGGTTTGACAATGTATTGCAATAAATTAGATTCGTCAACTTCAGTGTACTATATTGCAATACGTTGTCAAACCAACTTAGCCATACCGAGAGAGTACGCGTGTCGTCCGTTTTTCGCAAGCAGAGTAGTGTGCTTTCTTCGTATATCGGCTTTGCCATTTTGGCATACTGATGTGCATACAAAATTTGCTTAAATTTGTCCAATAAAAGTAAAACGAATATGTTGCGATTTTAGTAAATTCTGATTTGTGTGAAATTCGGAAGAGATTTTTTTCGGTGTGTACAGACCTTTTAAAAAAGGCTTGAGATATAAGTGAGTATTTTTCCCCCCCTGGAATTCAGTACTACTTTATTTTTTCGCAGTGCAAAGTTGCTGGGGTTGATTTTACCTAGTGTGACCGAAAAGGGTTAGAAGTGAGGGGTATTCCCGTCTATCCTTAAGAATCACGTGACCTCTCCTCCTACTAATAGGAGTGGGAAAAAATTGTAGAGTTTATCGCGATAAACGGGAGAGACAAGTTGCAATAAATGGGTCTTGCGATAAGCGGGGTTTTACTGTATAAGCTAAAAATGTATTTCGCCCCCCGTTCTAATGAAATTACATACATATAAGGGGCCAACATTTATATTTTCTTTTTTTAAACTATCAAGTAATCCTCTGATCGTATCCCAGAAAATATATGTTGTTACTTGGGATATGAGTATATTATAGCAAAAAATTTGCAATACGTTGTAATGAATCGTCTTCTAACTCTTTGACATCTGCGAATTGTGAGATAGATGACGACGAACAATTAGTTGTCAGTGCTGTTAAATTAAATGAATCATATGACTACACAATTTTTAACAGTAATAATTATTCTACACAAGAAACAGCTTCCTCTGATAACTGTAAAACTGATGACATCAACGTTGCACACACAGCCATAGACATTGAAAACGATGATGAATTTGAACAGGACATTATTAACAAAACAATCACTGATACCGATAACGCGAATGAAGACGTCGAAGATAATGTAGGAGAATTGGATAGCATCCTAAATTATTGTAAAATAGTGACACTGCAAGATAATGCAATTTCTTATTTTGCATGATTTTCTGTTTCCGCACGTAGGAAACGATTTCGAGACTGCGAAGAGTGTATTTTAAATCTTGTTAATATTAGTAAACAAATAAAATTCGGACATATTTTCCACGAGAAATCTGACATTAGTTACCGAAAAGTATCCAAGTCTGTGAATTGCAGTTAAATGCTTTGGCTGAAAGATATGCTTAAGTGCGTTCAGATTATGGTCAAATTGAAGAATTGGAAAAGTATATTAAACAAAAAAACTAATGAAAAATATCCTACATGGTTTCAGACTTCTAGCAAAGATCACAGAATTTTCTTACTTCGAAAACGAGTACCACGAGGGTATCTCGTGGTTTGAAATAAGAATCTATAGACAAGAAGCAAACGAAAAAAAGGTCGCGCAATCCTTTAAAAAGTAATGACCCTCGTTTGAAAAAACACTGCCACAAATAAGTATCAAGCTGAAGCTAGGTGCCACGTTTCTAAATCAATAATTTACATAGTCAAAAATAATTATTAATTTTTGTAAATACCACGCAGTGTCTCCAGAACGTGGGATTTTTCGGCCCCCACCGCGTTCCCATCTGGGAGAAACACATGCAAACGTGGCGTGTCAGTGTGTCGGCTCTGCTACACGCTGCGGTCACCAGCTTCGTGTAAAGCCGAAGGTGCACGAAGACGGACTTCGTTACAATGCTTGAGTTTTCAAGTTATTTTTAGATTTCACGCTTTCGTTTATCGAGTCGAAATTAAGAATTGTATTTTTCTCGAGTACGTGCAAAAGAGGCGCGAAGCAGACGACGAATTTGAATTTACGAAGTATATAGTTCAAGAAATAACACTTTTCTTCAATTTCTTGAAGAAAGTCTGCATGAAATAAACATCAGTATGATCTTGGAAAATTTCATGAGGATTTCAACACTTCAAAAATAAACTTTCAGTGAAATTTAGTGACAATTAATGTATACAATTTGAATCAATATATAATTTTCCATTCAAATTTATATACTTCTTACTAATTTTGTACATTTAACAATTTTTCAATTAGAACAATATTTTCTATCAAGATAAAATGAACATAAAATCTCTACGGAAATGGAAAATTGTCTAATAGCAGTAGATAAATTAAAAAGCTAAAATATGTGTTTATTGGTATTTCCATATTAACATATAAATATCAATCAACTTTAAATTTTACATAAAAATGTTCGTTCGAAGTGTTCAAATCTTGTTACAATTTGACAAGATTTTATGGAGGAGTGCAATCTTTTGGATGAAATATTTTGTAGTTCTTAATTTGTCTGTCCGTCTGAAATCGTAGTAAGATTTGAACAGGAAACAACAAATTTTCCAATAGAATTCAGGATCAATAATAATTGATTCAGGAAATACTTCAACTCTGTAGAGCATTTTTGTATTTCGAATTCAAAATGTGTGCTTAAGCCACAAAAAAGTAAGCTGAAAATGTAGATATAAAACTAATTATGTCATGTTTATGTCTTCTTAATGGAAAATACTTTGCATATAATTCTCTAATTCGATATTTTTTTAATGTATGAACATTCAAGAAATTGATAAATATTCCATCTTTTTATAGGAACTAAAAATTTCCAGATAATGCTTTGATTGAGACAGCTAAAAATTTGTCAAATATTGATATAAATTGCTATTTTACAATTGCATTATTCTTCAAATATTTTAACATCTCTTCAGTCTTGATAATTCTTACAGAAGTTTATTTCATGTTAGTGACTTTTTCTTTTTCTAATGAAAGATTTCGTAATTCTAAATTCGGCCCAATTCGTAACATTGTAAAAAGATTTTAAAAATTCATAAAAATTTGTTTTCTGTTTTATTCAAAGTCAATAAATATTCAATGTTTGGAATCGAAATATTAAGTAAATGATTTTTAATTTCTGGGAATAAACTGCTTTAATAAGACAATCTTTCTTCTTTGTGAGAAATCTCAATTTTTAAATTAAAATTCTACGCATAGGATACAAAAAAAAAATATGAAAATACATTTATTACAGAATTTTGAAATATACAAGTTGACCAATTTTTAATCGAGTAAATCGGCTACTTTAAGCAAAAAATTATGTTAAAAATATTTTATCAAAAAAAAAGAAGACACATTAAATTACGGTTTAAAATCCACATTCATAGATTGATGGTAAAAGCAGTTTAAAGGTTTTTAATCTTACGTTTTAGTGACGTATGCACAGACTTTTAATCAGATAAATGAAATGCTTTATAGAAAGTCAAAATTTTCTTATTACTGCACTTAATCAAATTTATACAGTAAAAATATTTTTTAATTGATGCTTTCACTCAATTCTTTAAACATTCATTAATTGAAAATTGAACTCAAAATTTAATCTTGCAGCGTTCCAATATTCCCACAATGTTACAAAATCTTATAAATCATTATTTTAGTCGAATTATTTTCAAAATATTTAAAAAATAAATGTAAATATTTTGATTAAATACTCTGTCAAATTTTGCATTTGACTGATCTTGCAAAATTGTTGAAAGTTTTGAATACCGATAGAAGAAACTTTAAATGAAATTTTATGTCCATAATTCTTAAAGTTCTATATAGAAATATCAACTACAACATCCTCAAATTTTATAAATAAACTACTAAATTCAAAAAGTTTCGGATTTTTTTAAAAACTGTACAAATTTCAAATATGAATCAGTCAAAATCTACTGATTATCAGTGAAATTTGACTGATTTAAATAACTAAAAACAGGTTACTGTGAATCAGTCAAATTTCACTGATTACTTCAGTGAAAAGTAACTGATTTAACAGTGAAAAATATTAAGAGTGTATACAAATTTCAAATATAAAGTGTACTCTGTACATTAATCAAACAAATTGAGAAGATGAATATTTAATAAATATTCCTAAATATTATTGGAATATGATACATATCGATTTAGAAAAACTTCTTCAAAGTACTCAGACATTTTTCTTATTTTACGACATTTTTGCACCATGTTTGACCTTTGGGTATGATTCAAGAAAACAATTGTTGACATACTTTCATTACTTAGTAAAATACTATGAAGACTTGCTTTTTAAATTAAAGCGAAAACTTTTAAAACCTTTAATAATCGGTTGCATAGATTCTGCTCTAATCTTGGACGCAATTAGAGAAATAGGTTTTTTTGCTTTTTTTAGATCTAGTTTTTGCCTTAAACATAAAAGAAAGAAAACACATTTGAAATATTGAAATAAAAAAGCTGGTTCATTCTTAGAGAATCCCAATTATTCTGAAATAAAACTCCTTTCCATACCACCACGGAGGTAGAGTTTACTAGTAATAGTTCAATAAATTTTATGTACTCTAAATAAATTTTTTCGTAATTGCAGAAAACTTATTCCGAATACAAAAATTGTATCTTTAAATGTACAGGATAATTAATTATAAAAATCGTTCGAATCTGAATTTCAAGGAATTGTACACACTTTCAAGGCACATCGTTTTTCCTTTTGCAAAAATTTTTAAAACTTCTAATTTTTCAAGTAATTGGGAGAAGTACATTTTAAAAAAAAATTGTTTTCTCTACTTCCACTCGCGCTAGGATAACAAATTTTCAGAATTTTACGATTTTATTAATATTGTATTAAGTGCCTACATTTTCTGAAACTATCTACAGGAGAAAAATTTTAATACTTTAGTAAAGAAAGTTTTCTGAAAAGTTGTAGCTCAATCAGATTAATAGCCAAAAAGTTACCAATGTTTTAAATCGCAAACGAACGGTATAGTGGGCAAATTGGAGAAGAAAACAAATAATAATAGCAAACTTCTTTTGTTTTCTTCTAAGATATACTTGATTCTCTAAAATTTTTGATGCGTTCGAAAAAGCATTGTCCGGGCAGAAAATCCCTTTATCTAATATCTGTGCTTTAGCTTGTGATAATGCACAGGTGATGGTCGGCAATAGGTCCTCATTTAAAACAAAATTAAAGGAAAAAAGTCCCCGTTTAATTGTTTTCCCGTGTGTCTCGCATTCGTCAGCAATTGTAGCAAAATATGCTTGTGCCACAATCCCAGATGTAGAGGATTTAATCAAAGATTTGCCAGCTTTTCTTAATGCTAGCTCCAAGCGAGCGGCTATTTTTCTATCGATTGTTTTGGAATTAGGAAATGACTATCAAATAATTCCTAGTAATTCTGAAACTCGCTGGCTTGTCCGCTATCGATGCATAGATATTATAATAAAGAATTGGGAAGTTATTCTTCAGTATCTTATGGTCCTCGTATCTGAGAAGGTAGAGAAGGCCAAAGACTTGTTAGGAAAAATGCAGAATCCTTTGACACTCGCATATTTCCTATTCTTGAAATTTACTTTGAATAGGTTCAACGTATACAATGCGAAATTTCAAAGTCGCGAAACAATGGTTCAGGAACTACAGCCAAACTCGGCTAAATTCTTCGTATGGATTCTTAGCAGTTATTTGAAAGAGGGTCTTCTTCAACCGAATTTATTCTTTCAAATCATTAGAAATGTTAACTTTGCAGATCCTAGTAATCAAAAGCCGCTTCAAGACATTGACGTTGGTAAGGAAACGCGAGAATATATCCAGCAGCAACTTACAAACAAGAAATTGCAAATAGTAGAAGTTGATCTATTTCTTCGTAATTGCTTGAAATTTTATGTCACAGCAAGCGAAGAAATTCGCAATCGACTTCCTTTTGATGACATCTTTTTGTCTTGCGTTGCTGTTTTCCGGCCTCAAGTAGCTTTCTATGCTGATCGAAGCGAAACTTTTCCTAGGGTCTGGAAAGTTTTTTCAAAATTTAGGGTCGTTTGATAGAATAGGTGTACAAAAAGAGTGGGATTCTTTACTCAAAATCAGACAGGAACTCAAAGAAAAGTGGTCGAATTTATCTTTTGACGAAATGTGGTATAGTATCGGTGTATCTTCGACGAGTACAGGAGAAAAACTTTTTCCAAATTTGACCTCAGTATTGAATCATGTTCGGAGTCTTCCTCATTCAAATGCTGAGGCGGAGCGAGGTTTCTCCATGCTCACGGACGCGAAAACTCCCAAAAGAAATCGGTTAGGAAACAGGACGGTCAAGTCAATTTGTGTTACTCGATCAGCCCTAAAGGCGAGAGCTGAAACAGCCAGAACAACGAGCATCACTTCGAAGCATTTGCAATTAATGACCGAAAATCTATATGAGATGGCAGAAAGTGATAGGGAAAGTGGTTTGTCGCTCTTCGCTCACGAAGGAGAGGATTAATTCTAATGGCCAAGGCATGGCGTTAATCAATTTCAAACCCCTTTCTTACTCACAAAATAATGACATTTTATTTCTTATATCAGAGATACGTTCTTTATTCCTTTCTTCGCGTGCCTCAGGTATGGAAATTGTTTAGTTTTAATTATTATTTTGTGAGTAAGAAAACATACTGAAATTGAGTAATATCACGCTTTGGGCATAAGTGAGAGGCAAGGGGACTCACAATAATCAAGCACCCCAAATCATCCCGAATTAATCAAACTTCTTCATTATTTGATTTAAAACAAAACATTTTTGTTCGACGTATACTGGCATTTGATAGAGGCAAGCCTGAAGTACGGGCTACATTTGTAGCGTTTTTTACCACTTTGCTTCATTTTTTTCCTTTTTTCTTTTTGCATGAAAGCAAAAACCCTTTTCGTTTCGTAGGACGTGGACTAGGCCTACAGGGGATACCACGTAAAAAAAACCAGCCTTAAACTCTACCTCCGTGGTGGTGTGGAAAGGAGTTTTATTTCAGAATATTTGGGATTCTCTAAGAATGAACCAGCTTTTTTTTTTTAATATTTCAAATGTGTTTTCTTTCTTTTATGTTTAAGGCAAAAACTAGATCTAAAAAAAGCAAAAAAACCTATTTCTCTAATTGCGTCCAAGATTAGAGCAGAATCTATGCAACCGATTATTAAAGGTTTTAAAAGTTTTCGCTTTAATTTAAAAAGCAAGTCTTCATAGTATTTTACTAAGTAATGAAAGTATGTCAACAATTGTTTTCTTGAATCCTACCCAAAGGTCAAACATGGTGCAAAAATGTCGTAAAATAAGAAAAATGTCTGAGTACTTTGAAGAAGTTTTTCTAAATCGATATGTATCATATTCCAATAATATTTAGGAATATTTATTAAATATTCATCTTCTCAATTTGTTTGATTAATGTACAGAGTACACTTTATATTTGAAATTTGTATACACTCTAAATCTGAATCAGTCAAATTTTCACTGATTGAATCAGTGATTTGCCTTTTCACTGAATCATCAGTGGAAACAATATTTTTCACTGTTAAATCAGTTACTTTTCACTGAAGTAATCAGTGAAATTTGACTGATTCACAGTAACCTGTTTTTAGTTATTTAAATCAGTCAAATTTCACTGATAATCAGTAGATTTTGACTGATTCATATTTGAAATTTGTACAGTTTTTAAAAAAATCCGAAACTTTTTGAATTTAGTAGTTTATTTATAAAATTTGAGGATGTTGTAGTTGATATTTCTATATAGAACTTTAAGCATTTATGGACATAAAATTTCATTTAAAGTTTCTTCTATCGGTATTCAAAACTTTCAACAATTTTGCAAGATCAGTCAAATGCAAAATTTGACAGAGTATTTAATCAAAATATTTACATTTATTTTTTAAATATTTTGAAAATAATTCGACTAAAATAATGATTAATAAGATTTTGTAACATTGTGGGAATATTGGAACGCTGCAAGATTAAATTTTGAGTTCAATTTTCAATTAATGAATGTTTAAAGAATTGAGTGAAAGCATCAATTAAAAAATATTTTTACTGTATAAATTTGATTAAGTGCAGTAATAAGAAAATTTTGACTTTCTATAAAGCATTTCATTTATCTGATTAAAAGTCTGTGCATACGTCACTAAAACGTAAGATTAAAAACCTTTAAACTGCTTTTACCATCAATCTATGAATGTGGATTTTAAACCGTAATTTAATGTGTCTTCTTTTTTTTTGATAAAATATTTTTAACATAATTTTTTGCTTAAAGTAGCCGATTTACTCGATTAAAAATTGGTCAACTTGTATATTTCAAAATTCTGTAATAAATGTATTTTCATATTATGTTTTTGTATCCTATGCGTAGAATTTTAATTTTAAAATTAAGATTTCTCACAAAGAAGAAAAATTGTCTTATTAAAGCAGTTTATTCCCAGAAATTAAAAATCATTTACTTAATATTTCGATTCCAAACATTGAATATTTATTGACTTTGAATAAAACAGAAAACAAATTTTTATGAAGTTTTAAAATCTTTTTACAATGTTACGAATTGGGCCGAATTTAGAATTACGAAATCTTTCATTAGAAAAAGAAAAAGTCACTAACATGAAATAAACTTCTGTAAGAATTATCAAGATTGAAGAGATGTTAAAATATTTGAACAATAATGAAATTGTAAAATTGCAATTTATATCAATATTTGACAAATTTTTAGCTGTCTCAATCAAAGCATTATCCGGAAATTTTTAGTTCCTATAAAAAGATGGAATATTTATCAATTTCTTGAATGTTCATACATTAAAAAAATATCGAATTAGAGAATTATATGCAAAGTATTTTCCATTAAGAAGACATAAACATGACATAATTAGTTTTATATCTACATTTTCAGCTTACTTTTTTGTGGCTTAAGCACACATTTTGAATTCGAAATACAAAAATGCTCTACAGAGTTGAAGTATTTCCTGAATCAATTATTATTGATCCTGATTTCTATTGGAAAATTTGTTGTTTCCTGTTCAAATCTTACTACGATTTCAGACGGACAGACAAATTAAGAACTACAAAATATTTCATTCAAAAGATTGCACTCCTCCATAAAATCTTGTCAAATTGTAACAAGATTTGAACACTTCGAACGAACATTTTTATGTAAAATTTAAAGTTGATTGATATTTATATGTTAATATGGAAATACCAATAAACACATATTTTAGCTTTTTAATTTATCTACTGCTATTAGACAATTTTCCATTTCCGTAGAGATTTTATGTTCATTTTATCTTGATAGAAAATATTGTTCTATTTGAAAAATTGTTAAATGTACAAAATTAGTAAGAAGTATATAAATTTGAATGGAAAATTATATATTGATTCAAATTTTATACATTTATTGTCACTAAATTTCACTGAAAGTTTATTTTTGAAGTGTTGAAATCCTCATGAAAAGTGGAAAATATTTCATTTAAAAACATAAGAAATTAAGGTTAAAAATCTACATTCCTAATTATATGATGATAGTAGGCAAAAATGTTCTCATTTTACGTTTTAGTAAATTACATGCATAGACTTTGCAATGAAAAAAAGAAATTCTTTACACGAAGGCAAAATTTTCTAATTGATGCAGTTGATCCAATTTATAAACCCGAAACATGTTTTAATTAATATCTTGATTTAAATCTTCAAAGATTTATTGCCTTTAAATTTTACTGAGAATTTTCCAAGAATTTCACATAATCTCAAAAATGTTTATATTATGTACATGTTTTTCAAATATCAATAAAATCCCATAGTCAATAAATGTTTAAAATTTTAAGTGAAGGTATTGATTAGAAATTTAGTAGCTTTGTTAGTTAACTATTTAAATCAGAAAGTTCTCGACTTTCGTAGATTTTTTCAATTTTTCAATTGAAAATCTATGCATAGGCCACAAAAACGTGAGGTGAAAATTTTGAGTCATCAGCTACAATTTCTAGGCAACAGAGATTTTAATTGGATTGTGGTAGGGCCCTAGCTGTTTTGCCCTGTCAGTAATCAGGTGCTGATAGGAAAAACTAGTGAGAGCCTTAATTAATATGAATTTCTGTTAAACTCCTTTCCACACCACCGAGGAGGTAGAGTTAGAGGCGCGTTTTTTCAAAGTAGTGTCGCCTGTGGGCCTAATCCACTATTTCAAACATTTGCAATAAGACGAAAGCGAAAAATAGAAGAAAATATATTTGGGGTGCTTAATTAACGTAAGTCCCCTTGCTTTTTAAATATGATAGATAAAATAAAATAAAAAAATTTTTGGAAGTGCAGGGGTTTAAACTCGCATATGATGCGTATCAGCCAATTACCTTGACCATTCTAATACGACCGTTGTTAAATACTATTAATTTACGGACATTATATAATTAGGACGATATGTTTTACCAAATTCCTGAAAAATGATTATTTATACATTGCATTCAGAGGAATATTTTTCAGAATGGACTGCAATCGTGAATACAATTTTATATACTATATTATTAAAATTAACGTAAAGTGTAATTTCGTATGCAAATTCAGATGTAATTTCGGTTTTTTTAATACTGTGTCACGTCCCGCGACTCTACCACCTAGAGTAATAAACAAATTAAGGAACCAATGAAGGGATCAAGGCAACATTACCACGTCCTTTATTATATCGCATCAACAGAAAGATCTAACAAGAAATAAGAAGATCGTTAAAATCGAAAGGCAGACTTAAATAGATATATTTGGCTGTGACATTAACGCCAAGTAATAAATTTCATCGGAACGTGACTCACCGGTGAAGGCAACTCATTCGACCTTAAGCTTCAATACCAAAATATGAAAAAGATCGTACACCTTATTTTTACTTCCACAGTAGTTGACCTTTTTCGTTAGAATCGAAAAGCATATAAAATAAATAGATATATTTGGCTGTGACACTAATGCCAGGTAATAAATTTCATCGGAGCATAAGTGATCAGAGAAGGCAACTCATCCGATCTTAATACCAAATATGAAAAAGATGGTACACCTTGATTTTACTTCCACCGTAGTTGAGATTTTCATTAGAATCGAATAACAGATAGAATAGAATTGATATATTTGACTGCAACATTAGTGCCAGGTAATAAATTTCATTGGAGCACAAGTCATCAGAGTAGGCAACTCATCCGATCTTAATACCAAATATGGAAAAGGTGGTACACCTTGTTTTTACTCTCACCATAGGTGACCTTTCAAAGGCCTATAAAAAGCGAAAGTTCCAATAGAGTTCAGTTCAGTTAGTAGTCAACGTGCAATTTCTACAATGTATCCAATGCGAGTCCAGTCCAGTACCATCATCTCTACATGGCGAGTTCAGTTCAGGCTAGTCCGACTCATCAGATTTTACCGCTACTCAGATTAATTCTAGCTCGACGCTGAGTTCAACGACTTTAAAAAGTGAAGGGAAATCACCTTTCAACTGACCACATTTGCTCCACTGGACTCAATCAATCATCGAGAAAATTTCACTCAGGGTAACTACAAAGGTACTATCAAATCACAAATCAATTTCCAATTCCATAATGCTTACTTGGTTCACAATTTAATTGTCAATAAATATATTTTATATCATTTACCATTCTCAATCACTGACTATTCCTCATCCCTTAGAGAGGATCCTTCCGATCCTTACATAAAACGAGGAGATCTTTTAAGAAGAGAAATGTTACATTTATGACTAACATACCCAATCTCTTTGTTTGGTGCATCGGCCGGGAAACAGTTAGTGAATGGATATCGAAATTTTATAAATTACAATTATAATTTGTCTGTTTTCACATATATTTTTGATAAAATAAAATAAAGGGCATAGCCGGGTTTCCATGTGAAATCGGCCTTAAAACCAAATCAAATTTTGCATTAACCTTATGGAAGGGGTTGGGCAAGAGATTATTTTGACAAATTTTCAGATCATTATCTGCCATTTTCAATGAGTAATGGCGGATTTTACCATTTTAGTTTTTTTTCTTTTTTTAGCTAAACTAATTATAGGAGAATTTTGAAAAAAATCAGGGTTGTTTTTTCCAATAGAAGAAACATTTGTAGAGTTCTTGCATATTTTTTGATGCATAATTCGCGATGCAAAAATTGTGAAAATTTTTGCACGCAATTTTGTTCATGTTTAAATCGCGCGACCAGTCTTTTGAATTATTCTATTCATTAGTTACCTATCGATGATTAAAACAGAATTTTTGCAGATTTTTGCAAGGTGTGGACGGGGGAAAAAAGAATAAAAACCGTAAAAATACGCATTCTTCCAACATCTTACTATTAAAGCACATTTAATAATAACAGTAGACAAATGAAAAATACAATTTTATTTGGTAATCCATCTCTAACATGGTTTACTGCTGAAATTTTTGCAAAAATTTTGCAAAATATTTTGCGTTCTTTTTTTGTTGCGAAGAATCGAAATTTTTTACATGCATTGTGAACAAATTGTTGATTGTCGTTATTCGCAAGTCGAAAGAGTATTGCGAAAACAATCTATTTATATTCTTGAATATTTTTCGAATATACAGGTTTTGCCCCCTGACAATTTAGTCCGTTCAAAAAGTTTCCGTTTTATATATAAGTGGTATACAAAAAGTAAAATTGGTTTTCCTACAAACTTACAGTTATAAACAAAGACAACGATGATGACAAATTTATAATTGAAAAAAAATTTTATGCTTGGCAAATGTTCAGCCACTTATGGAGTATGAAGTGCTATGAAAGTACAATCAACCGTCTATATTTGTAAAAACTCGATGGCAGAAAAATATATTTTTGGAGGAAAACCAATTTTACATTTTGTCTACCACTTTTATTTAAAACGGACAGTTTTTGAACGGACTAAATTTTTTAACGGGCAAAACTTTATAAAAAAATGTAACGAAAATGTAAGTATTGCAATGCAAAATAACTGCTAAAAATTTTTTGTTATCCAGAAATCCAAGTTAATTACTTATTTAATTTACGAGCTTTTCTTATTATTTGTGCTCATTAAAATTTCAAAATGTAGAGTAAATGGAGGACGATTATTATTTTTCTACTTCTGAAGACGAAGTAATTGATATGGAACCTGAAGATGGAGACAGCTCTGAAAGCTCTTGTATTGAAGAAATTTTTGAAAATAAAAATATCGAAGACTCTTTTAATTAACGAAATACTGAAATAAACAAAAAACGACAAATAGAAACCATGGAAAATATCGAAAATGATAATAATTCAGAATTCGAAGAAAACCGTCCACCCCCAGAGCCCCCTCCAGCCAACTCCAAATCTACCAAGCAAATTCTAATGAATAAAAATATCGTTGAATGTCGCGATTAATTAACTTTTTTTTTGAACTCCTTAACCGCAGGTTCTGTGTTTTTAAATAAACTAAAATGTAGGAATGCAGAAGGTTAATAATAGAATAAGAGTGGCTGCATGCGTATGAACAATTTTAATCTCCTAACTACCTAATTACTAATAATGTTTACTAATAATATAGAATTTCACAATGGAATATATATGTTAATAGTTTCTTTTTGGCCTATGTGTGTGCGTGTTTATGTATGTTACGTTATGTTTATATCTACTTGTATTCACTTAATTATTAATTTTAGATTCTATTGTGCTTATATTAAATTTAGATACTATTGTGCTCTTAGGCATTTCTTGAATTATGTTTTCTTTTGACAGCTGCAAATTATTTAAGCTTATGTCAGTACTATTATAACTATCCTATAAAATTTATTGCATTTGTTAGTTCCAGAAACCAGCAGATGTCGAGCTGCATTGTGTGAATCGAATGGAGTCCTTAGAATAAAACTAAATCCGTAATAAGCAATAATATTTTAGTAATGATTGCGGACCTTTGGGTTGCAATTATTGTTCGAGTCTGTGAGGAAATCCTTGGGAGGAGCAGTCTGAGACCTTTCTTGTAAACTGCAATGTTATTGCTTGAGAAGCAATAACTCAAGTTTTCAAATCCTAAAAACCTTTCATAGAGAAACTTGTAAAGTGCCGAGTACATTTTATAACCCCAATTTCCTGGACTGCTTACAAACATCCTTTTGGATTGAATAGCAGCCACTGGGTATTGGGTTGTAATTGGGATTTTCCCAAAGGTTTACCAAGAGCTGGTCAAATAATCGGATGGCCAAAATGTGAGACCACATTTACCTCCAGAATTCAGATCTAATTAACCCCACTTTTCAGTGTTAACACCTTAAAATTTCTAAACTAAACCTAATTGGTAAATAAGAATTTAAGGTGGTGGGATGCAGTAACAGCATAGCTCACCCCCGAGTTTTTCTTCACACTGACAGTTAGTTATTTTTGAGATCTTAAATCGACCACTAGTTTTTCTCTTCGGATCTATGTCGAGAGTCCCTCAAGCCTGGAGCGGCCCCTGAAACTGGCGACATTAGAATCTGAAATAAAACGAGTGTTCGATCTCCATAAATTGCTTATTTTGTTTTTTCTGCCCAGTACAATCTGGTAGTTTAAGTTTTCCGGTAGTGATTTCGCGACCTGTAGTGTTAATTCGTTTTTGTCTGTAAACCAAACTTTATATAGTGTTGTACCAAATAAATTAAGTGTCTTCTGGAACCATTAAACAAGGATAAGCCACTCGATTCCACGGGGTTGTTCGACATCTGGAGGTTTCTACAATTAAAAGGTAAAGAAATAAAAACTATATTTGTAATAATTTATGTCTTATTCTTTTTTTTCTTCTTATTTCTGCTCTTTAATAATATTGGAAGTTCAAAGGTAGAATCAGGATGGCCCCCCTTTAACAGGAGAGCTAAACCCAATATAGTAATCGCCTGCCGTTTGGGGATTACTATAATTCAAAAGATATAAATAATTATCTTTTATGAAATTTCCATCGAAGCGTCATTTCATGACGTAACAGTGAAAATAATTTGGTGTCAGAAGTGGGATACTCTCTCCGCAACCTGTTCTACTCTTGAAATTCTTGTATTTCTACATTGATAAATTTGTTTTTATTTTCTCTCTGTTTTATTCACATAAATCGGGTTTTCAACGTTTTACTGCCAAGAAAGATTTTTTTCTAACATATCTATCGTTAAATAGGCTTAATTTCTCATATCACTGCAAAGGAACGTTGAAAACTTGTGCCAAACCTATCATTCTCTATCTAAATATCATCCACTGTGCTGCATTCATAGATTATCTTTTATTGTGTGTTCGTGTGTCGCAAACGAGCTGAGTATTGTGTTTAATTTATAATCTACACTGTTGGAGATTTCTACCGTGATCTCCCGGAATCATTCTATTCAGTTAAAGTTTCGTAAAATTTAGACAGAATTTCAGAAAATTCAGTAAATTTATTTGTCAATTGTAAGAAACAACTTCTTAATTTTTAGTTACGAAGTGTAGAATGTTCTAATACTTGTATCGAGAAGTTCTGAACTTTTGACAGGAATAATTTTGCGTTTTGTATACTGGAGTTTTGTGCAGTTATATGTAACCGAAAGTGATCGTAAATTTATTTTGTAATGTCTCTTGCTCGCTTGACACACACACGAGCGTACGAACTTCATTGACTTGTATCATATCTAATTCTTGTCAATTGATTTATGTTTTATTTTTGATTTTTGTTCTGTATGTATGTTTTTGTATACTTTTAATGAGTTCCCTTAAAATTTATTTACTAATCACAACTGCATAGTTACGTCGAATCGTAAATTCGATTTAAACACTCTTGTTTTTTTTACTTTAAAATAAATAGTTAAACGTGAGAGTTAAATTTTGATAACAAATTTATTCGATAAACAAAACTTTTCCTTCATGCTTTTACTTGTCTGAATCATATTTAAAATTATTCTGTACCGTAGGTTGCTGATTGGTATATGAATAGATACATACATATATTATAGAATCTAGGGAAAACGTGTCCTTGTGTTCAAAATTTGAGCAATATTTAAGCAATATTTAACACGGTTGGTGGAAATAACGTTTCGCGAAATACAGCAAATTCAGGTACCACCAGCCAAGCTCCTGTCAATGCACAGTCCATCGACCCTGGCATGGCTGCATTGCACTTCATGCAACTGCAGGCTGCCCTCCAAGGAGTGGAGCAATTTGACGGTAAAGAACCACCGCTAAGGACCTTTTTATATGATGTGGAACAAGGATTATCGATGATTCCAGATTCCCTCAAACAAAACTATACCATGGGAATATTACGTAAATTACGCGGTAACGCGCGCGAAGCTGTCGAGGGTAGAACTTTTCGTAAAACCGAAGACCTTATAAAATTTTTGCGCGATACATTTTCACCGGCCGGTTTAACACTTAGTCAATGTCAAACGCAACTCGCCCAACTGCGTATGGGGGCGAACGAATCAGCCTCTGATTATGCATTTCGTACCCAAAGATTGGTAGGAAAGGCGAAATCTGCTCTTCTATCTCAAAATTTTCCAGAGGAACAGATTCCGACTTTAATGGGATTAATAAAAGCCACTGCTCTTGAGGGGTTTAGAAGGGGATTGCGTCCAGATATTGAACTCCGAGTGTTCATCAAGAAACCAGAAACTCTGGAAGACGCGCTCGAGTTCGCTCGGCAGGAGGAACTATTCTTTTCAGAACAACCGCATAACCGCGAAAATGCGACCTACACACCGCGACTCTTTCAAAATTATTCCCAGCAGAGGTATCAACCGCCTCAAACGCGAAGTTTTAGCCCGTCACAAGGTTTACGAAATGGAGAAAATAAACAACACCTTTCGACACCTCGCGCTTACGGATCGCTCAGACCGCCAATACATCATAGCTATCGACCACCGCAGCCGGGTTACGGAGATATAGGGAAAACGGTCCACTACGCGCGAGAAATATACGAGCAGCCATCATATGACTGCAGCGGGTACTACGGAAGCCAGGAGGGTGGTTTGGACCCTCCTGATTATCATAGTGGCCGCTCAAAACCATATGAGGTAGCCGAAGTAACCTCCGTTATGCCGACACTTTGCGCTCGTTGCTGCAGTGAGCTAGATAATTTACAACTAGCAGCTGACAGCACGAAAGTCCTGTGCCCGATCCCACGCATTCGAATATAAAATCGAAAAACGAAAATCAGGCTGAGCGTGGCCACAAGAATTTAAACTGCTTGAGCGCTCGCCAAACAACCATCATGGCGAGCGCGAGACCAACAAGCTCGACACTTGCAACGCCAAGGATACTCACGAGGGTCGCGAGTATTCGGAACACATATTCCCAGAAATAGTTGTCAAATCGTGCGATTTTCTCATGGGCAGAGCTCGGTTCTTGGTAGACACGGGTTCTCAATGTAATTTAATTTCGTTGAACGTACTATCTGATGACGTGGAAATCCACCTATACGATCGTGTCATGATAACGGGGGTCACGTCGAATCAAATTGAGAGTACAGGCGCGGTCTACCTCAAGATTCTGGGAGTCGTTGCTAAATTTCATGCTTTGGGAGTTCCTTTACCTCTCGACGGTGACGGGATCTTAGGACTTGAGTTTCTTCGATCGGAAAAAGCTGAAATCTCCTTTCACCATGACACGTTGGTGATTGATAATGATCCCATCAAACCAATTCCTTTTTTATCAAGTTACGATACTGAGAAGAACTTAAATAACGTGAGTAGTACCGATCGATTATCTCTGCCAGCTGCTGACATCGACAACTCTGAATCGAAATCAAGTGTTGTGTATGTCATAAAAGCTCGCAATCGTCAGGTCATTTCAATTCCTGTAAAAAACAAGGCTCTTTCTGAGGGCTACCTGCCTTTAGTCGAATCTCACGAGGGTTTGTTCGTTGGTAATGCAGCCGTTTCCGTTCAGAATGGAAAGTGTAAGGTGCTGGCCATCAACCCCACAGAGGAAGATATAGAAGTGCGAATAGAACCTCAGGAATTGACCCCTTACGACGTTTTTGATGAGGAAGCTGATGATTTGATTGATATCTTACAATCTGAACGCGAACCCCTAGAATCTCTCGACGAAAGAGTCAATATTATATTAAATAAGGTAAAAGCTCATCAACTAGGAGAGCATCGACGTCGCCGCGTCGAGCGTTATTTGAAAAAATTTCCTTACCTGTTTCTGCTGAATGGCGATAAATTCCTCGGAACTGATTTAACTATGCACGACATTCCAACCGTGGATGACGTTCCTATCAATAGTAAGCAGTATCGTTATCCGCCGGTGCATAAGGCAGAAGTGAGAAGACAAATAACAAAATTGCTCGAGGCTCGCGTTATCGGCCCGTCTAGTTCTCCTTATAATTCGCCTCTTTGGATTGTTCCAAAGAAAGCTGATGAGCACGGCAATAAGCGTTGGCGACTTGTGATCGATTTTCGGAAGTTGAACGAGAAAACCGTTGGCGATGCGTACCCTCTACTTAACATAAATGAGATACTGGACCATGTCGGCGGTGCAAAATATTTCTCGGTTTTCGATCTTGCCATGGGATTTCATCAAATCCCTATGAATCCCAGGGACAGACAGAAGACTGCTTTTACGACCAACAATGGACATTACGAGTATCTCCGTATGCCTTTCGGATTGAAGGGCGCTCCAGCAACCTTCCAAAGGTTGATGGATCGCGTTTTAATCGGACTGCAAGGAGTAGAACTATTCGTCTACATCGACGATATCGTTGTGTATGCATCTTCCTTAGATGAGCATGATGCTAAGATTGATCGATTATTCACAAGGCTATCCAATGCTGGACTCCGGCTTGAACCTGAGAAATGTACATTTTTGTCCACAGAAGTCGCCTATCTCAGACACATTATCTCAGAGGACGGTGTACGCCCGAATCCAAAAAAAATCGAAGCAGTAAAACAGTTCCCGGTGCCTAGAAGTGCTAGGAATATAAAAGAATTCCTGGGACTCGTAGGCTATTACCGGAGATTTGTTTCTAACATGGCTCAACGAGCCAAACCATTGACTGAACTATTAAAAAAATTCAAAAGGTTCGAATGGGGAGAAGAACAGCAACGAGCTTTTGAAGATTTGCGTGACTGTTTGTGTGCTGAATCGATTCTTCAGTGTCCAGATTTTGAAAAACCATTTGTATTAACCACCAATGCATCAAATATAGCGATTGCAGCAGTCTTGAGCCAAGGAAAAATTGGCGAAGACCTACCAATCTCCTTCGCCTCACGAGCACTCACGAAAGCCGAGATTAATTACTCTGTCACGGAGCGTGAATGTCTAGCTGTTGTTTACTTTACCAAATATTTTAGTCATTATTTGTATGGCAAGAAGTTTACTATCGTGACAGATCATGAGGCTCTTAAATGGCTATATCGTACTCAAGATCCTTCACCTCGGTTGGTTCGTTGGCGTCTGCGCATGATGGACTATAAATACACGATTCAGCACAAGCCGGGAAAAATAAACAAAAATGCAGATGCGCTTTCGCGAAATCCGATAACAGAAACTATGGAAATCACGGTATTACCCTTGCAGATACAAAAGAGGAAACCAGGACGACCGCCTAAATCGCGAGGGCCGCAACCAAGCTCGACTCCAGAACGGCATGGCCATATCGAAAATGCGATAAGTGAAAATGCCGGCATCGCAGATCGCGTGAAACAACGTCGACAAATCTTACCCCGACCACGATATGAAGAAGAACCGATAGATCCGTTACCCAAAAGCGCTACTCTAAAGAGACAGCACCCGTCTTTCTCATATTCCTCGGATGACGAAGCAGACCACTGCGTAATTTCTGGACGTAAGACGCGGAAAAGAAAGGGTCGAAGGAAAAGGCTGCTTCGTTCTCTTGATAGCGAGTACATTCCACCATCCTCGTATGAACCGGTGAACCTGGATGAGGTCTTCTCTGACAGGTTCCTGCCATCGTCAGAGGTTCTTTCCGAGGAGCGTGAATTTCATTCCCGTGAACATGATAAGGAGGGGGATAGGGAAACCCTTACGGAATTTCACCCAGCCGTTATAGAACTTTCAGCGTATCCTAGTGCATCGGATTCCGATCTCGAGGAAACGATAGTTTAACTCGAGAACACAGTGGTTCGAATGTCCGATGAGGGTGATAGAACTCTTACAGATGCAGACATGCAAAATAGACAAACGAAGTCAACCGCCAATTCACCAATCGTTCGGCTGATACCACCTCGTGAACCTTCGGAAGACATTAACGAACCAACCAACACCCAACCGCTTCCCAAAATAAACATTGTCGGACAATATGAGTTTGTCCCTCCGGTTGATAACTGGATCCCTCCACTTCTCACAGATAGTCCAATCTGGGAAAAAATTGATCGAGGACCGGGTACACCAGCGTTTAATATTAAAACTACTCGAGATGCCTTAACATTTGGTAAAGACAATCTGGTACATTTTATATCCGCAGATTGTCTGATGAAAACCGATGTAGGTCTGGCCTTGATCGATCTCGACTTGGTGGACTCTGATCGATTGAAGGAGTGTAAGCCTAAAAAGGGGCAGGTCATTTTTTCCAAGATCGGAGGTATATTTATCTTCAGTATAGTAATTAAAAATCGTTACTTTGATCAGCCGACACCCGAGGATCTTTATCACGCTATCGCAAGTTTGCGCATTGCCTTGGAAAGAACTCACGTGTCGACCATAAGAATATCAAAGGTCGGGGACGGACTGGATAGACTGCCCTCGAATACTCTACGAAACATGTTGCGATCGTTGTTTGCAAACAGAGATATCACGTTTACTCTGTGTACGGGAGAAGTCAAAATTCCACCTCTCGACCAGAGAAAACAAATTATCCATGAATACCAGTCGAGCCTCACGGGAGGTCACAAAGGCGTTACAAAAACGTACAAGTCCATCAGGAACCGTTTCCTCTGGCCAGAAATGAAGAGGGACATTCAGGACTTTATCAGACGCTGTCGCAGTTGTCAGCAACAAAAGCTGGTGCGAATTAAAACGCGCCAGCCAATGATCATTCCAGATACCCCTGCGGATGCTTTTGATAAGGTTTCAATTGACCTCGTCGGTCCTCTTCGCCTCACGCCGGATGGACATAGATACGTCTTGACTATGCAAGATAACTTAACAAAATACTGCTTGGCCGAAGCGATACCTAACAAGCAAGCGATTACAGTTGCTGACGCCGTCGCTGGACAACTCATTCCTCGTTTTGGCTGTCCACGCGCTATCCTTTCAGATAGAGGTGGGGAATTTATAAATCAGACTCTCCGCAACTTAGCAAGTATTTTTCGCTTAAAACACTTAACAACCTCAGGATACCATTCACAAACCAACGGAGGACTGGAAAGAAGTCATCAAGTCCTATCCGATTATTTAAAACATTATATGGAGCAGTATGAGGACTGGGACCGCCTCCTACCCTTTGCTATGCTGTCATATAATGCTTCAGTGCATGAAGGCACTAAATTCTCGCCCCACGAATTTGTCTTTGGGAAAGTGGCTCGGCTACCAAGTTCTTTTCCTTCTACTGATCGCCTTGAAACGTATGGCTCTTATTTAAAAGATCTTGTGCAGTACCTGGATCATATACGTTCCATAGCCGTGAACAACTTGGTGCAGGCAAAGGTTCGATCTAAAAAATACTACGACCACGGAGTTAACATGAAAAAGTTCGCGGTCGGAGATTATGTTTTCGTCATGCGAGATCCACCACTGCATAAACTTGATCGATTTTATGATGGGCCATACTCAATCGTGGAAATCTTGGACCGAAACAAAGCCATTCTGATCGATGGGAATGGCGAGACGTTTATCAAGCACCTTGATAAGCTTAAACTAGCTTATTTTGAGAGTTCATCCAACTCAGATTAATGGAAAAAAAAATATATATATATATACATATATATATATATGTATATACATAATTATATATAGTATTACAAATAGTAACTTTCGAAACTTTTAGTACCATTAAATCTTTTGCTTTTTTAAAATTAAGGTTTATTTTTAACCACTTCACTCACAAACCTTTGCTTATATCATAATATTCAACTGCTAGATTCATCACGGTTCAATAAAAGGGATCGATGAAAACGAAGGTATTGTCCGAAGATACCATCCGAAATCGGTTCCCATGGAAATTCAACGCATCCTTCTGCAATCTTCATAGACAGTTAAAAGTAGTTACACAGGCGCAATGCAATAAAAATCGGAAAATGTTTAGTTTAAAATATTTGTTTCCAACGTACTCGTAAGTAATTTTATTTCACTCCTTTTATTTGTAATGAGTTTTTAACTTCCCACCGATAGTAAACTATATCCTCCCGCGAATCGTCGCAGAAAGAACGTCTAGAATTTCAACCAAAATGTAATTAAGGACACCTGGACCATGCGGAAAAATAATTTTGTAACCACTAGGCCGTTCTTTTTGCCTCGCGCGTTGCTCTCTACCACGCCCGGCAAGCGTAACTTTCTTACAGTAAACTTACGCTTAAGGAGGGGGATGTTACGTCCGTACGTGGCTCCCAAATTATTTTTTTGAACTCCTTAACCGCAGGTTCTGTGTTTTTAAATAAATTAAAATGTAGGAATGCAGAAGGTTAATAATAAAATAAGAGTGACTGCATGCGTATGAACAATTTTAATCTCCTAACTACCTAATTACTAATAATGTTTACTAATAATATAGAATTTCACAATGGAATATATATGTTAATAGTTTCTTTTTGACCTATGTGTGTGCGTGTTTATGTATGTTACGTTATGTTTATATCTACTTTTATTCACTTAATTATTAATTTTAGATACTATTGTGCTTATATTAAATTTAGATACTATTGTGCTCTTAGGCATTTCTTGAATTATGTTTTCTTTTGACAGCTGCAAATTATTTAAGCTTATGTCAGCACTATTATAACTATCCTATAAAATTTATTGCATTTGTTAGTTCCAGAAACCAGCAGATGTCGAGCTGCATTGTGTGAATCGAATGGAGTCCTTAGAATAAAACTAAATCCGTAATAAGCAATAATATTTTAGTAATGATTGCGGACCTTTGGGTTGCAATTATTGTTCGAGTCTGTGAGGAAATCCTTGGGAGGAGCAGTCTGAGAACTTTCTTGTAAACTGCAATGTTATTGCTTGAGAAGCAATAACTCAAGTTTTCAAATCCTAAAAACCTTTCATAGAAAAACTTGTAAAGTGCCGAGTACATTTTATAACCCCAATTTTCTGGACTGCTTACAAACATCCTTTTGGATTGAATAGCAGCCACTGGGTATTGGGTTGTAATTGGGATTTTCCCAAAGGTTTACCAAGAGCTGGTCAAATAATCGGATGGCCAAAATGTGAGGCCACATTTACCCCCAGAATTCAGATCTAATTAACCCCACTTTTCAGTGGTAACACCTTAAAATTTCTAAACTAAACCTAATTGGTAAATAAGAATTTAAGGTGGGGGGATGCAGTAACAGCATAGCTCACCCCCGAGTTTTTCTTCACACTGACAGTTATTTTTGAGATCCTAAATCGACCACTAGTTTTTCTCTTCGGATCTACGTGGAGAGTCCCTCAAGCCTGGAGCGGCCCCTGAAACTGGCGACATTAGAATCTGAAATAAAACGAGTGTTCGATCTCCATAAATTGCTTATTTTGTTTTTTCTGCCCAGTACAATCTGGTAGTTTAAGTTTTCCGGTAATGATTTCGCGACCTGTAGTGTTAATTCGTTTTTGTCTGTAAACCAAACTTTATATAGTGTTGTACCAAATAAATTAAGTGTCTTCTGGAACCATTAAACAAGGATAATCAATGGATATTGTTGCTCCACTACCAGAAACAAAGTCTGGAAATCTGTATATTCTTACTATACAAGATAATTTTAAGAAATACTCTAGTAATACCGCTTCCTAATCATCAAGCTAATACAATAGCAGACGCATTCGTGAAAAAATTTATTTGCATATTGGGATCACCAAAAGGAGTACTAACGGATCAAGACAGAGATTTTTTTAACAATTTATTAAAAAGATTAGGAAAACGCTTTAGAATCAAACAATTTCGTACCACAGCTTTTCACCCTCAATCCAGTTGATCACTTGAACGATCACATCATGTCCTAGGTGAATATCTCAAATAATTTGTAGCAAAAAATTCAGAATGGGACGATTGGCTAGAATTAGCAATGTTTTCATATAACACAAGTGTACACGAAGTCACAAAATGTACGCCTTACGAATTAGTTTTTGGCAAATTAGCCCGTGAACCCTCTAGTCAAACCTCTATCACAAAATGAAAAATTGCAAACCTATGATGATTATTTGATCAATTTTGTCACACAACTGCATGAAATGCGAACACATGCAAGAGAAAATCTCATAACGGCAAAAGAAAAATTAAAAATGTACCACGATAGAAAAATAAATCCCCTGGAAATAAAAATTGTGGATAATGTATTTTTATTAAAAGGAGGAAAAACTAAAAAGCTGGATAGTCAATACACAGGACCTCACGAAGTTTTAGATGTACTAGGAAAAGGAAATGTAAAAATCAACATAAAAGGAAAACCGATAGTAGTTCACGTCAATCGAATAAAAAGATCGCACATAAATATACAAAATTGATTAACTGAATTTAAATTCAAACTTAAAATAGTATAAACTTTGCATAAAACCAAAGCGTTTAGAATAACAAAACCAGGAAATGTTCTAAACAAAAAGATCTTTTGAAATTTTATTCTAATAATATTTTTCTATTTTAAATATTCGAAAAGCTCACTGTACCTTTAAATAGCAATCAAAAAATTTCAATATACTTCATGTTTTTTTTCAGAGTAAATTAAACTTCTCAAACTAGCAAGTATTTATCAAATGCATCAAAATTTTTCAACTTTTCTCTTCTGTTCAGCAAAAACTAATAATCTAATATCATCACAAAGAAATAATATTTCTTTAAAATTCTTATTCGCTGTGTTTTGTTTCGAGTAATGTATACTATTTTTCATAGCAACTCTTTTGAGAATCTGATTGGCTGTAACTGTGGAGCGGGTTGAAACAGCGACTTTCAACCCTAGGGTTGAAAATCGTAGTTTCAACCCGCTCTACAGGTACCGAAAATCGGATTTTCAAAGGAGGCGCTATGAAAAATTGTTTTTGTTATAATTATTTTATTCATTTGATAATACAATAATCAAATTGAAGTTCATGAAATTAATTTTCAGAAACCTGTAAAAGTAATAATAAGCAATCGCAATGCCATGTTTTGAAGAAATCAATTTCAGACTTAACCAAGTTTTTTCTCTTTAATGTACCAAGTAACGACGTCTATCAATTAATATATTTTATCAACAATTCTAATATTTTTTTTAATCTCTATTAATATTATATATGACAATCGCTGTTTATGTATAATCAATAATCTATAATGCTTTCCAGGTTTTATTTTTACTAATGTATACATTAACGATCGTAATTCTTGGAAATTACTCTTTAGTATTTTATATCTAATCAATAAAATTTTACAATTTTTAATCTTCTTTTCATCAACAATCATCATGTTGTAAGATTAAATAGTTATTATAAATCAAAAAAATTTGTCAAATTACCTAATTACCACAATAACATATGTAATCAATGATGTAATATTTCCAGAATTGTATCCTCTGTTATTACTATGCATTTATGTAAAACTTGTTCTAAATTTTTAATTCGCAACAATAATTTAAAATGTTAATTCCTATAATTATGTGTAAACAAAATTTTCATGTTATAAATTGTTAACTTAAATTAGAAATATGTTCTTGGTCGAGTAAGCATCTTGGATTAAAAAATATATTCTTCTACCGAAGTTTCGATCGCGGATCGTTAACTCCCCGCGTTCGAATTAACGGGGGAGGTATCACGTCCCGCGACTCTACCACCTAGAGTAATAAACAAATTAAGGAACCAATGAAGGGATCAAGGCAACATTACCACGTCCTTTATTATATCGACTCAACAGAAAGATCTAACAAGAAATAAGAAGATCGTTAAAATCGAAAGGCAGACTTAAATATATATATTTGGCTGTGACATTAACGCCAACTAATAAATTTCATCCGAACGTGACTCATTGGTGAAGGCAACTCATTCGACCTTAAGCTTCAATGCCAAAATATTAAAAAGATCGTACACCCTGTTTTTACTTCCACAGTAGTTGACCTTTTCGTTAGAATCGAAAACCAGATAAAATAAATAGATATATTTGGCTGTGACACTAATGCCAGGTAATAAATTTCATGGGAGCATAAGTGATCAGAGAAGGCAACTCATTCGATCTTAATACAAAATATGGAAAAGATGATACACCTTGTTTTTACTTCCAGCGTAGTTGACCTTTTCATTAGAATCGAATAACAGATAAAATAGAATTGATATATTTGACTGCGACATTAGTGCCAGGTAATAAATTTCATTGGAGCACAAGTCATCAGAGTAGGCAACTCATCCGATCTTAATACCAAATATGGAAAAGGTGGTACACCTTGTTTTTACTCCCACCATATGTGACCTTTCAAAGGCCTATAAAAAGCGAAAGTTCCAATAGAGTTCACTTCAGTTAGTAGTCAACGTGCGATTTCTACAATGTAACCAACGCGAGTCCAGTCCAGTACCATCATCTCTACACAGCGAGTTCAGTTCAGCCTAGTCCGACTCATCAGATTTTACCGCTACTCAGACTAATTCTAACTCGACGCTGAGTTCAACGTCTTTAAAAAGTAAAGGGGAATCGGTTTCCAAATTCTCTCTGAAACTAAGATTAAGGAATCAACTAGATCAACCGTCTGAACTACGGATTTCCCACCTGACAAGTACTATCTCAAAGATTACAACGAGGACTCAACTGACCACATTCGCTCCACTTGACTCAATCAATCATCGAGCAAATTTCATTCAGGGTAACTACAAAGGTACTATCAAATCATAAATCAATTTCCAATTCCATAGTGCTTACTTGGTTTACAATTTAATTGTCAATAAATATATTTTATATCATTAACCATTCTCAATCACTGACTATTCCTCATCCCTTAGAGAGGATCCTTCCGATCATTACATAAAACAAGGAGATCTTTTAAGAAGAGAAATGTTACGTTTATGACGTAGCAACTGAAACCTTCTATTCACAGTTTTATAATGAAATTCATATGTGAATAATATTACGTATTGCAAAAAGTTTTCAGTGTATTTTATTTGAATGAAATTTGTTTCAATGTTGCCTTATACCAGAGGAGGAACTCTACTTTATAATTTGGAGTGTATAATTAGATATAATTTATGTATTGCTCAAGTATTTTAATATTTTATTCATTAAACTCCAATATCATATTTTATCATTCCTTAATATATAATTTTCTCTACATAATTTTCTAATTGAATTATTTGATTTGCATAGCTAAAAAATATTGAAATTAATATTTTTTTTTTAAACTTTGAAAATTTATTGACTTTAAATTTAAATTTAAAATGATTTTTTAAGTGTTTAAATCATCCTAAAATTCAAAATAAAATGTTTAGATATTCATTTTAGGTGAATATTTTTAAAAATATCTAAGAAAGAAAGGTAATATCTTAAATGATATACTTCGTGATTTTAAATTTGTCGTCTGCTTCGCGCCACTTTGACACGAAGTCGTCAGAAACATAAATTTCGATTGTAAAGTGACATGTTTCTGGTTGCTTACTGGACTTCTTCATTTTGAATTGCAAGCATTGAGATAAGTCTTTTTTTTTTAATCTTCTACATTTTTATCTTTTACGAAAATTTTGAATTAATCTTTAAAATTATGGCACTGAAGAGGGCTCCCATATGTATTCGAAACGTTTGCCTTCTCTTTTTTACGTTTTTTATTGTAAGTAGCATTGATAATTTTAATAGAAGAAAATAAAAAAGAGGCTGACCCAATACCAAAAAAATGAGAAATTAACAATAATTTTCGATCTTGGCTGAACAGCCGTCAGCGTGAAATCGAAGCGAGGAAGTGGGGACACACCGACACGGCGCGCTTGATTATGTGTGCTACCACATGGGAGCGTGGTGAGGGCCGCGAGCTCCCACTTTCTGGGATCACTGTCCTCTATACTAATCTTCACTCAACGCCCCGAGGCCCTCCAGCCTTAGTCGCAGTCGTTTTTAACTTAGGTCCCAGTTCATGAGTTAGGGGCAAGGATTCATGCCCAGGCATATTTGGGCAGCTGCTGTGTTAATCGGGGTTTTTCTTAGCCATATACGTACCCGGGAAAAACCCAAGGCCCACTATCAACGTCCCGGTCCTCGGCTTTGAATCGCTTTTCCTTTACAAACCTCAAGCTAAATAAAGGGTTTCCCAATAGGGGTGATATGATTTTGAATGTCCCTATCGGGCTCATTTGAACTGAAATTTTTGACGTCTGCTGTCAGTTGTCATCAGTAAGGTTTGCCATTTAATCATGAGTAGTTTCACGCTTCCACAACGTTTGGAAATTGTCCAATTATTTTATCAAAATTCGAGAAGTTTTGTCGGTGTTCAAAGAGCATATCGTGCAAAATATGGTCGTCATTCTGCTCCATCCGCGCTCTCAATTCGTCGAATAATTGATAAGTTGGAGAGTGAATTTACTCTATTCGATACTAAGCCTAAAAATCGTATGCGTACCGCACGTTCTACACAGAATATAGCCGCCGTACAGGCCAGTATCGAGGAAAACCGTGAATTGTCCGTGCCACGCCGATCTCAGGAATTGGGCCTGTCCAGGATGACTACCTGGCGTATTTTGCGATTGGATCTTGGCCTGCATCCCTATAAGATGATTCTGGCCCAAGAACTGAAGCCTAATGACCATCGTTTGCGTCGGGAGTTCGCGGATTGGGCTCTGGAATCAATTGAAAATGATCCCAATTTTCATCAAAAAATCATCTTTTCTGATGAGGCGCATTTTTGGCTCAAGTCTCGGGGGACATTTGGCCGATATATTGTTTAAATCATAAATGGCATAGAATATCCAATATAATAAAAAAGATTTCGATCAATTCCGAATGAATATTCAGTGTTTTTTTTCAATTTCAAAACATATCACCCTTATTGGGAAACCCTTTACAATATTATTCGATTGCCACGTTAGGTTGGCCTGAAATAGTTGCTACATATGTATTCACCTAGTAACACAGCTATATCTACGTTACGTAACAAGGTGACAAAATTGATCTGAATCGTACATACGTTACTTAGTCACAGATAGAATTTTACGTGACTAGATACATTAGGCCGGTTCTGCACCGGTATTTTACCGACAATGTAGAAATTTCGAGAGATTGATATTCAAGCTAAGTTTCGAAATTTCTAGAAGATTTTTGAGGATGATTGTCCTTGACTAAGTGACTAACAGTTTTTTGATGAGCAAAAGAATTTTGCAAGTTTGGGAAGCTTGAAGCGCGTTGAACCAGTTTAGTGGAGGATTGGGATGAGTGGACATATATTTAATATCATATAATTATGTACTCATTCATATTGTTTTATGTGCCTCCGGCGCGTAAACTCGCTTTTACGCTACAGTTGAGAGTAGCGTAATGTTGTGTATTACGATACAGAGAAATGAAATGTAAAAATTGAACTGCGCAAGCGCCTATAACCATACAGCGGAGCGTAATCTTCTTCTTCTTCTTCTTCTTCTTCTTCGTACAGCGTTGGCACCGTACTGACAAAGCCTTGTACATTTGTACTGCGCATGCTCTATTACAATACGCTACTACTACACAAAATCGAGAAAATCAGAATGGCCGGACCTAGTCGCGAAATATCAAGTGCAATGGACGAGAATCATGATGGATACTAAATTAGATTCGAGTGTACACATAAAAACACGTATACGCACCGAAGTCACATAAAATAGAATATGTGCCAATGCACACAATTCGGGTAATTACGAGACTCGCTCAAAATGCTCGCAGGACTGATCGCGCATCGGTTTCGATCTCCTGCGAGCATTGTCGCTCGTCGCGTAATAACCCTCATTATGCGCCTAGGCACATAATATAATATTAAATAAAACTTTGAAATTGCCATTATAATAAACCCTTGCCAGAAAAAAACACCATCCAATAATCCAGTTTATCTCAGAAGAAAATAGTAATTAATAATGAACAAAATCTGCTATTTAAATAATCATTTTACTATTTTAAAAGAAATGTAATACAAAAACTTCTACATGGTAGATTTACCTACCTAACTGTTATGTGAATGACCAAATACTCCTCACTTCACATATGAGTTATTTCCACGTCTTTCAAGTACTTTTTCCACTGAATAAATATCTGAAAACTTAACCTTAAGGCCTTACATACGTCTAGCAGCACTAAAAATTCGCTAAAAGAAAAATTTTTTTTAGTAGGGATAACAATAGAAATTAATAAAAATGAATAGTACACAGTGTTTATTGGTATTTCAACCTTTTCTAAATCTATCTAACTATCTAAACGATTATTTACATTCTATACTTACATATAGACGACCAGGATGTCGATTCAGTTAGGGTACAGGGTGATATACAAGTAAGGTTAAAGGTCTTAAGTATATTATCTATATACGCTTACATCAACCTAACTAATACAAATTAATAATAACGCCGCAATGTATAAGATATATCACTCGCATCAACTTGACAAGTAAAATACGAACTCTCTTTATATACTAACTAGGAGCATGTATCACCGCTTGTGAGAGAATATTAGTGCCGGCCTCAAAATTCCTGTGCCTTAAAGTCTGCCACTGAAGGATCAATAATTTTGAGAGCCCCAAGATAATGAAATGAAAGTTTACATGTGAAGTAAGATTTAGTCTAGTATTAAATAAAACAAATCATTGAGCAGCAAAATAGATTTTTTTTAATTATTCATATTTTCAGGATGACTTGTTTACTTTTATTTTATTTCCGTACATCGATTAGTTGAAAAATGTTCATGCATTGTTAAAATATGAATGAAAATCCACTTTGCTCAAGCAATACCTAATTTATTCAAAACAATCCCCCCCCCCTCTTTCTCTCTCTCTCCACTCATTCTTCACAGGCACTCGCACTCTCATACACAGCGCCGCTGCCTGGGGCATACATCCCTCTCCATGCATGGGGATAGACGCGTCTATAGCGTCCCCCGCTTTCAGCCTGCGATAGACCCGTTTATAGGGCACCCTTCACACAATGGGAAGATGCCCGTCTATAGAGCCCCCTGCATTTGTTCACAGATTCATCGGGACACAGCAATCAAGATGGCCCAAGGGCGGCGCACCCAGACCCGACACGCAAACGCCACGCACCCAACGCCAACAGCAGCACGCACGCGAGAACACCAACGCGCGAAGAGCAGCGCGCCCGCCGCCCGCTGCGGCCCCCCGAGCTCCCACCCGGCCGAAGGCTCCCAGAACCTACAGGCTGCAGGACTTCAACCAGAGAAAACACAGAGAACCACCGCGAACCGCAGACACAC